>OZ038480.1:39331585-39364085 GCA_964036315.1 Acanthosepion esculentum | reverse complement strand
TTTTTCAAGGCAAAAATTAAATCGAAATATCTGTTGTTCGATTTCATTTTTGCCTGGAAAAAGTCGGAAGACGAAACGCGTCGGCAAAATCTAAGATTTTTCCAATTGTCATTTTATACCAATATGTCTTGTCCACAGAGTTGATCTGGGAATTTAACTATATATATATATATATATATATATATATATATTATGAAATAATTGATTTAAAATATGTTTTTTTGCTACACAGTGATGAGCATGTTTCAAAAATGGAAGCTAAAGCCTTCGAATTTAATTTTGTCATTAAACTAAAGACATTAGTTCCATTTCGTCGTCAAGCGAATTTTAATGTCTTTAGTTTAATAACAAAATTAAATTATAAGGCTTTAGCTTCCATTTTTGGAACATGGTCATCACTGTGTAGCGAAAAAAAACATATTTTAAATCAATTAATTTATAATATTAATGCTCTGTAAATTTACATTGAGCACTATTTTTTAAAACTAAAAATATCTATAAGAACAGCGGATTTTATATCTTACTGTTCTTTCTTTTTATTTCATATATATATATATATATATATATATGTATTATATAGATTATATCATTATATTGTTATTATCTCATATATTTATTTGTTGTTGCATTCGAGAACTGCATGTACCAATATCTGACTTTGACAGTGTGATCCGTTGGTATTTTAATGAGCCAAAGAACTTTTATGTCTCTTCTCCCGAAATATTTCTACCGGCTGTTTGTATATCATTAATAATACAAGTCCATCGATGAAGTCTATCATATAAGTTCAACGTAATTACAGACTTAGTGTTCATTTATTTGATAGCAAAATATAATTGTGGTTGCGAAGAAAACATTTCTAACGACGTAGAAAAAGTTACTCAAATATCAAGTGGTCAAAATTAAGGAACAAATCGGTAAATATGTGAGAATAATGCAATCCGAATTTCTGATAAGCGAGGTTAAGATAAAAGTTGTTTATCATCAGTACGTCATTTTCCAACAGGGCGAACGGACGGAACGTTGACAAGTCTCTAAAGGCTGGTGCTGTCAAACTGTGACAGGATAATCAAGCAAATGACCAGATTTCTGACCAGGTGAAGCGTTCCAAAAGCGTTGTGAGCCGAATTATGAAAACACTTGTCGCTTAAGCAGTCCAAACAAGGAAAATAACGGCTAGAGAAGACAAGTTTCTTCAACGGCTATCACTGAAGAAACGTTTGCGTACTGCGGCAGGCATTTAACAAGAAATTTCAAATGTGTCCCGGCAAATTGTGTCTAGACGCTTGCAAGAAATTGGGCTTTATGCTCGGTGTCCACAGAGGACGCCGCTCGTAAGCAAAATGGACAAGGCAACAAGACAGGAATTTGCAAACAAGCGCGTGTTGGGATCAGAAGAACAGTAGTCTAGCGTATTTTTTAGTGATGAAAGTAAATTTAATGTATTCGGTTCTGATGGAAAATAGTATGTAAGAAGACGAATTGGCGAAAGGTTGAGTTGAAAGTGTACCAAGAACACAGTCAAGTTTGGCTAGACAGCGTGATGCTTTTCGGCATGTTTTCAACTCGGAATACCTTACTTCTTGTACGCTTACATAATAGAGTTAATGCTGCTACGTACAAGAAGTTGTTAGAACGTGTACCGCTATTACAAAATTTGGGTTTGAAAATCCCGTGTTCATTCTGGCCAATGCTTCCTGACTTAACGCAAAGCAGGTTATTGCTTATCTGAACGACCTAAGAATAAACGTTACGGATTGGTCAGCTCAAAGTTTGAAATAACATCCATGGAAAAGTTAGGACAAAATTTCATGGCGATGAATCGAAGATCTATGGGAAAAATTACAGGAAAATGGGCTAGAATTACAATTGGGAAATGTAAAAATTTACTGAAATCCTGGGGAAGTCGAAGTGCAGCAGTGAATTAAAAAGCAGTAAATATTGACAAAACTTTTTGAAGTGTTTATCCAATTATTTTTTATTAAAAACATTGTTTTGTTCCTTAACTTTGGACACTTGAGATTTTAGTAAAAATTAAATTAATCATAGTTCATTTTGTATAATTCCAAACAACCTACAGATTTTAAAAAAACAAACTTTACTGCCATTTATCTATATTTAATGAAAATCTCAGCACATATTTTTTGAGATATCGATGTTTTAATTTTAGTTCCTTAAGTTTGCACCCTACAGTATATATATATATATATATATATATATATATATATATATATATATATATATATATATATATATTGTCATCCAAAGACAGACTGTTTCGCAGCTTATCAGTGTGGCTAGACGCCCGGTTGCCTCTAGGTAGAATCGAAACCCGACTGAATTGGCGTCAGTCGGAACTTCTACTACTAAGCCGTCGGCTCACGGCAGGGATGAAAGTGAATTTTAGCGTGTTTATTTTTAGATTTAGATAAACACACAGTGACTGAAAGTGACTCAATTCTGCCGAAGAGTCATGCTATATTAGCTTAAATAGTCACTGTTTACAAACTCACACCTCAAATCAACAGAGCTCAACCGGAATTGATTTTTCATCAGCCAATATATAGCTCGTATTTGAGGATAGCCGTTTACTAGGGCTGCTAGGCAATCCCTATTGTCCACGCTAGCACAGAACACCCGTCTGGTCTATACTGAAACTATGCAGACCAGGCCTTAGTTACAGGGAGAGCACGTGTTATCTAGCGTGATTCAACAGTTTTAACATTGCCAACACGCTCAATACCTCGGCCACGATGACTTGCGACTTCGTTCTATCTTAGCTAGATAACAATTGTTCCGTCTAAACAATTTCACTCACAAGGCTTAGGTTAACACGTGGTAAACCTTTCAGGCACTTTCCAATGGTGCCGTGATCGACCCGTCCAATCCGATAACATCAGGTAGCCACCTTCCTGACAAATCGACCATGTTTAAGTTCGACTCCGGGTCTCATAGCCGGAATGCGAACGTCTAGCAACGCGGCCACATGCCAATTATATATATATATATATATATATATATATATATATATATATATATATATATATATATATATATATGTGTGTGTGTGTGTGTGTGTGTGTAGGTGTGCGTATGTATATGTATATATATGTGTATATGTGTGCATGTATGTACGTGTGTATATCTACATGTGTATGTGTGTATGTATGAGTATATACATATGTGTGTGTGTATGTGTATGGGTGTGTATATATATGGATATATATGTGTATATATATGTGTACGTATGTGTGTATATGTGTGTGTATATGTATGGGTATATAGAATTTTTTAAAAAGGACTTACAGGTCTGTTATTAATGTTTTACCCCATTTTCTCCCTTAATATTCTCCATTTGGAATTGTGAGTTAAAAATCCTTTAAAATATGGAGAAAAACATTTTAAATTGATAATTTAATTTTTAATCTAAATGTATTACCCTTTAATAATCATTATTGATGATAAAATATTTACATTTTTGATAATTGAATACTAAAGTCATCACCTAATATTATTTTAAGAAATTTTTTTTAGGGAATTCTAAGTATACACCTACATATATATGTGTAGGTATGCGTAAACATTTAAAAAGATATATGTAGGTATTAATACATGAAATTACCCGTGTATATCGGTACATGTGGACCTGTATGAGTGACTGCACATGTAAAAGAACGTATGTATATGTGAAACTTGCATGGATGTGTTTGCAATATATGATAGAGCCAGATCTCTAATATTACCTTCAAATGTCACTCCATATTAACTTAAAAACTAAATTTTCCGTAAGAGAAATTACCAATATAAAAATAGACGCAAATTAAATTCATGAATAAAATTCAAACTGATAGAGATATCACCTTAATAATCAATTACAACTAGAAGTAAACTTATATTTTAAATAAAATTTTAGTATTTTAATGTAAATTCTATGAATACTTTTCTAATCGACTATATCATATTAAATCACTAACATTTTTGTAATAAAGTTTTTTAAAAAATTTAATCGCTAACATATAATTAAATTCCTTATATACTGTTTAAACATTCAAATTTATATCAAACATTATAATATTTATGAACTCTCAAAGCAAAGCAAAACAACAGCGTCTATTTCGGGCCTTTCATTCCAAAGAAAGTTAGTGACACTTTCTCTCATTACATTTTTCTCTCTTTTCTCTTTATGTCTTTTATTCCTCCCCCCTTCCATATCAATATATAACTTCCGTTGAAAACCGATTTAATGTGTCAATGTCTGGATTTCCTCAAACAATTTAAATTTGAGAGAATAGAAATTTTACATCTAACTCAATCATGTCTCTATCACCCCTCACTTCCTCACTTCGTTAATTTACATATGCTTATTACTGCCCGTCAAAAATGTGTAAATTTCTTTTCATTTTTCGTTTCAAACTTTGGAAGTAAAGTCTGATGATCCGCGGTCCCTTAAAAGGGCTGTGGTGAAATAATTTATTACATGGAACCTTAAAGTGGTCTGTTTTTATTTGTATTCATATATATATATATATATATATATATATATATATATATATGTGTGTGTATTTATATACATATATATATATATATATATATATATATATATTAAGGTGTGCTAAATTTATGGGATAAAGTGGTCAATATCAGAATAGAGCGTATGTAAATATGAAAGTCAACATTGAAGTCAACACTCAGAGGCGTCAGAGTGTTGAATTTAATGTTCACTTTCATATATATATATATATATATATATATATATATATATATATATATATATATATATATATATATATATATATATGTTTAAGCTTTTCACCCCAGGCAAGGCTGGAAGCCACTAGCACGCAAGGGGTTACAGAGGATTTGAAGCGAGAGCAAATAGTAGTGTTAGAGGAAAGGATGTGGAGAATGATAGAGGATAGATCAAGGCAACTGGAGATGTCGATTGACGTTACACTTCAATATTTGGAGATGATAGTCATCAGGGAAACAGGAATGAGGAAGGGAGTTCCATAGGCGTGATGTGCGAGATATGAAGCTATTGAAGTAGAAGAGATGTCTACATTTAACAGTTTCAACAGTGAAAGGGTGGGAATGGGATGCCAGCCTTGTAGGACGCTTGAATTCATGGAGCCTGGGAACAAGCGATAGCAGCTCATCGGAGCAATTACCATGGAAGTATTTATAAAAGAGACAGAGAGAGAGAGAGAGGCGACGGTGCGTCTGTGAGAGAGTGACTGCAGACAAGAGGCCAGATCAGGGCCAATTACATTGCATACCCGTCTCTGAATCTTATCAAGAACCTTGAGGCAAACAGAAGGGGCTCCTGACCATATATGGCAGCAATACTCCATGCAAGGACAGATGGTTGCTTTGTAAATTTGGAGGATCGATTCAGGGGAGAAGAATTTCCTGGCCCGGCACATGGAGCCAACTTTCCTTGCGGTGGATGAAGCAATCGACTCAATATACTTGTTCCATCTCATTCCGCAGACAGCGTGAGACCGAGCAGCCGCAGAGAGGAGCTCTCGAGAAGTTAAGCTTCAGACATTCTCATGGGATGCAGGGAAGGATCCCTGTGGTGATTAATGGAGATCATCTTTGTTTTGAAGGCGTTAAAGTTAACCAGCCAATTCCTGCCCCAGTTCACAACCGATTAAAGGTCCTTTTCGAGACGAACAGCCAGGTTAATTTTGTCAGTCGCACTAGATTTGTTTCTGAGGCAGGAGTAAATTTTCGTGTCATCCGCATAGATGCCGACTTGGGAATCAATGGCGTCAGGAAGATCAGTTATGAATATAAGGAACAGGGTAGGGCCTAGGATGGAGCCTTGCGGAACACCTGCGTTCGTGGGATAGGAGCTGGAGGAGAATCCATTGAGAACGACCTTCAGTTCACGTTTTGACAGGAATCATTGTATTAGGTCTAACAATCAGCCTGCAATAGCATATCCCTGAAGCTTGGAGATGTCAAGGGCCACAGCGCGAGCTTCTCCGTTATTATGGAGAGCTTGGTAGACAAAGTCGGTGATGGCCGTAAGCACATCAGCAGTGAATCGGGCAAAGAGGAATCCATATTGTTTGTCTGAGAGCAGATCATGTGATGTAAGTTGGTTAACCACTTCGCTGTTGATAAGGGCTTCGAAGACTTTGCCGAAATGGGGTAGGAGACTGATAGGACGGTAATTATAAAGGGTCACAGGGGTCGCCAGAGTTCTTAAAGACAGGAACAATGGATGATGACTTCCAGTAGTCAGCAAAACAAAGACTCCTTGAGGCAGTAGTTGTATAAATTAGGGAGGGCGGGCGCCAATTCAGGTGCGCATTTCTTCAAGACAATGGCTGGTATCCCATTACCACCACTAGCCTTGTGGTGGTCTAAATTGTTCAGAACGCGCTTGCAGAGACGCCAATAAATCCTTGGAGCCGAATTTGCGTGATGCAATACGTTCCTTCATCCGAGCAGCGAATAGTGATTTAGCTTCGCTGAGGACACGCTTACACTCGTTACGGGCGGAGGCAAAGAGACTTCTATTGCAGTCGGACATATCGCTACGAAATAGGTGGAAGAAGTGGTTCCTATGGGCAATGGCGGCTGAGCAGGCAGTGTGTGTGTGTGTTTTTATATACATATATATATATATATATATATATATATATATATATATATATATATATATAATTCCTTTTTATGTGGATTATTATTTTTTACTATATCAGTTATAAAGACTTTAGTACGAAATTGAATATAGAATGAGAGTGCGGTATTTTTAGTTTCATTCGAAACTTCAAATTACTAAATACAGAATATTTACCTAAAATCTCGTGTGATTTTCTAAAATATCCTCCTCGCGATTCTTTAACATAAATGCCATGCATGGCGAGACATTCATATCGATGGGATGCCTGACGCCTAACCCCTTCCGTAATGTCTAAACTATTTCATTTATAGAACCGCTTTCTAAGTTCATACTTCCTCCTGAATTGTGAACTGGCGCTGTAGCATCACAAACAAATCACGGTTCCAGATAACAGAAAGCAATTTATTCGAGAGCTTTCAAGAACAGCAGCAACTAAAATGGATATAACATGTAATTCGAAGAGAAAATAATTGCATAATCAAGATCAAGACCTTCCACACTACATTAAACAAAGGCTTAGGAAAGAAACGGCCATCAATACTGAAAAGACGGTTAAGACTGAACTTGAGAAATCTTTTATCCGCAACAAAATCTTAATAGAATATTTCAACCAACAGTAGCATTCTCCTCTTCGTTAATGAGTGCCGAATATTTCGACATATGATCTATGTCTAATATAACAATTTAAAATTTAGTATCTCGTGGCTTAGATTATTTGACAGCAAATTCCTCAAACTTCGAGTACTTTTCTCTTTATTTTAGTCCTTTTCAACAGTAGTGTGTTAATGTTTTCTGTTATTCTTCGAATGTATCTAAACATTAAGTAATCTAATAATGTCTGTACAGTTTAAAAACCACTATATCAAAATCATTCCTGATTTGGTCATCAAATTTCTCCGTAAGTCGATTTTTTTTTCTTGTCCTGTTTAATAATGCTCTAAAAACCGAATAATTGTTAAATCCAATATATTTTTTCTTCTACCCACGCTGACTGGATTTTACAAATTTCGAATATATGTCAGCATTTTCCTTCATGACTGTTCTATGATTGCTTTTCTCTTTGAATTTCTAGATAGTTGTGGTTTTATTTTGTATTTAGCGCCATGATAACTTCATTATCATTTTTATTATATTTTATATATTTTATTAGTCAGTGTTATTATTGTTGTCCCTATGATGTGTCTCTTCCGTATTATTGCTCTCCTTATAATGAGTCTTTTTTCTAGTTTATTTATAAATCAATTCAAGCCACTCCATTGTCATTTTCTGAAACTCATTCAAGTAATTAAAATTGTGCGACCAATTCATGAGATTTTTCGTCTTATGTTTCCCATTTTTGTAAAAAAATATGTTTATAATTTCATTCTATACGTCACATCCTGTTTCCGTGTTTATTTCCGGTACTTTATTTACTCGCCTTGAATGATTCTGGTTTCTTTTACATTATTTTTCTGTTATTCTTCCTTTTTTTATTCATGACTATTTAATGACTATGTCTTTCCTTCATATCGAATTTTCTTTTTCCATTTTTATCTTTTAATCTTTTCTTATTTATTTTCATCTTTTAATCTTTTCTTTTGCCATTTTAATCTTTTAATCATGTCTTTTTTTCCATTTTCAACTTTTAATCTTTCCTTTTTCGTTTTCATTTTCTTCATATGTCGTCATTTATTTTTTTGTCTAATTCTTAAAGTTTTCTTTTTTTACATTCTCGAAATTCTTCTCATTTTTGTCACAGATTGTTTTATGTATTCTTAAGTTTCTAGACATCGATTTTAATTATATTTTCGTTCCTCATTTCTTCCTTGAGTTTTCTATTTCCTTATATTTTATATTTCCATATACTTTCTTTTTTTGACTTCGCGTCTTTCACTTTCAGGTCTGTCTTTCAAATTTACACTTGATACTTTTTTCTTCTTATTTTATCCTTTTCTATGTACTCTTTGTTTACATGATCGCCAATGAGTCCTCACTCTTTTCTCTGCTATAATCACTGTATGCTATCGTTTTATGAAAAACATGATCCAGACACGATCTGAAAGGAATAAAAATTACATAATATAAAAAAACAAGAACGGAATGCATCAGCAAAGTATATATATATATATATATATATATATAAAAACACACAAATATATATATATATATATATATATATATATATATATATATATATATATATATATATACACATATATATATTTATGTATATATATATATATATATATATATATATATATATATATATATATATATATATATATATATATATATATATATATATACAGGCTTCGAACTCATTTGGTCAATGATGTTTATTATTTATCATTGTGGTGTCTCTATTTACTGAGAGTTTTAGCTTTTCAAGGGAAAATGACTGCCATGTCTCCTCTCTATTGCTATCTTGTTTACAGTTTGTTTTTTTTTTGTTGGCATTGATTCCCAGTCAACGCCACCAACAGCACAAACCGCAACGCTATAGTGTCTAAGATGGAATGGTTTCGTCCCTTGACTTTTTGGCTACGATTCTAGCTTCTTTTTATTCTCGAACAAGGCGAGTTGAAATTCCTCTAGTGGGAAGAAAGATTTCTAAAGATATTGCTTGGAAGAATATGCTACGTGGTTTCAACACTTGTCTTCGGAAAAGAATCTTATAGGTTGCTTAAGAAACGGCAGAATATTTTCAAAAGACTAGCTGTCACAAGGAATGGGACAAGAATGACGCCATGCTTTTGCAATTCTTTTTTTATTCTTCTGCACATGCGCACTGAACATTTTTCAGTTCTTTCTTTATGATTACTCAATAACATTTTGATTGATGAGAGACCAGAGATGAAGATTTTGAAAGACTGATATCTCTGCCTTAAGTGCATATCTAAATGGTTAGACAACCGTTCAAAGCTAGTAACAAAGAGGGTTTGGCATAATTGTTTTAACCAGGAGATATGAGTTGAAGTTTTCAATAAACCACCCAAGAATTTGCGTAGGTAAGAAATTAAATATAGACTGTGAAAATATTTAGGAATTTTTCCGGAACTTTTAGATGTGGAGAGGTAGATTTTACATGACAATTTTGTCGGTTCAGAGGAAACATTAATACTTACTTTAAAATTCGGTATTTATTAAAAAAAAATAAATCCAGTTTTAAATAAATGTTTGTAAAAACCCGGTAATAATTATCAGTTTTTAAAATATCCCGTATTTATTATAGGTTGTAAGAAAATCCGGAAATAATTATAAGATTCTAATAAATACGGTATTAAATATGTTTTTCTAAAAATATTATTAATTGAATTTAAAAAAAAATACTCCAATATTAATTATAGGTTTTAACAAGAAATACGTTATTAACTATAGTTTTTAAGAACAACAGTATATGATTATAGGCTTCTAATACATCCAGGATTAATTATACATCTTTAAAAATCCATTGTTATTGTTTTTAAACGAAATCCAGTATTAATTATAGGTTTTAAAACAAATCCGGTATTAATTATAGGTTCTAAAAACAAATCCGGTATTAATTATAGGTTTTAAAACAAATCCGGTATTAATTATAGGTTCTAAAAACAAATCCGGTAATAATTATAGGTTTCTAAAAATCCTCACCAATTGTAGTTTAAAGAACGTTATTAGTGATTTCTTTTAAAAAAAATTACGTATTAATTCTATATATTTTCCTAAACAATCCTCTAGGCCTCATGGATTTAAACGTCCTACGAGGCTGGCATCCCGTTCCCACCCCTTCACCATTGAAACTGTTAGATGTAGACGTCTCTTCTGCTCCAATAGCTTCATGTCTCGCACATCTCGCCTGTGGAACTCCATTCCTTATTCCTGTTTCCCTGACAAATACAATCTCCAACTATTTAAGTGTAACGTCAATCGACATCTCCAGTTGCCTTGATCTATCCACTTCCCTTCTCCACATCCTTTCACCTTTCATTCCTATCTGCTCTCGCTCCAAATCTTCTGTAACCCCCTTGACTTGATCAATCCACTATCTTTCTCCACATCCTCTCCTTTACCACTCCTATCTGCTCTTCCTCCAAACCTTCTGTAACCCCTTGCGTGCTAGTGGCTTCCAGCCTTGCTTGGGGTGAAAAGCTTAAAAAATATATATGCGGTATTAATGAAAGGTTTCTTCAAAATTCGCTATTAATTAGAGGATTATACAAAAAATTGCAAATAATTAGTGGTTTATGAAAACCCAGGCTTAAGCATTCATTTAACCGCCGTCGAGAATCTTTTCTGTTTGATGCTAAGCTCGAGATCAACACTCTATACTTTCACGTTTTCCACTGACATGAAGGGTAGTGACTATAGAGAATCAGTTGACTCATCTGCTACTAGAATAGTTAGTGCATTGTGTTGTGACAGAAAAGCTTTCTCGAACATTAATAAATCTACCCTTAGCCCATGCATTGAATATTCTTGCCATATCTGCTGTACATCTCGAGATTCTTGACAGAATTAAAAGAAGAATCTCTAATGGAATCGATCTTGACCAAACATGTCAACTTCAGTTACTTTCTCACTGAAATGACCTGACATCCCTTTTTTTTTAACGGAAATAATTTGATGGAAATTACTCTGACGAGCGTTTTGCCTACATGAATTTAAGCGAGTTACTAAATTGTCAATTTGGCCTCACGGTTTTACTGTTGATATAGCAAAATGCAACCGCAACTTCCATTCCAACACTTTCTTTTCTCGTACTTCCAACCTGTCGAAAACCCTTAGGTTTTCTTGCTTCATTTATAACTACAATCTTCAGAAATGTAAATGCAACATCAATCGCCATTTTCTGTCTTCTTGATACCTGACCATTTCTTGTCCATTCCCCAATTCTCATTATACTCATTCTTCTCATTCTCTTCACTTTAACTCCCTGCTTAGGGTGAAATGATTAAAAATATATAATCTTTTCTATATAAACTATTAATTCTTCCGTCTCCAAATTGGCACAGTTGGCATTAAATTTTTAACGTTGAATATTTGTATAACATACAGAACTAACTTGGAACTTATTAGTATTAATAGTGAACATGATTAGTCTTGCACGGTCTTACCCGACATCTTGGGCATCGGTTGCATTCCTTAAAACTTATCACATATTACAGAATTATTTTAAGCGGTTTATGAAATATTAAGTCCTCAAGGAAACAGTAATATTTCAATTTGTTAGGTTTCAGAGATTATGAATATGTCACAATCTGGTTGAATTTAAAGTCACAAGCTATGGACGAATAATTCGTACGTTGTAAACACTGAGTAAGGAAAATTCTACTTTGTTAAATGTTGCTGCATTAGACGAAACTGGTTATGTTCTTAGCAAACAATGCTTTTGTAAATATTATCTTTCCATGAACCTGTTACAATCTCACCTCATATATGAGTTGAAACATCTTAGATATTTTTATTTCTTCTGATATAAAATTCCGTTATATCATTTACCATGGTCAATGGATATGTAACAAAGATCAGTTTGAAAGATTCTAGATGAGAATAAAAGAAATGCACCTAAGATATTCTTCACTGGGCTGTTTTATAGCACAGTTATCAGCTCTACGTCACCCAAGGTTATTTTACCTAAAAAAAAACAAAGAAAAAAAGCAACGCCATCCATACGGCCAAATGCAGTACTAATATATTATTAGTTCAATATTTATAGAAATATAACATGGGCATATCTCAAACAGCATTGGCAGGCACATATATTGAACTCACACGAAGCCAGATATGTTTTTAACAATGCTATATTTTACTCAGCCATGTTCTTTTGTACAATGTAGTAAAAACATTCTCGATCCTGACAGCTACGGAGTGTATTCAGGCGGTGGAATTCAATGTGTGTAATGAATTTTGGTGGCGTTTTTTTTTCTTCGTTTTTTTTTCGTGTCCGTTTTTTTTCGTTTAGTTAAAGTTTCCCTGGTTCCTCTTTACGATAGATTCACTGAGGTGATTATCGAATCTTTCAGCTGCCTTACCGTCCACTGTCATTCTCTCTTTATTATCTTGATTTCATTTCTCAGAAATTGATAAGCACATTTCCACTTTATATACGATCAGATATGCGTGATTCAATATGTGACACTATGAGTTGGATATATGCGCACGCGTGTGTGTGTGTGCGCCCGCACATCTGTGTGTGTGTATATATACACCCCCACATCTGTGTGTGCGTGCGCGCGCACACATATGTGCGAGAAGATTAGTTAGATTTGACCTGGGTATCAAACTTCAAAACCAATGACTAAATTAGGAATCTAGAAAAAAACATGTTTTGGACATATGGCCAAAAGGGTAGGTGAGTGTTAAGTACTTGTCAAAATACGAAGATAGTGAACTGGTCAAAACTTAAAAGGGTCTGAATTTAATGTCCCTGAATCGAAGTCAGCTAGGCTAAAAAATATTTTTATGTCCACTTTCTTCAAAGGGAGAAATGGTCATGAAAAAGTTATGGGTTTATTCGTGGGTGTCCCTTGTCCGGAAATGATGAAAGAGGATTCTGCATATATACGGGAGCGCCTTGGGCCACGGCAGTTAGACTTAGTTTAGGTTCGAGGAAGGTTGATTTAGGCCGGAGCACGTAACATCGAAGAGCGACCCATTAGCAGCCGGACATTGTTAGTTAAGATATATATTTTTTTTCGCCAGCCGAGAATCAGCCCAGAGTTATCATCCACAAAAAGGTCACACGCCTTCCCTCCTCTTTTCGTCCTACCCAAGTTTGTAGTTGTGTTTTTCTTTTGCCTGTGAGCCTGCCTCTCGCTCGATCCGCCGCACAGAAATTATACGACGTGGGGTCTATATCTTTGTGCAACGATTTGCAGAGGTGGGTAGTCTCACATTGGTGCCGCCGACAGGGATCGACCTTGGGTTGCGCGCTGGTACGATAGACTTGGTGGAGGAAGGAGAAGGAAGGAAAGATCGAATCGTCCGATTAAACACTCAATATATGTGCATAGGTGTATGTGTATATATGTGTAAATGAGTGAAGACTTGATAATCCGGGGAAGGCAGTGGTTGATAAGATGTAGGATTAGAAATATGCCAGAAAAGAGACATAGTGACCAAGACGGAATGTCAGTCAGGATAGCAGGGACCAAGGAAACAAAAGACAGCGGATCATCAGATTTATTTCCAAATGTTGAAATGAAAAAATAAAATTTTTCATTTCAACATTTGGAAATAAATCTGATGACCCACTGTGCTTTAAAAGGGCTGTGGTGAAATAATTTATTATATGGAATCTTAAAGCAATCTGTTTTTATTTAAATTATTAGCTCTGATTTACATTGAGCTCTCTGGATTCTATCCTCATTGGGTCTTCCGATACGGATTACCTAGTTTTTCGTAAACTATATATATATATATATATATATATATATATATATATATATATATATATATATATATATATATATATATATATAAATATATATATATATATATATATATAACCATAGCATGCTCTGTCTGCATACACCAGAATGTGCACTCACATACACTAACCCCCTCCAGACTAGATGCTTTTTGTATGAATGTTTCAAGTAATGTAAATTGAACTGCACCACATCTTGATATATATATATATATATATATGTATATGTATATATATATATATATATATATATATATGTGTGTGTGTGTGTGTATATATATATATGTATGTATGTGTATATATATATATATATCTATATATATATATATATATATATATATATATATGTAGATATATATATATATATATGTATGTAGGTATGTATATATATATATGTAGGTATATATGTATATGTATGTAGGTATATATATATATATATATATATATATATATATATGTAGGTATATATATATATATATATATATATATATATATATATATATATATATACGTTTTTGAACGTTATTTTAGTGGTCCTCATATTTGAGAAAACTTTCACCATTTATTTGTCAAACAGAAGCTTTATCAATTTCCATCTACTGGTCTGTATTCACGAGAGATGTTATTAAAGAATATATATGAGACGGAATTATTTCGTAGCCAATGGCTGAGCTAGTACAAGCTCGCAAATCATTCTGGCAGAGGCTTTGAGCCTATGTGTTCAGGCTGTTTATTAGGCCAGATAATGCCCTCTTTCTTCCAGAAATTGTAACTAATTTCCGCTTAGCATTGTTGGTGTAGAGACCATACACGGGCTCTGTGGGTTTTGAACAAAATGCGTCTGAATAGGAGTCTGCAATAGGGACCCGCTAACCGTTTTAGCAGGAGAGCAATTCCTTATATTTGGGCAGCAACCATTCCTTTAAACATATTTTATTAAAATATGAAAGACAAGGATAATTTGATTATTTTATTATTTTTTTATTTAGTTTTACCAACGTTCTGACATTTTTTCCGTTTGGTGGGAGTAAGGGAGTGATAAAATTAGGCATATTGTCCATTGTTCTAAGCGCTTTTGACAACTTCTCTCGCAATTGTCGAGTGAATCGTTAAGGTGTTGTTAATTTCCCTTAATATCTTGACTGTTTGACATACACACACACATGCACACACACACACACACACACACACACACACACACACACACACACACATATATATATATATATATATATATATATATATATATATATGATATGGAGAAAACAACTGAAAATTTGCAAATAAAAAAAAATTGAATGATTTTTTTGTGAAAGTATTTATTTACATTTTTTATATATATATATATTTGATATTTCAGATCTGCCCCGATCTTTCGTCAGAAATAAATTATATATATATATATATATATATATATATATATATATATATATATATATATATATATATATATATAAGTATATAAAATATAAATAAATACTTTCACAAAAAACATTAATTCTTTTTTTAATTTGCAAATTTTCAGTTGTTTTCTCCATATTATATACATATCAAGAAAGTATACGTGGCTTCTCATTATGCAATATATATATATCTCTATATATATATATATATATATATATATATATATATATATATATATATATATATATATATATATAATATTATAAATTAATAGATTTAAAATATGGTTTTACCGCTACACAGTGATAACTATGTTTCAGAAATCGAAGCTAAAGCCCTTGAATTTAATTTTGTTATTAAACCAAAGACATTAGTTCCATTTCCTCATCAAGTGAATTTTGGAGTAACTTACTTTTTAAAATTTACGGTTGTTAACGGCACTGCAATGATTCATAATTGAGGGTTTCCAAGGTTACCGATAAATCCATTCATCTAGACAAGGGGTGGTAGAAGGTTCAATTTTTTAATTTTCGTTGTATCAGTTAATAGTTACATTTGAAAGCGGGGTTATGTTTAGGGATGGGTAGGGATTTATCTTTTAACAAATTCTGACATCCGCTAAATTCATGTCATCTGCGTTTTTTTCTAACGGCAAAAATTCTTATGGTATTTTTTCTATTTGTATATTTAAAGGTTTTGAGGGACTGTTTAGGCTAGAATATGTTTTTACCACCTTTCTAAAAAAATTATTTTTAATATTTAATATACTATACTTCTTTTTAAAACCAAGTAAATGTGTTAGAATTACTTACAGTATTTAAAATTATTTATTCTTATCGATTAATAAGTAAATATGTATATTGAAAGATTATTTTTTTTATGTAAACTTTATGACAATGACGGCAAAGGTGGCTAAATTATTTCACTAATTCAGTAAACTTTTATTTATAAATTTAGTAATATAAATTTCCCCATGTATGTACAAAGGACATTTAATGTTCAATATTATATTCTCACTTATTAATTTCATTTGACTTTAGGTGTTCACTTGGATTCTTTTCAGTGTTTGAATTGCTTTGAGAGAGGTGTTATGGTTAGAGTACGTTTTATTTAATTACAATTTTAAAAGATGTTTAGGTTAGAGTCCGTTTTATTTAATTTCAATTTTAAAACATTTTTTAAAAATTCTACTTTCAAATTTAACTTTTAAATTTAATCGGCTATATTTCTTTATAAACCAAGTAAATTTAATAGAATTACTTACATTATTTACAATTATTTATTCCCATCAAATATGAGTATGCATATTATCAGGTAACTTTTTTTTTATTATTTAAATATTATTTAAAGATAATGTAAAGAAAATTTTTGACAATGACGACATAAAATAGCTATTTCATTTCTCTGATTCAGTAAATTTTTATTTTTTATAAACTTAGTAATATATAGTTTCTCATGTATGCATAAAGGACATGGGTCATTTAATGACCTACGTATTCTAGCTCTTCTTATTAACTTCCATTTTACTGTAGGTGTTTTATTGGATTCTTTTAGGTGCCAGAAGTACTTCGAGAGAGATGTTTAACTTTTATATTTATTTATCCTAAACGAACATTGATGTTGGTTGAACCTCTTTTTGAACTCATGGCTAGTGCAACCTTTATAAATTTTTATGTTTTCAGGGTTTTCAATAGAAGATATATTACATTGGTATACTACTGATTCCATGCAACATTTATTTTGTAGAGGACAGTTTTGAGGGTTTCTACAATTACATAATTTTTGTTTACCCTCATTAGTTGTTGTTTGTATTTTTCCATTGTCTACATTTTTTTGGTTCTGGTATAAGTGTTTATTTAAGATATTAGTATTATGTTTCTTAATAATCTTTTCCAGGTTATCAGTACAGCTATAACTTAATTTTAGTGTATTTCTATTGAAAATAGTACTTAGTTTACTTCCACCGGGAAAATGCTTGAGTATTAATGCGAGGAATTTTTGTCCCAATTTGTTTTTTATCATTTGGTTGTATGGGGGTGTATACCAAATTATTTTCCTACTTCTGTTTTTCCTATGCTTACCATTTTCATTTTTAATATAAGTTAGTTTTAGGTTTTTGTAGCCGCTATCTTTTAGAGCTTTATTATAGAAATTAATATGTTCGTCGAAAATCTTGTCATTTGCTGAATTTGTACTAATTCTTTTTCGGATAGATAAAGGTATATGTTTAATTATAGATGAGGGGTGATTTGATTTAGGGTGTATATATAAAGGCTTCGTATTGAGTTTTTTATAAGGTGTGTATGTATTGTTCTTTAAATCTAATGTTATATCAAGAAAGTTAACTTTTTTTAATTTAGTGCTGACGGTAATTTTTAAACCCATGCTTCTAAATTCTTTATATAATGCCTTTCTAATTTTATCTATTCTGAAGTTAGTAGAATTCCTAATAACCATGAGACCATCGTCCCTGTATAGACCAATGTCAGTTGAATCAATATCACGGTGCGCTGTAAGGTTATATAATATAAAAAGACCAATGAGATCAGAAGACTCAGCTGAGTCTAGTGATCCCATTGTGATGTCAAAGTGGTCATATGAATGTTTTACCCATTGCTCACCATTATGAATCAGTACCGATTTCTTCGCATTTAAAATAATGTTCTTTTCATCCTCTGTAATATCCGTGTACTTGGTAGCAAAGTCCAACGCATTCAAGAACAGTTCTTTAGATATTTTTCTTTTTTTAGATATTGATTGGTAATATATATATATGCACACACATACGTATATTAATGTATATTTTGGCAGCAGCGTTTCATTTAAACATCTTTCGTTAAATAAAACAGAAAAAGACAATTTAATAAAATTTTACTAAGTTTTCCAGTGTTTATATATTTTTACCTTTCTGGTGGCAGTGAGGGTTTGAAAGAAATTGACCACATTGTCCAATGTTCCAAGCGTTTTCAGCTATTTCTTTAGCCATTTGCATGGATGTTTTCTCATTTGTCTTCATGTTTTGTTTGTTTAAGTTGTATTTTATATTTGTGTTCTTTTCAATACTTATGGGAACTTATATTCCGTCTCTTCGCGTGGTGAGTGCGGCTGGAATTCGAGTGGGCGTCTTTCTATTAAAAAAAAAAACTTTCAACACTCAATTTCCACTATTACATGTTGATGTTGATAGTGGAAGAGATATGTTTAGTATACAGAGCCTCTCTTATAGTTAGATGTTTCCGGTAATATAATTTATATTGAAATTTATAGTTTTCGACCAGAATTTTTTTTAAGGGTTCTTGTAAATGAGAGATTTTTTTAGCACTTTGCTCTGATAAGCAACACGTGAGGCGTCTACTCAAGGAGGTCATAGTATGTCCAACATACGTAATGGAATTATTACAATAAACACGGTCTTGTACCCGGCAGTGAAACTGATATTGGTAACCGCTAGTTTAGATTTGATGTGGTTATTTTGATAAGTGACAACTAATCTTACGGTCTTCGTCTTTCAGTAATATGTTTTAAGTCTTCCATTTTAATCGGGATTTACGGTGGAAATATATTTTTTGATATTTCGCATACTGAAATCGCCCTGCTTATGACTAATGGGCAACTCGTTCCGGTAAAATATTTTGATCTTTTTTAGTGTGTAGTAATTTTATTACTGGTGTCGTGTAGTTTTTGTGAGAATAATTCTATTTGTTTATTAATGATGCAGTTGTGAAAATTGTTTTCGTCCAAAGTTTGTTTTATGTGTTTGAAAAATATTTCGTGGGAAGAAGAACCTACGTGTGCTCTATTTAGGAATTTGTTTTTACCATTGCTATTGAATATAGTTCCAGGCATTGACTATCATAGTTTAGTACACAAAAGTATACATACATACATATATATATATATATATATATATATATATATATATATATATATATATATATATATATATATATATATATATGCAGAAATATAGTCTTAAAGTGTGCTATATTTATGGGGTAAAGTGCTCAATATCAGAGATAGAGCGTGTGTAAATATAAAAGTGGACATGGAAGTCAGCACTTAGAGGCGACAGTCTGTTTAATGCTAGTGCAATCGCCTGACGATTGCACTAGCATGAAACAGACTGTCGCCTCTAAGTTCTGACTTCCATGTCCACTTTTATATATATATATATATATATATATATATATATATACACACACACATATATATATATACACACACACATATATATATATATATATATACATATATATATATATATATATATACATATATATAATTATATATATATATTTATACATATATATATATATACATATATATATACATACATATATATATATATATATATATATATATATATATATATATAAATATATATATGCATATTCAGGAAATGCTAACTCTTTCTTTCATAATTTCGGTTATATTATCCTTCTATATAACGGGAGTTTGTTAAATGTTTTAGTTTTTCTGTTTATAAATCATATATATATATATATATATATATATATATATATATATATATATATATATATATATACACATATATATATATATGTGTGTGTGTGTGTCTATATATATAATTCATTCAGGTATATATATATATATATATATATATATATATATAACGTAAATCATTCATACGAAAAAAAATTATTTACCTTATATAAATTGAACACGCACCACATAATTGATATCTATATATATATATATATATATATATATATATATATATATATATATATATTGTCAGTATTACTTTTCTGAGAAATACTTACTCTTTCTTTCGTATTTTCTGTTATATTATCCTTATACATAACGGGGATTTGGTAAGTATTTTTTGGTATTTTTCTTCATATATGTATATATATATATATATATATATATATATATATATATATATATATATATATATATATATATATATATATAATTGCTATATATATACATATATATATATATTTATATGTATATATATATATATATATATATATAAAAATATATATATATAAATTACATATATATATGGGTGTGTTTGTGTGTGTGTATTGTCAATACTACTTTTCAGAGAAATGCTCACTCATTCGTTCGTATTTTTGGCTATATTATCCTTGGGGTTCAGTAAATGTTTTTGTTTAATACTCAGTGAAAGAAATGTTGACTTCTAGTACATCATTACTATTTATATTATTAGGAAAGTTTTAATCCCAACAAATTGTTTATTCTTTCAAACAACTAAACACAGAAGATAAAAAAAGCATTTATTTAATTTTGATATCTTTTTGCTTTTGAAGGAGAATCTCCATCATAGTTAATATCGCCGGCTCAATAAACCCCGGTGACAAATCAAATTCATTCTTGAATTCTATTTTTCATCACATGTTCCGGTCTTCACTGCTAAAGAGTTTGTTAATGACGTCAAGCTACGCTGAGAAATTTAAGACAATTGACGCCCTAAAAATTAAAACTCTAAGCATTTATATTTAAGTTAATATTGTAACAGTATTGGAAAAATAATAAATTCAAAGCCTACTGAAAATAGATGTTTCGTTAAAAGGGAAATGCCCTTTAATCTCTACCGTCTTTAGAAATTAAAAAAGAAAATAGTCATTGGAATCAAACGTACGAATTTCCTTCATTTAATACATTTCTGAGTTTCATTCCCCGCCAAACTGACTCCAAGAAATTTCATGCTGAAGGTTTAATCGGTAAAAGTTGATAATGGAATCTGGATTTGGTTGATTCTAAATGAATTGCGCTCATTGAAAATAGGAAAGAAAAAGGCTGATTTTGGTTTGAAAGGTTGATTGTCAAAGAGCGGCAGGCAAAACAATCTTATTTTAGATTCCAATTTTCTTCCCATCAAGAAGCTTTTATATTTTTCCCCTACTTCCGTCATTAGTTTATTCCGACTTATTGTCTTCTGATGTCGACTTGCATCTCTTTATTTAAATCTGCACATTTTATTTCCTTGATTCCTAGCAGCTCTTATCGATCTCAGATATACAATGTATTTTTTTTAAAATTTTACATTAGCTCCTCCTTTTCGCAAAAACATTCTATTTTCAAGACTTTCTTTATCTGGTTTATCCGTCATTTAATAACGAATCTTCCAGTTTTATTTGCTTCTTTATTTTTTTAATTAATCGATGTTATTTGATATTTTTCATATTGTATATCTTTTAATATGCGTTTCTTCTTTTTTCTTCTTTGAGAAACGTAATATTTTATTACAATTTGCTTCTTTTGTTTACCTTCTCAAATTCTTTATTGCGATTGTTGTATATTTCGTTCTCTCTTCTTTTCTTTAAATATTTTCTCATTCTTTATTCCTTGCATATCACTCTTGTTTCTTCTGTTTTACCTCATATTAATATTATAATTTTGTATTTTTCTTCTCTGAATTAATTGCCACACACGTCCTTGCATATTTTTCTATCGACTGTTCTCCAAATATTCCTTTCTTTCTTTGCATTTCGATCCCACATATGCCGCCCCGTAGTACATCTCACATAATGCTAAGGCATTATTTGTAATGCTGTGTTCATGTAGCTAATGCCTTAACTTTATTCACGAGATATATGCGCGAGGTATTTCTAACAAAATATTTTATATTTTTTCCTCATAATTATTTGTTATTTTATTCTTTCAAGCATTTAAAAAAATATCTTGACATTTACCTATTTGTGTACACTGTTTTCTTCTTCTTCCCTCTTTATTAGTCTTGTTTTTTCTTCCTGTTTTATAATATTTTTTTCTTTTTTGAATAATCTCCATCTTTCTTTAGAGAAGGATTGCCTCTTCTCTTTCTCCGTTAATATTTGTCTTTGCTTTCTTCTATTTTCCTCTCTCGTTCCATCCCTTTAGTAACCACATTCTTTTCTTCCTTTCTATCCTTTCTTTGATCCTTCCAAAATTACTCCTTCTTCGTGTCTTTTCTTCAGAGATTCATTCTTTATTTATGTATACATTAATCCCCTTTTTCTTTATAATTCCTCCATTTCAGTTTCAATCTTTTTCCTTGTTTCTTACCATACCATTTAAAAAAAAGTTATTTTTTTTACATTTTTAATTTCATGTGAAATATAACAGTATTGTAATTATGAATTTACCTAAAACGAGATAACATCCGTAAATATTTGCAATCTTTTAAAACTTTATACAGAAGGCGATACTTTTAAAAACAATGCAACAGTTTGCGAAACATGAAAAAATTATAAAAATGCAAAATGATAAATATTGGGTAAAGTGGAGAGCGATTGAATGATTGAAAGCCGCATAGAAAAATATGTAGCTACAGAAATATGGTAAGTTGTCCGCTAAATGTTAAATGCTTGGTAGAGTGTCGTATCTATAGAGTAAAAGTAGACGGGATAAAATGTCAAGTGTATATTAGTTCAACGGAAGGAATATTCATAACCATGTATTACAACCACCAATCATCCTTGAAATCAGTAAGGTATAAAAACAGCTCACGACTTGCTGGTTATATTGTCAAATAAGTGGGAAAATAAGGAAAATCCAATTATAAAATGGGATATGATGAGAAAAACCTGTGTATTTATTATCGGGAATAAAATGCGTAAATTATGGCAACAGTAGAAAGTAAATATCGGAGGTAATGAAGGCGCGCTGGAAAATTCCGTTTAGCAATTTATGAGCCCGTGTAGGAATATTTAACTGATTTATATATTCCCTCCCCGCGACCTTTATTTCGTTTCTCCACCCCTTTATCAACGGTATGTGTATGCATATAAGGGTGCGGCATTGTGGGATAGAGGAATACTGGCTAACGATAACAAATTTGTAGAAAAACCGGTAGCCAGGCAGTTTTTCTTTTCTGAAAAAGTGTCTTGAATTGTCTATGGGAAACTGTCACAAGATCTAGCTTGTTTAACTTATTCGGTCACGTAGGACTTTCGAGTAACAAAACCCGAAATAGTGCATTTGAACTCAGATTCTTTATCATTTCTCAAAACATCCATATCTGCACTGTTTTAACCGGAAGTCCTACGTGGCCGAACCGGTTAAGAACATCTGATATAATGACAGTTCCCCATAGGGGATACAGGTTCGAATCCTGCCCGATGACGCATATTTTCTGACAAGATTTCTGGGATATTCTGGTCGGTATATCTAATTAAATATAAATAATATTTAATTAAATAAAAAGAGGATTTACTCGAATACCTAGTAGCCATCTAAAATAACATTTATGCAAAACAAATTGAAATGTGTATGTTCAGGGACGCTATTGTTATATCTACGTATAAATTCATTTTGTGTGTATATTGTGTCATTTACCTACATGCGATTTCAATGTTTCCTACATGCGTTATGTTATTTAGGTTTATATTCTGTTACCGTTCAGCAGACTTCTGTGTTTTTTAGAATGTAATATATTTGTGTTCTTTACGATAAATAATGTCTTCATAGAATTATAAAATACGATTTAGCAAAATGGCGTTTTTGATATGGATTTTGCAAATAGGCGAAAAAGAAACATGATATCCGCCGCAATAATATAATTCTGACCGCTTTCCAATTGGGATTCATGAATAGAATTCCTTAATATAGTCACAAAATGGAAAATCGATATGACGCATTTCGCGTTTTAAAAGGATTTCATCATAGTAAAATAATGGTCTCGTTGATAGTAATATATATAAGTAAGGGAAGGTGATGGAATTAGATTGATGGAATTTTATATAGATAAGTAGATTACGATTATGCTCCAAGATGAAAATTTATAAATTTTGACGTTCGACGCATCAAGGTAGCAAGCGCTGTATCCATTTCATTTTGTTTCCCCATATTTTAATTATTTTTGCTTTCATCGTTGTTTGGCTCTGCAAAAACAGAAAACTTGTTAAAAAGGTCAAATACTGAAAAGGCATGAACGCGAATGTACCGTTAATTACTCAGAAACCAGTTTATTTTCTATAAACTCTTGCATAAATTACTTTTCATTAAAATATCATTTTTGAGACAAAATTTAGGTGAGGTTCATAGGATTTCCGGTTAATGCATTAAATCCTTTTTCAAAATACATCCATTGTATTCGAATATCTTTCATACACACACACATATATATATACATATATATATAAATATATATATATATTATATACATACATATATATATACACACAAACATATATATACACACACAAACACAAACAGACGCACGCAAGCACGCACGCACACACACAGAGACATATATATATATATATATATATATATATATATATATATATATATATATATATATATATATATATATATATATATATATATATCCTCTCGTCAGGTGGCTTCAATCAGAGACCAGAAGTAGTTATTATATCTTTTATGTTCACCGTGTTCTAGCTTGAATATCCTTCTAATACAAACTATTTCATGATAATTAATATTCCGTATAATAAGTATTTGTCTGCTTTACTTGTCATCTGAACATCCATTTTTAAATTTAAGTTTACGGAAAAATGTCAGTTCCTGGCCCCTGAACTTGATTTGAAGTTTTTCCATCATCAAATATTACATAGCGCTAATTTCAAAACGATATTTCACACGGATACTACTAATGAAAATTAAAATATTAAATCATTAGATACATTTCAAGTCGGATTAGAAAATAAAAAAGGAATCATTTAACATACTCCTCACTAATTCTCTTCATTACATAGTATCCATTGTTTTTTATCAACTCTCCCCATCGTTCTATAAGCTTGTAGGTGCCAGTCTCGTAGTAACTTCATGTTCTTGTTGGTAGAATGTTGGGGGATTGTTTCCGACTGAATATACCAACGAAAACTATTCTTTAGACAGGAACAAAATGACATCCAAAAGAACTAAGTTAGAAGAATATGGTGGGTGATGGAGTGATTCAACTCTTTTAGAGTCTGCAACTACTCTTTTTGCAGTATGCGTTGTCGTTAAAAAAATAACACCTTTTCGATTTGACAAAATCGGGCGTTTGTCTTCATTAGACGCATTAAGATTGGTGAGTTGATCGCAGTACTTCATTGCAGTTATTATTAGAGGGGCTGTAAGAAGACCAAAAAATTATTTATCCCTCTGCAATCCCAAGGAGTGGACATCAATACGTTCATTGAATGTAAGCCGGTTTTAACAACGGCTTCGGCACATTGGAATGTTTATTTCCAGCTGCGATCCATCTTTCATCGCCTGTGATAATTCTCTCCTTTTTTGCGACGATATCACTGGATACGATCAAGCTAGTTCTGTTCCGTCAGAGAGTGTGGCATCCACGTATTGAGTTTAGAAACGAAACCAAGTCTATTCAAATGCCGACAGGCATTTGAGATATCGATTTTCAAACTCTAAGCAATCTCTTCCTGTCGAAATCTTCGATGCATTGTCCGCGACGGCAAGTAGAGTGTCTTCTTTGTCGACAGAATTTCGCCTGGAGAGTATTTCATGTTTTAGGCTATAATAACCCTGTCGACATCTGCCAAACCACTAGTTGACTATATGAAGAGCTGGAGCACGATCCAAATAAAACTTTTCTTGTCGCAGTTCCGACGCTTACCCCTGTCCGAAATTCACAGAAATCAATATGCGGAACGTGCAACATTTCATCCACAATACTTCAGGACTTCAGTTATGATCAAAACGTCACCATTCATCAAAGTGTGACTAGCAACTGAACGCTGAAAGCTATCAGTGTAGAAAACACCCGAAGTCGACATCAGAACAAACACCAGTGTCAAGTTTCGGTGATTTTATATTAACAATGACAATCGAATACAAACTTTTGCAACGATCTTATACTAAACATTTCCTTGTACATATTCAAGCTCATTTTAAAGTATTTCCTTGAACTATTTGATCATCTGAGGCAGCCTTTCTGTATTAACAATTATGATCTCAGTTATGTGCCATGCGTGATACACGCTTAGACGATCATTTATCTTTCGATACATGGTTAACGAGGTATATTTTTTTCTTTCCGCGGTAGACCATTTGCCATCAAAGTCTATAGAACCTGGTCTGTCCTGTTATTTACTCAGAGCTGGGGGGAGAAGAAGGTTCATATCTTTCCCAAAGTTATTAGCACGTAAGGGAATGTAATGGATTCGAGTGGAATTCGAACACATCGATTCCACAAACCGAGTCGTTATCCTTTGCTCTACCATGTCTCAACTATGACTTATATATTTTATTTAAATAATGGATATTAAATCCAGATCTAATTTTTAAATGCTTCTACGAGCCGTGATTTCTTACGATGTGGGATATCATCGTCCACCAAACCTTATTATCCCTTGTAGACCCTAACAGCTGTTGTCCGTTTACGGAGCCTTCCAAACTATTTGTTCACACAAGCACTTCATGTAAGTGACTCGCTGACTTCACCTGTCCTTCATGCCCTCGATACACCCTGTAGGTATTAAATACTTAAAGCCCTCATTCTTTTTATGTGTCCAAGAAATGTTTGCTGTCACTTTCTGATTCTGAGTATTAATGTCCTTTTTTGATTTGTATTTCCATAAATCTACTTAGTTGTTCAAACTATTTTTGCAAATGCACATGTTTCGTCACAGTTAGAATGGCAGCCTGACACAGTCTGATGCTGTAATATTTAATAATGACTGGGTAATTTTTTTTTAACATGACTTAGCGGAGTTCTAAAATTGGACGGTCGGTATTCAGTATACAAAAAATAATGGATTCAAATAAAGCCCGTCTTGAAATACTTTTTAGGAACTTTTCGACGATTGCTGATTATATTTTACAGTTTGTTTTTTTTACAATATTGATAATTTCTGATCTAATAGAAGGCGTCTTAAATTGAATTCAGCAGAGTGAGTAATATTTCGACTCAATTTAATTTCTTGAATTTTTAGAGATTTAGAAAAACTTTTTCTCTATATCCAGTCAATAAAACGTGTCCATAGCCTAATAGAAACCCAGTGAGGATCTAACTCACTACTCAGTAGGAATTGATCTAGGAAGACAAGTTTGCTAAACATTACAGCGCCGTGAGGTGCCCACGTGTCCATGGCCTCATAAATCAATACAAATAATTTTACAATTTCATTTTTCATAAAGGTATGGATCTCAGATGGACACTCCATACATACACAATCACAAAAAACACACACACACATACACACAAACACGCACACACATATATATATATATATATATATATATATATATATGAGAAGACATTGATTTCAACACCCAAAGCCGACAGTCTGTTTCATGCTAAACGCAATAGTCAGATGCTGGGTGTTGACTTCAATTTACACTTTTATATTTACATAATGTCTTTTCCTGATACTGAGCCTTTTAAACCATCAATATATATAAATAATTCGTGGAATAATATACGTTATATTTATCGGCCAGAACACGTTGTCTGTCAGAGAACGCATAATTTCTACGAAATTTCTCGAACATTCGGGCAATCATTATTATATATTGTCATTGTTTATGTCAAGATAAGTTTCGTGAGCAGATATGATCTCTGTAGCTAAATTGTATAGCACGTCAGGACAAATGACTGTTTGCATATGAGAGATACGTGTTCGATTCCTGTCGGAGAAGGCATATTTTCTACGATCTTCTAGCCTGGCAAATGTAATTAATACTGTTTACTTAAACAAACCGATCTTTTACGTAAATAAATTGTATGCATAAACAGAAAATAAATAATTTTCGCTCTTAGTCCATTTCAATATATATATATATATATATATATATATATATATATATATATATATATATATATATATATATATATATATATACATATATATATATATATATATATATACATACATACATACATACATACATATATATATACTTTTTGCATTATCGTGTAAGAGTAACATCATTTAGCTTTTAAGTAATGAAGAGTACATCAATGCATATACACACACATATATATATATGTATATATATTCATGTATATATATATATATATATATATATATATATATATATATATATGTATATATATATATATATATATATATATATATATATATATATATATATATATATATGTGTGTGTGTGTGTGTGTGTGTGTATGTGTGAGGGAGAGAATGTGTGGGGTGAATATTGCTGCCACATCTAATCTGGTAATTCTTATGTATATCGAGGTGTTCTTTACAAAATTCACATAGTATCTGCGACGTTATCTGTCCTGCCCTGTCATCTCGGCTTCATTTCCTTTCAGCAGCCCTAACATAGGTGCAATTTTCGTCTCCTACAAACACATGATTTCACGGAAATGGTTCTGGTGATCTTTATCGTCCGAAATTCGATTTCATGAATGTAAGCTTAGTAATATTTTGGAAGCTATTTCTGAAAATCTTACTGTTGTGTTTGGTAGTTTTGACAATAGCTTCAGTTACTTCAGTTGAACTTTTCACTAGTGGAACCTCTCTCCAAAATTTCTATCTTCCTTCCAACTCTGAAATTAAAAAAAATGTATAGATATGATTCTATACAGTTTTACTATTTGCTAAAATTATTGTGGGAAGGTATTCTGAATAGAGCGTGTATAATATGAGGGGACTCGAGGAGATACATAAACGTCCATATATATATATATATATATATATATATATATATATATATATATATATATATATATATATATATGCATATATGCATATATATATATATATGCATATATATATATATGCATATATATATATATACATATATATATATATATACATATATATATATATATATATATATACATATATATATACATATATATACACACATATGTATATATATATATATATATATATATATATATATATATATATATATATATACATATATTAAGAGTTATATTTATAAACATTCAATAAAATCGACATTGGCTTCAACCACGGCCTCCAGACGACTTCGGTAAGTCCTGCAACACTTCGGGATGGATGTCTTGTTTACGTTGGTGAATTCTGCCATAATTCTTGCCTTCAGTTCCTCTTTGGTGTTACAAGGAGTTTTGTTGCTCTCTAACACAACTGCGCCGCAACATAATAATCAAGGTGGTTGCAGTCTGGGGAGATAGATGACCAAATGTAAATGGCGATGTGGTCGCAGAAATTGCCTGACAGCCATGACTGGGAGTTCTTTTCTTATCATAACGATTTAAATGAGAATTATTTATCATTTATATCGATCAATGTCTTAATTTCGAAAGATGAAAAATTAAAATAAAATTATTTAAAATTAAAAAAAAAAACAAATGAATTAACTTAAACCCAATTTTTCAAGGCGGATTACACCCTTTTTGCATATAAAATGTTGTTATTAGCAAAAGAATTAATTGGTGCTTATTAAAATAAATTACTAACTCATGGAATAAACTTAACTCTCACGATGTTAACTTAATCACGTGTTAACACGATGTATACATAATGCATTTTAAACCAAGCCTTATAGTTACAAAAGTAAAATTATATATGCACGCGTAATAAAATAATCAAGTACGATCTACAATATGTCATTATATATGTGTATATAGATATATAGAAATCCTATTAATGACGGATGCTATGCATATTAATGGGTGCTACATATGATATTAATATTAATAAGGCTTATATTAAAATATATTTAAAATCTATTGTAATCGGGTTCAGTGTGCTTGAGAGGTGTTTAATTTTAGGTATCAATTCACACCTTTTTTCAGTAACTAAGGGTAATTTACCTGTTTTAAGATAATAATTTTCTTCTAAAAGTAATAGTTTACATCAGTCTCCCTTTCTATACTACGGTTTATCATTCGCGATTATCTCTCAGTTAATGAATGGGGCCTTATAATTGCTTTTTAATAGGAAAAATATTTTGAGTGTGTTGTGCAGTTTTTGAATGTAATATTGTTCAGCGTTACTTGATGATGGTAAAAACGCAATTTCAAGTTGTTCTCGGTGGAACCAAAGTAATAATTAACTTTATCGTCTGAACTGATCCTAGCTCTGTAGATTATGCCTTCAGTCATGCACTTGCCACTTAATGGACAGGTTACGTTTTTATTGTAGTTGCATTGACTTTTAGTAGAATTATTTTTTAGTATTTTTTTTGTGTTTTCATATTATATTCTTATGTTGCGTCATACAATTATATGGTTGAACCATATGATGTTGTGTTTACATCGTTTTAGCTTAGTTTTATCTATATTGTTGTTTCTTTCTACATACTCTAATTTCACTTTATGACTGTTTTTTTTCTAGGGCTTTCGTTTATTCAGTTTTATTATCGTCAAATATTTCTTTGTTACTGGAGTTCGTCGATAACCTAAATTGTACTGTTTTGTGTAATTTGTCAATGATCCTTTTATGGTGATTGGATTTTCTGCCGACCTACCTGTGGTTGTATGAACCCTTGGTGCGTGGTCTATACAGACCCTTACTCAGGTCTAATGTAACGTGTAGGAAATTGATCATTTTAGATTTAGTATTGGTGGTAATATTCCGTTTTTGGTCCTTGCAATTTAAAAAAAAAACCTTTCTCATCCGGTTCGCTTGTCTTGGTGTCAATTTACGAAGAAAAATTATCTCATTGTCTCTTTATATTCCGTTCTTTTTTTATATCAGAGATAAATGTGAGTCTCCATAGTAACAGTATCCCGACAAGTTTGAATGCTTCCGCAGAATCATGTGCTTCCATGGATACTCAAATGTCTGGGCTATTGCTGTTAGCCCATAGACATCCTTCGTGAAATAGTATTGGCTTCTGTGTATTGGCTTACTTTTACTTTGTCAGCAATATGGCAGTTCTCCTTTGCTAAATTATTAGTGGCTATCTTCTGTGATGGATTTGTAGAAATCGCAGATAGCGAAATGCAAGAATGTGCTTTTCTCTTTCTTTTTTTATATTATTGAACCATTTAATAGCTTCGGATGCATTTCGCCTCTTGTTGATACTTAAAGCCTTTTTCGTATACATGAACGCTCTTTTCATGATGGTTTTGCTGATAATACCGATGTTAATTTTGGTTGGATTGAGCAGTTTGCGTTTGGGTTTATTTATAAAATTCTCTTTGTTGTCTTTAACCGTGATGAATGCCTTTTGGTTTTGCAATTCTAGTATTCTATCGTCTATTTTCAGTTGGCGTCACGGTTGGTAATTTCTTTCCACTTGTCAGCTGCTTTCTTAGAAAATTTATTGATGACTTTGTAGTATAATTCCACGTTGATGTAATAGTGGCTACCATTCTTATCCGTTTTGAAAATTATCAAGGTCTTTTCGCATTTTATGTTGTAGATCGTTAGTGTGGTTATTAAATTTGATATTATTTATTATTGAGAATAATTCTTTTTCTAACTCCGAGAGAAGTTTTTCGCATGTTGATAATTTTTTTTTTTAAATTTTACTCGAAACCATTGGTTTAGAGACGAATACCTACCATCTCATCCTTTTTATAAGGCACTCAATCATGTTTAACTGTTTGTATTTTCTATTACCGTGAACTATTTCTATTTCTAGGGAATAGACCTGCTTAACTATCCCCATGTTCCGGATGTTAGGTATAAATTTAAACACACACACACACACACACACACACACACATATATATATATATGTTTCTTCTCTAAACAGATACAAGAATTTTTTTTCTTTTTTTCCATTTCCTTGTGTCTGAATAAATTGAACTTTATTTGTGTAAAACTAGTCTGAAGAGATGAATGTTTGAGGTCAACGAAATAAAGTATTACCTGACCTGATGGATTTTTAAGGATTCCGTACTATAAATATATATATATATATATATATATATATATATATATATATGTATGTGTGTGTGTGTGTGTGTATGTGTGTGTGTGTGTGTGTGTGTGGGTAAATGTAACAGATCCTTGGGTATATAAAACAAGTGGATCCTAGTAATATTAAATAATAAAACTGATCTACAAAAAGAGCTTACTGCAATTATTATTACAGAGCATATAATTGATAATCAGCAAAATAAAATAAAAAATCATTTGCGAAATAGTTTATTTCCGCAGTCGAAGATATTGGTCGACTGTCTTATCAACCGCAGTGTTGACTTAGTTCGATTCAGAAA
>OZ038480.1:39316585-39326585 GCA_964036315.1 Acanthosepion esculentum | reverse complement strand
TATAAGTAAAATATTAAGTGACGAAGAAATTTTGTTGGAAGCAAATAGTGCTAAAAAGTTTTGTGATATCAGTTTTCTTATACGGCAGCGGATGTTGAAGACTTTTCTTATAGGTTCACAGAATACTTCATGCAACAGAGGTTTGGTTTCTACAGAATCATAGTGAGAATTACAAGCATTGAACATGTTAGTAACAAGTATAGTTTAAAGTTTCAATGAATAAATGGAAATAAAACAGTGCATTGGAATTGTATTCAGAAAACAGATGAAATGTTAGTAGAATTATTTAGAAATGACGGACTAATGAAGGTGGCACTCACAGGAGTGAAAAATATTACGAGGGGAAGATATATCGAATCATCTACCTAACGAGATTGTGTAAATAGATAGCAGAACAGGGAAAGAGAGAGAGAGAGAGAGAGAGAGAGAGAGGTAGATTGTTATGGCAAAAACATCGTTTTGAATTACCAAACGTTGGATGTTGTGGAAAGCCATAAACTTCCGACATCCTGAACAATTTAACTGTATAAGAAAGTGGTAGTTGTGGGATAAATTTATGCCAAATCATATTTGATTAATCATAAGGTAACGCGCGTTTCCAATGTACTAATACGTAGCTGGAAAAATCTGGAATTCAAAGCATGCCTGGAATCTTTCCAAATGGTACCATTATTTATATCAGATTCAATTCTAAAGAGAGAATTGTAATATCCATGTTTTTCTTTTCACCCACTCGATGTTTTATACCAGCCACTATTTTCTAATCATGCGAAAACCTAAATGAGAACAACTAATTTCAAAATATTACTTTAATTATTTAATAAAAGAATACAATAACTGATTTTTGTTTTTATTGCATTTGTTTCTCAATTAGTGAGTTGAGAAGTGAAATTCACAAACAACATAAAGAAAAAGCTCCATAATTTGCGTGAAATGGAAAAAACATCTTTATCTGAAACCACTGAAAAAAAGCCAACTGTCACAAAATCCCCTCAGAAAACTAATAAATTGAGTCCTTTTGTAAAAGAAGGAGTTGACAGAGTGTGTTTGCTGTGACATCACATTGTTTTCTGAGATTCTTTTTTACATGCAGTGTCCCCTCATGACGTAACCGATAATGGCTCTCCACAATTTTCTGTCCTTTGTACCTCTTAATAAATGTTGTCTATTTGCTATTTCAGTTATTAGTGTCCCTTAATCAAGAAAGTCACACATTTTAGAATATGACTTCTCTTCTAATTGTGTGTAGTACGTGGACGTGGGGGATCTTGGCTCGCCAAAACTTGTACTTGTCATTTTGGCAAAACATCCGCCTTCCTTTCTGCCATCCATTCACAAAATGACATCATGTAGTTGGCAAATTGATTTCCACTATCGCTCTTGCCCTCGATATGCCCTATGAGGTTTATTTTTAAAACGAGGTATTTCCTCATTATTTTTTTAGATATTTTAGCTGTAGTTTTCCGATTTTTAGTATAAGTGTTATGTCCGTTACCATTTTAATTAACACTTGATTATTAGCGCTGTTTCATGGAATTCTCAAGAGCTTTCTGTATTTTTCTTGCCGCCATATTTCTCTCCATCTATTGTATTATGCTTAGTTTTTACAATTTTATTTTTTGATAATCGAGGGAGTGTTCAGATTTTGGTGGTTCATTTTTCATCCTCAGTTAATACAATTGACAGATATTTAAATTTCTGTACTTGTTTAATCTTGGGATTTCCAATTCCTAATTCGCCTCTTCCTTTTCGGGACAACCATACTTTCTCTTCTAACAATTGATAGCTAGTCCTTTTTTTCTCGTTATTCTTTGCAACATTGTCAAATAATATTTACTTAATTTCTTCATAGTTTGTCTTTTATTTGCATTCACTATTTTGTCATATTTGTATCGAGCTCTGCTGCATGGGATGACTTCAAAACTCAAATTGTCCGACCGACATTTAAGCCGGAGAAAATCGGATGAATTTTTAATTTATTTAAAATTACAAATGGTTTTATGACCAGTTAGTCAAATGAACGGCTGATATATGATGAGCTGGTTATAAAAATTTTAAACTTTTGACAAGTAGTTCTTCCATCTTACTTTTAGCCGTTTTTATCGAAAAAATTAAAACCGTTTTTCTTTTGTTTTTTATTGTTGTTTTTTTTTTCCAACTATGCTTATAAAGTAGCTACAATATACAGATATAAGTCTTTGGGGAGCATGAATGCACATGTCACCAAGAATTATGTTTGTTCGTTTCTTGTCCTATACCGATTAAATTGTTTTCCATTTTTAGATGCGCTGTTCTTTCAAGACATAGGAGCTCATGGCTCTTTGCGAATTCCTTTTTTTAAAATTATTTTTGAAGATCCAAGCCTTCTCGGGATATACGATGTTCTGTTTAATTTTGAATTCAGAGTTGTCTTTCTCCGAAAATCGCTACCAAACAAGGCTACAAACAACAGTTGAAGGCAAGGATTATGGCAGCATTCACCAACTTAAACAAGGAGACCGTTCAGAAGAGATGCAGGAGATTCCGAAGTCGTCTGGAGGCCGGGGTTGAAGGAAATGCCGCTTATATTAAATAAATTTATCTTTAGTATTTCAAAATATTTTTGTGTAATTTTGGTATCTGTTCAAATGAGAGTTCAGTATTTTTTTTCGTTTTTGCTTAATTTAGATGGCAATTGATTCATAGCACCTCGTAGAATACATTACGCTGGATCTAACCAACGCCTTTATCCATAAAGATCCAGTGACATGACCCAAAGAGTGTGAGTTCAATACCTGGTTAAGGCGGTGGAGAACTTGGAGAGGGGAATTAACAGGAGATAACTGATAACTGACATCCATTAGACATGTCATGTGGAACTAGAACACTCTACCCCAGTGAGGGAAATAAAGGGTTCAGTTCGACATTCCAACCACCTGAAGAAGGCCGGAGCGTACAACGGCCGAAAAGTTGTAATAAATATGGCGAGAAAGATGAGGAAAATAGTCCGAAGAATGTAAATAGTGTACATAATACCTCATCTCAGAAATATAGACAAATAATTACGATGTTGATAAATGGTTGAGAAAGAAACCCAATCAATGACGGAAAGAGTAATAACAGCTACTGGACTTGAGAAAACTCTTTTCCTCTAAAATCATTTTAAGACAAAGGTCTTATAAATTTCAGCCGACAGTAATATAAAGTGCTCGGTCAATTAATGCTGAATGTTACTTTACAAGGAAATAGCTAACAATGCCATTAACAGTTCGATAATTTCTGTCTCAATGTCTCACAGATGTTTATATTACATTGCCGTTGTGTTTTTATCGACATTATCTTAAATTAAAAGTTCCTTTTGTGAAAGACGCATGATGAATGACTAAAAACGTTTTCCTAGAAGATGAAAAAGGAATAGGACATACCACTGAATAGTCAAGTGTCAATTAGGATATGAGAATTATATTATTATCTAATAGTTGTTGACCGAACATGTGCGCAACGACGATATAGAAACGGAAAAGACCCTTATACTTAATACGAGAAAAGACAGTTAAAATGTATAAGACACTGAGAGGACAGATTGAAAGTAAGTGGGACGGAGGAAAATGCCTACTCCACTAGCAAGGTTTAGTAAGTAGATGGTGGACTATTGTTTAGGAGAAATAACAATAGACAGAATTTATTTAGATCTACAAAGGACAGGAAATTGTGGTGAGCCAGATTGAATAATAATAATAATAATAATAACAATAATAATAATAATAATAATAATAATAATAATAATAATAATAATAATAACGGTTACAGAGATAGGAACTATAACAATTTATGTGTCTTTACAAGACACACCGACAGAACACTTAAAGGTAATCGCTTTGGCATCGTGATTATAGACCGTAAGAACAAATGTACCTCCTTATTGATATGGCAGTCCCTTCAGACTGCAATGTATCTTTGAAGATATTCACAAAACTATCAAATTAGAAGATCCTTGAATTCGAAATCTCAAAAATGTTGCACATGAGTACTTTAACAATCCCAGTTTTCGTTGGAGCCCTCGGATTGATGGGAAAATATTCCAACAGACTCATCGGAAGAATCCCAGTTAGCCAATGCCTTAAAGAAATACAAAACACTGTTCACAAATCTAACGCACACCTTAAGATTTTTATTTAAACTGTTCAGTGGCAAAATGACATGATGCCATTTCTGAAATTAGTTCTTTGGTGGGGACCTGGAAGGAAATGGGTACACACCAGTTACCAAAGTAAATAAAAAAATGATAACGATAATACCGTATATGCTGGCCAGTAAGACTACCACGAAGTTTTCAAGAAAGAACTCCACCTAAATCGTATTTTAAAATGTATTGCATTGAATTCATTAAATAAATTCGATTCATATATACTTTCTTTTCAATCAGTCTAATAAAAAATAACCATTTGGAAATATTATCAGTTAACTACAAGAATCTGCAATACCTCATGAGTGGGGGCTATGTTTTCGGTGGCTATTACCGTAGCCTGAGTGATTTTTCCCCGATAAGCAAACACTTGTCCCACTGATCTTGAACCCCCGTCTTTAGATTGCTTATTAAAACATGCATCTGCCATGCTAACAACTCGCCATAAACCAGAGGATTTAATGATCACATTTTGTACGTGGAGTATAAGATTGAAATTTTATTTTGTCGAGGAGATTTTAAAAGTTAAATGGTCGCATTGTACGACGGCAATAATAATAATAATAATAATAATAATAATAATAATAATAATAATAATAATAATAATAATAATAATAATAATAATAATAAAAAACTGTCAAAATACAAGGACCTTGAAATAGAAATCTCAAAAATGTGTCACATCGGAACATCAACAATTCCTGTTGTAGTTGGAGCCCTTGGACTGGTTGGAAAATATTCCAGTAGGGTGATTGAAGGGATCCCTGGAAGTCCATGCCTCAAAGAGATACAAAAAATTGTTCTGACAAGTACAGCCCACACTTTACGAAGGGCTTTATCTATGTAATGATTTTTTTTTTTTTGCAGTGGAAAGTGTCATGATGCCATTTCTAACCTTAGGTCCCTGGGCGGGACCTGGAAAGAAATGTGTAAACGCCAGATATCAAAGGAAATAAAAATAATAATAATAATAATAATAAAAATAATAATAATAATAACAACAATAACAATAACAATAATAATAATAATAATAATAATAATAATATTAATAATAATAATAATAATAATTGTAACGGTAAATTCATCTCTACGTCAATATTTCATTTTTTATATAGAAATCATGAAGGTTAACAGAAGTAACTGTATATATTATTTATAAAACCGAGGCAGTCTGACGCGTTTTCGAATAAATATGCACACCAAAAAGTATAATTTCTTTCGGCAAAGAGTGGTGTTTATAAAAACATCCAGTGTTAAAAAATACGGGGCTAAATAATCTAAATCAATCTGTCGATGTTTATTTTTTTTTTATATTTCCCTCTCTGCAAGAGTGATAGTTCTTCTCTCTGTCCATACTATTTTTCCTCTGGACAGAATCACACACAAACATCAGTCAAGTATACAACACTGAAAGGATTTTTTTTTTCTCGGAAGTTTTTTTTTTCGATGAAAACGAACGAAAAAGAACCTGCGAACTAAGATCTAGTTGTTTTTTAGACAAATGTATTTCCACAATTTCAAACATTAACAGATAAATTACGTTGGCAGAGTGCAAGGCTAAATGAAACGAATGAAGCAAAAATGTTACGTTTGTTCCCATTAATGTAATACTATCGTTACTCAAACTTAAGAGAAATAAAGACTACAGCATTTATCCATGTATGGGGAGTTATAACTCTTGAGTATATAATTGTAAATCCCCTAATATTTATATATACAACTAGCAGCATGGCTCGGCGTTGCCCGTGCTTGATTCGAAAATCGTACGACTCATACAGCAATCGCTATCACTTGACTTAAAATATTTTTGCCCTTCCTTGCATTTAAAGGAGTGTCCTTTGCCGTGCTGATGTTGCTACATGCCTTACTTCTTGCCTATCTCACAGTGCGAATTCTTTCTAAGTTCTATACTGAACATTAAATCTGTTACAAAAAAAGAACTAAACAAAATGAACACAAAGAGATCAGCTTTAAACAAGGACTCGTAACTGGAAAAAACAAATGAAAAAGAATGTCAACAACAAATAATTTTACACGCCCAACCCAGTTCTGTGGAATCAGAATCAACGTTGAGTTTAAGCAAGCGAATGAGTCAATTGGAGTAAAGTACCATGCAGATTAAAATTTTTCCTACCCATGAATGCAGCTATCGATTTATTTGCATGCTAGCATGCTAGTTAAGATTCGTGTCAGTCAGCTGTTGGCTCTCACGCTGGCCAATAGAAACTTCCTGCCTATTCGTGGCAGCCAGCTATAGGCTCTCACTCTGGCCAGTAGAAAATGACCGCAAACTACATGAAAACTGCTGTAAGAGCATGATAAAATCGATTATTTCCACTATCGATGGGAGTTGGGAAATGCAAAGTCGGTCTTGGCCTTCCTGCTAACTTGGAACATGTTCATGTAAATTTTGGTGCAAATCCGTCGAAGATTGCGGCCGTGCATTCGTTACTACACACACACATCCTCCCTTTTATAGATAGAGATAATAACAGAAATACGTAGAAACAACAAAACTAGTATTATTTATTTTCTTGTTGTTATGTTTATTGGTGACACGAGGGAAAGTAATACTAATTAAAATTGTCAGTTTGGACTCAAATTAGATATGGATCGAAATCCAACAAAATGTTAAGATAAAGAATAAGCCAATTGTATACAAGCTTCCTCGTATATTTTATTTATTTATTTATACCTGTGTAATAAGCGTCAAGATAACTGAGTTGTAACATATAATAATTTTTCTTACATCGATCTTTTGTTGAGATATAAATGATAGATGTTACTATTATGGCATGAAAAGAGCACCAAGAGGTGGTGTAATAGTTAGCAAGGTTGTCTCGCTAGAACAATTAGGGCTGTGTAGTGAGTCCGATTCTCACAGGGTTCCTCCCCCACTTTAGGCCTTGTGCCACATCTAATCTACACTTAGAAAATCACTATTATGGCCTGAAAATAAAGGAGACCAAATTTTCGTTGAAGAATGTGATAGCGATCTGTCCGTGTGAAATGCTTGTCCGATAGTGAGAAAGTCACGGGTTTGTGCGTAAAGAGGTAAAATTATGGTCGATTCACATTGGTTTAGAATGAGTGAATTAATGATAATTATAATTGTTATGAATATTTTGTATAATTATGTTTTTGACAGTATAATTAATATTTATTTGTTTTTATGGACAAGACATGCGTAAAACAATAGTTTATTCAGCCATAAACTTCGTTAATTATTACTGTCGAGTTAGTGTTTAGGTACTGGTGTTTTCTCCGAATGTGTATATCATCTGAAGCAGGATGTGAGAAACCTTTTCCTCTCAGGTGGAGTGTTCATATATCTTCCTGTCATTCTAGGCACAACTCTGTCGACACCGTATTTAAATGTAGAGGGCTGGCTCTGAGATCAAGTGAAGGTGGACTTCTTCAGCTAGTTGAATGTAGGTATTCTCCCATGTCAATCCGGGGAGACACCTAATCTCTCTGATGTTCTTTTCTGACAGTGAATGCAAAGACTATATTCGTGACATCTCCAGGATGATCACAGATCAAAATTTGTTTGCAAAAAAAAAAGAAGGTTCCTTGTCTTTATTAAATTCGATACTGACCATATACCGTTTTCTAACTTGAATGACATATAATATCAGTCTTTCAAATGGGAACAACCTCTTTCATTAGATTGAAAATAAAAATTCGAATATCAAATATGATGCCTAATCAATCACTGATCTCTGAATTGTGTAAGAACAATAAATAATTTTCCGCCTGGAGTTAGTCACATGTTAATTATTTTCCTTTTTGTTGATTCTGATCTTAAGGTGTCTATGGTTTAGTTTAACATGTAATATATCAAAAAGTGTGGTTTGGTGACATTATTGTGGCAGGATCAAAAACTACATTAGATTTACACGTTGCCAAATGGGAGCAGTGTACGTAATCGAAATCTAGTTATATCAATATATTTAAGCAAGAAAATAAATACCAGCAGCAAATATACGTAGAAAATCATTAAACGGGCAAGATACAGTAATTAAAACGCTCCACTCAGAGAGAGTTTCTCGTCAGTTTTATTTACGCTTACAAAATCAGGTAATTTGAAATAAGCATTCTTCATTCTTAGTTCCTTTTATAATTTTCTTTCTAACCAACATTCCGATTGAAGCTAGATAATCCAACAATAACAATATAAAACACCTTGGACATTTTCTACATTTTACTAATAAGATCGCCGGATTAAATGAATGGTTTTCATACACATTTGTAATCTAAAGTCATGTATTAATAATTAATTTACCCTTCCCATACTTTTATAAATTCTACTAATTATCTTTGGAGATGTAATTATTTTTTATAATAATTTTATCTTATTTATTTTTTTTGAATTAATTAAAAAAGCAAAGTTGTTTTCTTTATTTTTCCTGAAGGATATATCTTTGTTTGATGATAAATTCTTTAATTAAGAATATAATAATAATGATAATTTCTTTAATTAAGAAATTATTCTAATATTTGTTCTCATTATTTCTTAACTATTTAATCAATGTATGTATGTTTATTAATTTAAATTTGTTTAATATTATTAATTTACGTTTACAAAACTTACGATAGTGTGTTAAAATATAATTTAGAAGGAGCAATTTAAGCAACTATTATTTAATTAATAATAATGATATATTTTTTAATTATTTCATTAGTATTTCTAATTACATTATAATTATTAAATTTAATTATTCAAAATAAAATAAAATACATGATAATATTAATATTCATTGACAAGTGGATTCGATACAGAACGAACAGAAAATCAATAAAAAAATTATGAAATGTAGAAATGGAACAGGGACTTGTTTAAATTTCCCTATCAATATTTGCTAAATTTATTCAATAAAAGCGAACTTTTTTTTTAATTTCCCTGTTCTTGATCAAAATGTATTTTTGCAAAGGTAAATGAGGAAATGATATTTTAAAGGAAATTGTTAGAAAAAGAGAATAAATTCAAAATAAAATAAATTAAGGCAAGAAAATCAAAATAGAAAATGAAATGTAAAAGAAAAACGAAAAACAATATAAAAAGAAAAAAATGAAAAAAATGAAAAGAAAAAACGAAAATGGATAAGACAAAAAATTAAAAGGAAAACGAATGGAAAAGGAAAGGGAAAAGCAAATCAAATGAAAATGAAAGAAAAAGAAAAAGAAAACAATAGAATCTGGGAAATGGAGTTTGCTATGTATAATGGAATTATATCAATAAATTCTGAATAAGCAAACATGCAAAATGATACATTGAGTTGTACGTCATACTGTTTGGAAGCGTAAAAACCCTAATCAATGCATACATACAGACAAACAGTTAGACAAACCTCTCATCTACGGACACACATCAATGGACTTCGGATGCAACGGACAAAAACTGCAGGCAAAATAAAATAAAATCTGCTAGAAAAAAAACAAAACCTCCCAAATCGTAACAATTTATTTCAAAATTTGCGGGCTTAGCAGAATGAGTCGTATTAGTTCTTAAAGTGGCGGGATTTTCAATTGTAAACAAAGACGGGTGTACAGTATATAAAGTACGATATATTAGGGCGTGCGTGAGAAAGGAAACTAATAAATTACTGCAGTTAAGTATTTTATTTAATTTTTCTTTTGTCCGTATAAATCTTTTTCTTTGCTGGATATAAAGTGTGGACAGGTTGTTCGAATATTATAAATGTTCGAGTTCTTTTGGTTAATCATTTAGCCATTATCATGGATGTGATTCTTACATATCTATAGTTACCCCCATAGACCTGGATACATACATAAAATACATTACTACCCTCTACCAAATTATATATATATATA
>OZ038480.1:39286585-39314085 GCA_964036315.1 Acanthosepion esculentum | reverse complement strand
ATGAAATATGTTTGATGTTGTTCGTTTCTCTTTTTTGATTTATATTCCTCGGTAATTATTGATATTATATTATTCAATATAAGCGTTTGTATCACAAAGGAGACACATTTCTACCCATTAAGAAATCATATAATAATATAAATACCAGAATTCTCAGTCATTGTCAAGACCGGTTCGCTTTTACTTCTTTTATATATGACGCAAGAATATTTCCCTCCCAATTTCGTCTATTTGTTATGAAGTCGAATTAAAATGTTCCGTTTAAAAATATAACGTAAAATATTTCCATTTTTTTTAGTAAAATAGACGTAAGTAATTATGGAGTTAATTGCGTTTTTTTTTTTTTTTTTTTTTTTTCAAGGTTAATGCGTATAACATGAATATTTATTATTAGTACACGAAATACCTATTTTTCGAAATGAGTAGTTTAAATTTATTTCACCTGGAAGAAATGATATACTTTGTATGTATATTTAAAATATAAAGTTGCAAATGTTATTCCCAAAGTCGCCAAACATCTCATTCTTTTTAGGTTTGTGAAAAAAACTAAATGCTGAACGAACAATTGAAAAGTGTTGTTTTTTTACTCCCTTTTTCGGGAAAAAAACTACACATCAGTAAATCACTTGATGAGCTCATTGACTACTTTGAATTACGGATCATCGAGTTTTAAATTCATAAGTCTCTTTATCTCAACTTGGACATGATAAACTAGACTCTTCAGAAACAAGAGGAAGATATTTGACTATTATTGTATTTTTGTGATCAACAAGAGATGTGAAATGGCTTCGGGGATGTTAATTTTATTAAAAATAAAATAATGCATATTGTTTTAGTGGGAATTTATTTCGACGATTCTAAAACATGATGAATAAAATAAATTTTGAAAAACATTCTTGAATACAATTTATATAAAATGAACAAACAAATCTTTCTGATTGTGTCAATAACTGAGAGGTAATTCACTCATCCGAACAATAATCTAATCATCAATGAATTTGTCACGTTTAAGATCCATTTTTTTGTATTACTGTGTGCCATATAAATCTGTGGCATATACGTGTATTTTCATGCATTTTGTGTTAATGTTTTTTAATCTGTCGGTTACCCCCATGTTCCACGAACACAATAATGCCATAATGGCTACGTCATGTCACTTGTTTCACAAGAATTATTTACGGAGGCCAATTTATACAATACAGGCGATAGAAGGAACCATATTCGGGTTTGAATTCACTGATGGCGATCGAAGACCAACTAGGTTTTATTAGTAGTGGACACAATCTTCACAATATAAGATAAGCAGCTAACACAGACTTGATAGCAAAAAAACAAAAGCAAAAACAAAGGTATGAATTAAAAATAAAGAGGAAGAAATGACTAAATGTCAATTCTCTGAAGACAAGATTTATTGGTGCTAAAAAAAGACAACAGGTCAAGATGCCAATTACGAATTCGATATTCCAAAATCAGAAAAGTACGTAACGGAGATTCAGAATGTGCCGCCTCTAACCAAAAGGCGCATTGTTATAGCGAATGGTGCCTTCCCAAAAAGTGCGAAACTGTTCCTCATTTGTGGTAGTGATTGGTGTCCAATTTCATTACAGAAGAGGTGAAAACTTGAGGCAACAGAAATGATGTTCTGCAGAAGGATACTGAGAATAGCACGGATTGATCATATGACTAATTAGGATGATTTAGGGAAAATTGAAACAAAAGGGACACTTATACTTAAGAGTCAGGATAATTGAAAAAAATGGGCCTGGAGAATATGACATTCACGAGAAATACGGAAGACGAGAGGGATTGTTGATTTCAATACAAGTAGACATGTTGATTTTCTGCTTTTTTTTTAAAGAAAAATAATTGTGGCGCAAGGTTAAAGAGGAAGTCGGGTGAGGCTGGTCAACATCGACTATCTTAATCAGATTCACGAGCCTGCCATCAATTAATATTTACCATTCACTACAAAAACTCACCCATCGTCGTTCAATCCGACAAATAGCAGAAAACGACATATTCACAGAGAACAGAAAAAAAGACCGATGATATAAAAATCCAAGTAGGAATGACTGTAAAATACTTCCTCTACAATCCATAGGCAGAAGGCATGATGGGATTTCTTCCTAGCCAATAAGATAGGCCACGTGTCAGTTTCGTCTGACTCAATCCCGGTCTGTCTTGTCCAAACTTGCTTTTGTGTGTCAACGCCAATTCTTAGTGTGTTCACCCTTTTACCATATTAGTGTTCCTTTTGGGCCCCTCAAGGCGGTGTAATGGTTAGCAAGCTTGTCTCGCTAGAACAATTCTACTGATTAGTGCGTTTGATCCTCACCGGTTGTCCCATATTTCCGGCCTTGTGCCACGCTTGTAAAATTGCTGTTACTGTTGCTTTGCCACATTACTGTTAATTCGCATTGCATATTGCTTACCTTATATTATTTTTATCCTGTCCGTCTTTTTCTTTTTATTGCTATTGCAAAATTTTCAATTTCCATTTATTGGACAGATCTATCGTTTATTTTACATTTAACCATGGCCTCCTCCTTTATAGGGACAAAGAGAAACAGCGAATAAACTACGCAACAAGCTTGTGTAAGAGGATAGCAGGTAATAGAGTGGAAAGAATGTAGATAAACAAACCTTATTAAGAGCTACAAAGAATAGGAAATTGTGGAAAGCCATTAATTGGCTCGTTATGACGGAAAGCTGTACATAGATGAATATTTTTCAAGGCCTATTGATGTATGAGTGATCGGAAAAGTATTTGGATTCTTTAATTTCCCTGGGTGTCATTGTGAAAATCACACCTGTAAGATCAGATGAAAGAGGAATTCCATTTTACCGAATAGGTTTTCGTAACGATAACCTCTACGAAATCTTTATAAATTGAGGATAAATATTTAAAATATACCATAATATGTGTTATACGAAGGTAAGTAAAAAAATATCCACACTTTTTTCAGTGCATAACGTTAGATTTGTCACACTAGCTTCGGCTCAGGCGTGGTTATATTTCGTATTATTGGGCTAGCGTGATCGAAGTTTAAACTTTATCGCGCCGTTTTTCTTGCTGCCGTGACAATGTAAACATGACCGTTCTGCTAGTAGTGTGAATCAAGGAGGAACACGTTTCTCTTTTCGGAAGGCGTCTCAGGGTGTGAAATTCATTCGAGTCTTTTAATACAAGACGGCGACAGTGCACTACCGCGTATAAGTGTGTTATGAGTATCTAGAAGTTTAAATTTAGCCGGACAAAACAGACGCACGAAGATTGAGCAAGGCTCCACAACTGAGGGGAATATTCAGCAAGCGCCAGAGATGTTAATGATAAACTGGTTATTTTCAAAGAGGTAGCATGTTATCTGAAGATTCACTGCTGTTACAGGGATACGGTTCTGCAGAAAGTTGCTTTGAATACCATGGATTAAACATGTGAGTAATGATGAAGTTTAAAAGAAAATGTCAACCTAAAGGATGCTTATATGTAGAATCTGAAAGAGAGAGTACACCTTTCTAGGATGCATTTTGTGGCAAGGATTGGAGAATTTGACATTCAAGGTATACAACCTCGTGCAATTTCACTGAAGCAGCCGCTTTAGTTCCATTTCTTTTAACATATGGTCAGTTTTAAACCCACTGGAGTGACAGACTGTAATCGATTTCTATTTTTTAATCAGATGAGGTCATTTGCAGTGGTGTGCAATAATATGAATCTATTTTCTAGGTGTATGATGATATTTGTCTGGCCTTGAAAAATATTACGTTATCCGTGATTGCATTAGACTTATATCACGCCCAGTCACTACTGTTTCGACTGTCGATTAGTTGTCCTACGGTCATTGTCTGCGATGGACGTTACTTCAAGGAAGCATATAAAAATTGTAACACTGCAAGAACACATTGGCAAGCTTTACCAGTGAGCAAATCAAAGTACTAGACTGGCCCGGAAACGCTCCTGATTTAAATCCAATTGAGAAGCTGTCGTAAATCTGCAAGGAATGACTTCGTGGAATAGACATACAAAGTACTAACATGTTCACTGGCTCCTGCTTTGTTGGAAAAATATGAAAAAAAGTAAATAATAACGGAAATATTCGTTTTGTTTCAATTAATTTGCACAAGGGTTTATATTGAAGGTAAAATGTACAGATGAAAACAACGAGTGATCTTCTTAACAAAGTTGTGTCAATGGATGAAAGGATAAAAAAGCGTAGTGAAAACCTAAACAGAACTAAGAGCTGCGAATGATAGGAAGTTGCGGATACAACACGGCACGAAGAAAAAGAAAATATTTTAGTCAGATTTCATGGTAGCGAAAATAATTTCGTTATTTATACTTTATTGCATAACGACTTTTCCTCCTGTTTCTTAATTTTAATTTGCCTGTTATAAAGAGTTAACCAGCTGGTTGATATTGTTTCTGTTTCCATATCCCTATGTCAGTCTTGTGATTTGACATATAACCTCTGCCGATTGGTAATTCAAGACATGTCCTCTCCAAATAACACCCGCCCTTTTGTCCCTCTCTATAAAGACAGCTTCTTTTCTAATTCAATAATTTTAAAATATCCCAAATGACTGCTGATTTTCTTTTCTCTCTCGTTCTCTCTCACTGTCATATAAAAGAAGACTTTATCCAATTAAACGAAACATTATTACTTTTCCGTCTCAGCATCATATTGCAGCATCACTTTTATATGCTTCATCAAATATATTAAGCGTATATAATTGAGTTACTGGACTTGATTTGCTTCTGCCGTGTGCTGTCGAAAAAAAAAAACAAATCCAACTCTATCAAACTGAACTGCACGGATACACAATTTTATCTACTACAAAATATATTTCCTTAAAACGAAATTGAGTCAACATTTACACTATTTACATTATTCAGACTATTGTCCTCATCTTTGTCGCTATATTTATTACAACGTTTCGGCCCTTGTACGCTCCGGCCTTCTTCAGGTGGTTGGAATGTCGAACTGAACTCTTTATTTCGACATTCCAACCACCTGAAGAAGGCCGGAGCGTATAACGGCCGAAACGTTGAAATAAATATGGCGACAAAGAGGAGGACAATAGTCCGAATAATGTAAATAGGGTACATACTACCTCATCTCCGAAATATAGACAGATACTGAGTCAAAATTGTTCATAATTTGTGTTGCAGAAATACGCAATTTGGACAAAAGTTATTGATTCGATGATTCTGAAATATGAGTCAACGGTGCTGGTTTCATTTCAGGATTATATAAATAGGGCTCGAAAAATCTGACACCAACAGGACATATGGAAAGCAATTGTGACAGAGGAAAAAGAGCACAACCAACATAACGAGTTAACAGGTAGCATAATAACGTTTAGGAGATGATAGCTAAAACGACAAAATTTAGAGCTACAGTGGACAGAAAATGTGGACAATAAAAGAAGACGAAGATTAATATTAACATTTCCTCCTGTAGCATTTCTTATTCCTGTGCATTGGGTCTACAGGTAGAGTAACGGTCATCGTCACTGGAAGGGCACCGATGAATTCAAGCTTCAGCCTAGAAAGTTGGATTCACTTTTTTTTTTTTTTTTTTTTTTTAAGCGTATCACCCCAAGCAAGGCTGGTGTCCACTATCACGCATGGGGTTACAGAAGGGTTGGAGGAAGAGCAGATAGGAGTGGTAAAGGAAGGGATGTGGAGAAAGAGAAGGACGGAGGGTCGATCAAGGCAAGGGGGTTACAGAAGATTTAGAGCGAGAGCAGATAGGAATGAAAGATGAAAGGAAGTGGAGAAGGGAAGTGGATAGATCAAGGCAACTAGAGATGACGATTGACGCTACGCTTAAACCGTTGGAGATTGTATTTGTCAGGGAAACAGTAATAAGGAAGGGAGTTCTATAGGCGAGATGTGCGAGACATGAAGCTATTGGAGTAGAAGAGACGTCTACATCTAACAGTTTCAACGGTGAAGGGGTGGGAACGGGATGCCAGCCTCGTAGGACGCTTAAATTCACGAGGCTTAGGGACAAGCGAAAGCAACTCCTCTGAGCAATTGCCGTGGAAGTACTTGTAGAAAAGGCAGAGCGATGCAACATCGCGTCTGTGAGAGAGCGACTGCAGACGAGATGACAAATCAGGGCCAATCACATTGCATATCCGTCTCTGAATCTTATCAAGAACCCTGAGGCAACACGCAGGGGCCCCAGACCATAAATGGCAGCAATACTCCATGCAAGGGCGAATGGTAGACTTATAGACTTGGAGGATCGATTCCGGGGAGAAGAATTTCCTGGCTCGGCACAGGGAACCAACTTTTCTTGCGGTGGATGATGCAACTGACACGATGTATTTGTTCCATCTCAGATCAGCGGACAGCATGAGACCGAGCAGCCGCAGAGAGGCGCTCCCGAGAAGTTGGTCCTCAGACATTCTAATGGGATGCAGGGATGTGTCCTTGTGGTGGTTAATGGAGTGCAGTTTTGTTTTAGAGGCGTTAAAGTTGACCATCCATTTCTCTCCCCAGTCCACAACCGATTGGAGGTCCTTTTCAATTTGAGCTGCCAGGTTAATTTTGTCCGCCTCACTAGATTTGTGCTTGAGGCAGGAGTAAATAGTAGTGTCGTCAGCGTAGATACCGACTTGGGAGTCTATGGAGTCAGGAAGGTCGTTTATAAATATGAGGAACAGAGTGGGGCCAAGGATGGAGCCTTGAGGAACACCAGCGTTAGTGGGATAGGAGTTGGAGATGAACCCACTGAGAACAACCTTCAAATCCCGGTTTGATAGGAACGATTGAATTAGGTCAAACAATCGACCTGTGATACCATAACCCTGGAGCTTGCGAAGGAGGCCGGCATGCCAAACCCTATCGAATGCTTTGGAGATGTCAAGGGCCACGGCACGGGCTTCGCCGTTTTTATGGATAGCTTGGTAGACAAATTCTGCAGTAGACCGGGCAAAGCGGAAACCATACTGCTTGTCTGAGAGCAGATCGTGGGATATCAGGTGAGTAATCACTTCGGTGTTGATAATGGCCTCGAAGACTTTGCCGAAGAGGGGAAGGAGACTGATAGGACGGTAATTAGAAGGGTTGGAGGGGTCGCCAGAGTTCTTAAAGACAGGAACAATGCTAGAGGACTTCCAGCAGTCAGGAAAACAGGACTCCTTGAGGCAGCGGTTGTACAATTTAGAGAGGGCAGGTGCCAGTTCAGGTGCGCATTTCTTCAGGACAATGGCTGGTATTCCGTCGCCACCGGTAGCCTTGTGGAGATCTAAGTTAGAAATAATGCCCAGTACCGACGACGGGGTTATGTGCAAGCCTTCCAGTAGGGCCTCAGTTCTGGGAGGGAAGTCGGGCAAGGGTACCCCAGAGGAGTCAAGCATAGAATTGGAAGAAAACTTTCGAGCGAAGCATTCGGCCTTGTCGGCAGAGGTGGTCAGGACCTCAAACCGATTGAACAGTGGAGGAATGGAGGGTTTGTTACTATTCAGAACGCTCTTGCAGAGGCGCCAATAGTCCTTGAAGCCAAATTTGCGGGATGCAATACGTTCCTTCATCCGAGCTGCAAATAGTGACTTGGCATCGTCGAGGGTACGCTTACACTCATTGCGTGCAGAGGTAAATAGACGTCTGTTGGAGTCGGACATGTCACTACGAAAACGGTGGAAGAAGTGGTTCCTATGGGCAATGGCGGCTGAGCAAGCAGCTGTGAACCAGGGGGAGGAGCGCGGTTTGACCTTGAATTTCCTGGAAGGGATGATAGCTTCGATACCGGCTTTGATCCAGGAATAGAACTCAGAAGCACAGTCATGAGTGGGGAGCTTAAATATAGCATCCCAGGGGACATCGCGGAGGAAGTCCCGAAACGAGTCCCAGTCAGCCCGTTGCTAGCAGAAAGTGGTTCTGGTGGTAGGAGGCTCTTTGCAGGGGGTGGGGCTGAAGGAGATACTAACAGACACGACAGCATGATCGGAGTTACCGATAGGACAGAGCTGCGTGGCACTACAAGACTCAGGGATGGAGGTAAAACACAGGTCGAGGAGTGAGGCCTTACAGTCACGATTGTAGGAAAAACGCGTGGGGAAATCGATTATCTGGGTGAGGGATTGAGAGATTGAAAAGTTGAGAGTATGTATGCCAGCGAGATCAGTGGTAGCGTTCTTTAGCCACTGGTTGTGATGGGCGTTAAAATCACCAAACACAAATATGTGAGCGTACGGATGGACAGAGAGGGCCTTATCAATGCTGTCAGAAATGACATCGAGTATCCCGCAGTCCTGAGAGGATGGAGAACGGTAGAGGAAGAAAAGATAGCTTACAGCATTGAGAAGAGATAGCCGGAGACACAAGTAGGAATGATCCGACGATTCGAGAGAGGTCTCTCTAGCCAGAGGGAGATGGTCCTTGACGTAAACACCCAGTTCCCTTGCAAAAAGATGTAATTCCTTTCTTTTCCAGCCAGCTATGGGCTGAGTGGCAGGGCAGACTTGGTTCTCCTGACAAAAATGGTTTTCTTTTCAGAAGGGCAAACCTGATTTCAAAACCGGGTAGAAAACATGGCAATTAAAATCTAAGTAACCTACAGAAATGCATAATTATCTGTGTTCTAAAGGAACATGACATTCAAGAAAATCACGTGTATTACGCCTCATTTTAAAAATCCTAACATATATATTATTCAGTTGTTACAGAAATATTCTTATCAAATCTCTATTATTAATTTTTGGGGGAAATTTTATTTATTTAAAAAAATACAGTCAGACTTTGGTCGCGTTCTCTTCCTCTTTATATGCTGTGTCCATTCAGGGTGTAGGCGATGATCGCTCTCCACAATATCTTGCCCTTTGTAGTTCTTGATAAATATTCTTTCGGTTATTTCTGCTTAAACCTGTACCGCAATAAATTTATTTAAACATACTATGTTATGCTTTGATTTTCGTCTCTCGTGCTTGCCTTCAATACGACCTCTGTATCAGATTTTACAAGGTTTATTTCTTTATTATGTGTCTTGTTTCTTTCCTTAGTATGTGCCCTGTTTCCTTTTTGTTTCAATTTGATCTAAAACTTCTAGATCATGTTCAGTCCAGGGTATCCTCATGGCCCTTCTGTAGAACTACGTTTATGAACTATAACTTAGCTAGCCGGAATCACTGACCCAATCGTACGAACAATATTCCATACACCAAAACAGCACATTCATACGTACCTTTCTTACTCCAAACACCATAATCCCTCACTGTCTCTATGGAAATACTAACTAGTTCCCAAGGTGTTGATAGCAGACACGTAAAGAAAAATACAAGAACTCCTACAGAAGGTACTGAAGGAAAGCGAGAAGAATGGATTAAACATCAAATGCAAGAAGAGAGAATGCATGGTTCTTAGCAGAGGTATGAACCCAAAGTAAACAATTGCAAATCGGAAATGCCCAAATCCAACAAGCACAAAAATTTGAATGACCATAAAGTGTTTAGCAGACGACGGAAAGCGCCACTTTACAATTCCGAATGTGTTTTGGAATAGCCAAAGATATATTCCAAAAGCTATGCATAGTACAAAAATAAAACTTCGCTAGAAACACGGAAAAGAATACTAAACTATAACCTGTATAGCAGTGAGTGCTGGACAATCTCCTCAAATATGATGGATTGATTAAAAAAGACAGAAGAAGACCATCCTTTCCCCAACCCCCATAAGGCCTTGTGCCGCATTTCTGTATAGCACAGAATAAATATTGCTATCAACACCTTGTCATCTGTACATCTCATGTTGTGAAAATTGTGTCCGCCAATAATAAATCCTTTTATTTCTTTCTGAATCCGTTCGGTGTATTGGTTGAATAAGTCCAGCGGGAAGTCCACCGTTCTATTATTTTCTATCTGCTGAACTAATGTTCTATCTGTATGCAGATGTTTTTTTTTTCTGCCAGTGTAGCTTCTTGATTTGTCTACTACCTTCCCAAATATATATATAGTTTGTTGAGAAGTTCTAATACAATTTTGCGGCGTCCTTTATCGAATGCTTTTGCGTCATTTATAAAACACATACTGCGCCTAAAAGTTACGATTTACATTAGCGTAATTTCCTCGTCCTAACACTTAGAAGTTGTCCTGAGTAAGACGATAAACTACATCCGGCTGCGAGGCCTGTAATCGGGAGAACTCGGTATTTTAGGAGCGTGGAACCACCAGGTGTGCTAGCAACTTTTAAGGTCTCATTTGTGGGTAAACAGCAAACCCCCAAACAAAACAAAACACTATAAATGTATGCCAATATATTTAGATAGTAAACATACCAGCAATACATTTTTATAGTGAAAATACTAGCAATACATTTAATAGTAAAAATATCATCAGTGCATTTTAATATTAAATCTACCAACAATACTTATTTATTGTAAAATGCTTATCAATACGTTTTATAGCAACACGACCAATACTACATTTTATCTGTAGTTGAAAACATGCAATTGTGTTTAAAATGTATTAGGTTTAATCCATAAAACTGTGTTCAATAGATTTAAAATCTGGCATTAAATAACACATATTGGTTGATATGTCGCTAAACAAAATCCAAGAGACCAACACTTATAATAATATGTGAAGTAGGTAGAAGAGAAAGGGAGACAATTCGTACCAGCAGGAAAACAACCAATGACTAAACTCAAGCCATTTCGTAGCGTATGAAACAACATAATTTCATGAAGATCTAAAATGAGAAAAATGTACATGTTTGGTGTTTATATATAACTTATTCGTGCCTGAAAATTGCTCAATATTTGTCACTATTGCATCGGGAATGAAATATTTGTTTTAAGTCCAATTTGCATATGGAGTCGCTGACGTGCCGTTTGTTACCACTTAATACTCAATAAAATAGTAAGATCTTCGTGAATAAAGGTAGAAGAGAGAGAAAAGATAGAGAACAGAAATAATAATCTTTATTTATACGCCTCCGAAAGTTATTCGCATTTGTGAGTTAGTAGCCTAGCGTCTCATTTATTTTGGGGTCACAAAGATAAGCTTAGCGGAGAAATTTTTCATTTTCCTTCTAGTCTACTCATTATATTTGGTTCAATGTGTCACTTTTGACTACTGTGTTCCTAAGACTTCCTCAGCTAAATGACAGATCGTCTAATCTGTTTCTTTCTCAAGATGAAAACAAAATTAAATATGTTAAAGATTCAGAAAATATGTTTTTTGATCATTTGTCATAAGTTCAATTCCAAACCTTATAAGAATTTTGAAACCGTTAAATTGTGAATAAACATGAAAACAATACCATTAAATGATGGTAACATTTTTGCTATAAGAAATATGTCCGGAAAATATCCAGCCATTGTATTTTTTTTTTCTCAACATGCAATGTGGCAAATAATGAGGATATTTCCAAAAATAGAAATAGATAAGCGAGATAAGATCCTGACCTACAAACGAGAGTTAAATTCGCAGGTGGATAAACCAACGTTACTCTAGGAAGATTATTGTTGTTTACTATTTTATAGCTCGATACTTTCCGCATATAAATAACATAGCGAATCTTTATATATATATAAAAGAGAATAAATCCTCCTCAATGGCTAATATTATATTTCGCACGGGTTCTAAATTAGAAACTGATTGAAAGAAGATGCGAAAATGATGTCCATATACAAAATCAGATAAAGTTTAAACATTAGGGAAATGAATCGTTAACGCAAACGTCGAAACATTATCAGCTTCTGTTAGTTTCATAAACCTCAGATTTACAAAATTACCCAAGTATACAAGTCCTAAATTGATGAGAACTTTATCATAACTTCCGGTCACGAGTGAGTTCACATGAACGGAAGTCGGATTTTTGACGCCAGTATAAGTGCTTAAGAATCGATATTTCAGATAAGGGATAACCAAAATTATCTGTTGATCTGTCTGAGACTAAAATCTTACAATTTCGATTCTAATATCCATGTAGAATTTGCTCGGATAAAATTCATATTGATGTGTATATAGCGTGGTGCTTTATTGCACAAATATTTCCAAATTTATTTGTCTCATTTAAAGTAACTGTGAAATTATTTACTTCAATATTTTATGTAAAGGAATTGATAGGTTTGTGCAATCATAAATTAGTTGTGAAAATTGCAATTAAAGAAAAATAGTTTAAATTCCTCTGTCATAAAATCATATGATTTTCGAAGTAGATGTGGCCCACGAGCGCAAACCTGGAGCAGCCAGTGAGGGTCGAACTCACTATTCAGCCGTAACTGTTTTAGAGAGGCAAGCTTGTTAGCCATTACACCAGACCGAGGTGGCCTAAAATCATATAAGTAGATAAATTAGAAAAAAAACTGAGGTGTTCGAAGAGTCAACGGAAAATATAACACCTAAACCCGAAGGTGCGTTAGGATCGCAAAATATGCCTTTCAAAAGATAAGCAAAATCAGAAGAAACAGGAAATTCTTGTGAGAACCAAAGAAAAAGATACTGAATAAGTAATATGGATCTTCTTCTATGGCAGTAGATGTTGTTCAATTTCTTCACAGATGAATAGAGGACTGGAGTCAACAGAAATATGAGGTTCAACAGAAAGATGCTGAGAATATCATTGACAGATTATGTAAACAATGATGAAGTTTAAAGCAAAACGGAAACAAAAAGGATTACACATGCTTAGAATCAGAATGAGGCACTTGGAATGTCTACGGCACATAAGGGAAAATGAGTTGTTTATTTTTTTTTAATTTTACACTCTCGATACATGATGAAGGCAAGAATTGCAGAGGGATACATCAATTAACCTACTTAACGAACTTGTGTAATTGGATGGCAGGACATGGACGGGTATTGGAAGTAAAATCAGCTGACAGACACTGAAGTCCGAGGCAAAATACGCCTTCCAAATTCTAAGCATAGTATTAAGAAACATGAAAATATTGTTACAAACAAAGAAATGAATACTGAACTGTTGTATAGGAATAGATTGTCAGTGCCGACACTGGTGTTTGAACACAGATCATCAGAGAGCAAACACAGGCGGTCCCATTTCTGAATAAATAGATCACGTGATGGAAAATAAAATCTATATATGGGAATGAGCGTGGCGTCTAATTAATCACTAATTTGTACACTATAGTCTATTAGAATACGGATCGTTATTCTCTGTACTCTTCACTATACTGATCACTATAAGGCTTACTATTCGGACCACGATCCGAATTACTTCAGAAGTGTGCTGTTCAAACTCAGTGCCTCCGAGCACAGAGGATCCCCAGACGAGGCAACATTGAGAGGTATAGACTCGTCTCTGGAGATAGCTACCCTACGGGGAATTTTTGCTCAGGCGTACGGGCTCGGATACCCCACAATAAACTTGGCCTCGTGCCGCAGCCGACCGCATGGGATGCTTAGTGAATACCTCACTAATTTGTACACTATCCTCTATTTCGATCACTATACGGATTGCTATACTGATCACTATTCGGTGGCTACTTTTTGATCGAGTATTATCGAACAAGTACTATTACTGCGAGTGTTATACGAAGGCGTCTGACACCAGTATTGTTCTACGGCGTTACTATAGTTGTATCTGTGATTACAAAGTCTCTACTACAACGAGAATTACGAAAGTGACAACGAGTATTCGTTGACATTACAAAAGTGGCAACTAGTGTTCGTTGACATTACAAAATGAACTGTTACGTAATATCGGTTCAATTATATGCCAGAAAAATAATTGAAAATCTCCTCACGGATAAAAAAGAGACTTGGAGCAATAGAAATGCGGTTCTACAGAATGATGCTGAGATATATCAGGGACTGATGATCTGAGAAACGACGATGTTTAGATGAAAATAGACGCGAAAAGGACACATCTACATGACATCAGATAGAATAAATGCCTAGCTCACATAATGAGGAATAAGACTTTTTAGAATTTGACACTCACAGGGCATGATGAAGGCGTGAATGTCAGGGGGAAACACCCAGCAATCGATCTAACGAGCTTGTGCAATTAGTTGGTAGGACAAGGAATGGGAGTGGAAGTAAAATCAGCTGACGGAACGACGTAAAGGAGCCAGATATTTCAGGCAACATTGCCATAGTAAATGAGCTGAAAGAAAAGGATCAAAGCTTCTAATGACTGTCTGTCAGCCGTTCACTTTCAGTCGATGCGTGAGAACAACCTTTTTCCCGTATCGACCTCGCAAACACTTTCAGTACCTGCAAAAGACGGTGAAGTCATTTTCGCTATGTCAAAATATAGTCTTGTGTACTTAAAAATAATAGATACACGAAATGTTGTTCAGTATGTAATGACTTGGAAGCGAGGTAGGTGAGGGTCACTGAATCGCTTTATGCCTGGAAATGCATGAAATGATATTTATTGGCAAATTTTGAAAATATACGGAAAGAAAACTGTGAAAATAAAAACAGTAAAAAAAGACATGGAATCTTTGGGGAAAAATTTAATTTCATAGCTGAAAAATAATTATGTGTTGCATCCTTGAATAGATTAAAAACAGACGGAGGTGGTGCTCAAGTGAAAGAACAGCAACACGCGCGTAGATGAAAAAAGAGAGGTTTGTTGTACAAGAGAATATACTACAGAAAGACAAGGAATCGGGTGGCAGGCTAGTAATTCCCGAAGAAATGATATCTACCAACGACCCCACGCGGTCAGATGTGGCACAAGGCCGAATTAAATGTGGAGTATTCAAGACTGTAGGCTCGGCCAAAAATTCCCCTTATAAAACAGGGTTTGGTAGCTGCTTCCCGAGACAAGACTCTGGCCTTTGACATAGTCTAGACTAGGGAACCTCTCTGCCCGGATGTAGAGAGTTTGACCAGCACAGCTGGAGACGAATCTCCATAGCTAGACTAATTCCCGAAGCAAGGATATTTGTCAACCGCCCCACACTACCAGATGTGGCACAAGGCAGAATTTAACTTGGGGTATCCGAGCGCGTATGATCCTGGAAAGTTTCTCCGTAGACCCCTTAAAATATGTGTACGGGTAGCTGTTTACCACCGCAGACGAGACTCTGCCCTTCGGTATATATTCGTTTGGGTTCCTCTCTGACTGAAAACAGTTCGACCAGCACAGCTGGGGATGAATCTACAAATAATTGTCAAAGTAAGGATATTTACATTAACTTCCCGCAATGTAGCATGTGACACAAGGCCGATATTTAATGCGGCGCAAAACCCGAGCTAGTAGACACGGGAAAAAATTCCCCGTAGACCCGTAAAAAACTGGGTCGGATAGCTGTCTGCCAACCCAGCCGAGACTTTGCCTCTCAGTATAGCATAGTCTGATTTTCTCTATACCCGAAGGCAGCGAGTTCGACCAGCAAAGCTGTAGACGAATCTCCAGCTAATTGCTGAAGGTTCCTGATCTTACCTCACCGCGAGGCAGGATGTGGCACAAGGTCATTTTAATGCGTGGTAAAACACAGCACTTAGGCTCGGGCAAAAATTCGGATAGCTGTCTACCAACACAGACGAGACACTGCATCTGGGTTCCTCCCTGCCCAAAGGCAGAGAGTTCGATTAACTAATTGCCGAGGCAAGGTTATTTAATTAAGACACCCCCTCCAGGGAGGATGTGGCTCACAGTCGTTTTTAATGCTGGGCAACACCGACCCGTAGGCCTCGGGTTAAAAATTATCCGTAGACCATGTATATACGGGGTCGTGTAGCTGTCTACCAACCCAGACGGAACTCTGCCCTTCGGCATAGCCTCGTCTCGGTTCCTCTGTGCTCGAAGACACAAGGTCGATTTTTAATGCGGGGAAAAACCGAGCCTCTAGGCTCGGGCAAAAATTCCCAGTAGACCCAGTAAAAACTTGGCATAGCCTCGTCAGGGTTCCTCTACTCCAGAAAGTAAAGAGTTCGACCAGCTCAGTGCCGAACCAAGGTTATTTATCTTATCTCACCGCGAGGCAGGATGTGTCACAAGGCCTTTTTATACAGGGTAAAACCCAGCCCGTAGTCTCGGGCAAAAATTCCTTGTAGACCCCGTACAAAACTGGGTCGGCTAGCTGTCTACCACCCCAGACTAGACTCTGCCCTTTGGCATAGCTTCAACTGGGTTCCCCTCATCCTAAGGCAGAGAGTTCGACCAGCAAAGCTGGAGACGAATCTCCAACTAATTGTCAAAGCAAAGTTAATTACATTTCCTCCCCGCGACGGAGGAAGTGGCTCAAAGCGGTTTTAATGCGAGACAAAACCGAGCCCGTACGCGAGGGCAAAAATTCCCCGTAGAACCCGTATACACGGGGTCGGGTAGCAGGTCCACCACACCAGACAAGACTTTGCACTTCGGCATAGCCTCGCCTGGGTTCCTCTCTGCGCGAAGGTAGATAGTTCAACTAGACCATCCTGAGATGAATCTCCAACTATTTGCCAATGCCAGGTTATTTAGCTCACCTCCCCGCGAGACAAAGGCAGTTTTTAATGCAGGGTAAAAAACCGAGCCCGTGGGCTCGGGCAAAAATTCCACGTAGAGCTCGTAATAACGGGGTCGGTAAATGTCCACCACCCCAGACGCGAATCTGCCCCTTGGTAAATCCCCGTCCGGGCTTCCCTCCGCCACAATAAATTGTGACTTCGTGCTAGCACAGTTATCCATGGCACCCTAGGGTGACATCTACCCAATTTCACTCAGAAGGTATGGTTTCCAGGCACTTTCCAAAGGTGGGATTGATAACATTCCCTGATAAATCGACCATGGTGAGATTCTAACCTGGATCTCATGGTCAGAATGCGAACGATTTAACTACTTGGCAACGTCTCTACTGAGTCATCAAAAACATCATCATAGAGGAAGCCATCAGGAAAGAAACTAAAAGCAGCTAAAGACGGCGACATATGTGAAGAATTTATTTTACGTTTTAACCCGACGTTTTTCTGTTGCTACAAATGTTATTTTTGATGGATTCACGTATATGATTAGGTGCTCAGTTTATTTTAAACAATATTTACTTGGTCTATCACTTTGTGTGCTCGAGAAGACTTATTTAGAGGGCTAATTTTCATTAATAAGTGTTCTTGGCAACAGGGACCGACAGACGAAATGAATGCTGCTAAAAATAAACGGAGCTGTGAAAATATACTATTGGTCTACTGTTGGTATTGAGCCCTCTTTGAAATTAATGTTATGAACGTTTGAATTTATATTCTTTTCGTTCTCATAATATATATATATATATAAATATATATATATATATATATATATATATATATATATATATATATATATATATATATATATATATATATATATATATATATATACAATTAAAGAAAATCTTGGAAATCCGTATGGATAATCCCAAGGAGAATAAAATCCGGAGAACTGAATGTTAAGTCGGCGCGAATAATTTAATTGAAAGAAAAAAACAGACCATTTTAAGTTTCCATTATTTATAATTTATTTCACCAAAATTTTAATTTTTTTTGTAATTTATTTCACCAGAGTTATTATTTTTCTCTGGATCTTCAGACTTCACTTTCAAGAATGAAAAAATGAATATCAAATTTAAAAAAAAAATTAAATTCATTTTTTTAAAATAAAAAAAAAATTAAATTCATTTTCTCACCCTAGAAAGTGAAGTCTGAAAATCCAGAGAAAAATAAAAACTCTGGTGAAATAAATTATAACTAACGGAACCTTAAAGTGGTCTGTTTTTTCTTTAAATTACATAATATATATATATATATATATATATATATATATATATATATATATATGATATATATATATATGATATATATATATATATATATATATATATATATATATATATATATATATATATATATATGATTATTTAATAATTAACGGATTTATTTATATAGTTTACTCCTGGCAAAAAAGAGTAATAGTGGCGAAGATGTTGCCTGTGCTACTCGTCATATATACAAAAGCTTGAGCGAGGCCGACAAGAATATCGGCATGAACTGTGTGCAAACAAAGAAAGATGGCAACATGCTGCTCCTCTCAATGATAACCTTACCTACCACCATGGTGCACGCTGTTAAGGCCTTGCTGTCCACTCGCGGAAACATTTGGCAATTCATTCTGAACCACTCGAGCGAAATGTTTCTACCGCTAGTTCTTTCTTTATAAAAGTTTGCAAAACACCTGTAGGCTACGCATAAAATATGCATATCCATAGAAGTTAAGCAACTTTTTTCGCAGAGAGAGACAGAGAGCGCGCCATATATATATATATATATATATATATATATATATATATATATATATATATATATATATGTGTGTGTGTGTGTGTGTGTGTGTGTGTGTGTGTGTGTGTGTGTGTGTGTGTGTGTAAAATAAATGTTAATGCTCAGAGTTGAATTAGATCAAGAAACAGTAAAATTAAATAGTGATCGGTACACATATAAAAAGATAAAATTTAAACATGTATAGCTTTTAAATATAGAAAAATTAGGAAATCAGCCGACTCCGCTACCTTGGTTTCAACCTTTCGGTATTGTCAGACGATTTTCGTCAATTGATTACCTAACGTTTCATTTTTTTCCTAATTTATGAACGCTATACTTTTTTTAAATAAATAAATGATAAGCGCACGACGTGAGGTGAAGTAGAAGGTGACGAGGAGGAGGAGGAAATGGGGAAATCAAGTGTATTGGAAATGTATTGGTGGGGGATTAAATGAAGTATACATACGTTCGCATTTCAAATGATTTCAAAAGAAACCTTTTAGTATGAATTCAACGGGACATAACTTCCGATTCCTAGTTATCAATGATGTTTTTGAATGGAAATGTTATTATAGCTAATTTCTCTTGTTGACAAAGGTTGCAGATATTGCCACGATTGTTGTAAGGATTAGCTTTTTTAATTTTTTAATTTACAATCGGATATTGTTTATTTTTTATATTTCTCCTTTAATTTCCACACATGGTTGGTTAATTTAATAGAATTTCTAAGGCTTTCTAGCTTAAAAGATGACTTATGAATGTACCACCTTTTTTAAAGGTAACCCCAGTACTCCCTATATATATTTTTCTGTTAATATCTATCTATTACTTCTACTTTGTAAATTAGTGCTTCAGTTGTGTAAACTCCATCTAATGCATATCTACTTTTATTTCTACAATTATATATACTATTGTTAACGAGATCGGAAATTATGTCACTTCGTATTCATACTGAAAAGTTCCTTTTGGATTCATTTTAAAGCGAGATAAAAAGAATATATGCATATTTAAATTAATCCTCCACGAATACATTTCCAATACACTTTACTTCCTCCTCCTTCTCCTCATATTCTACCACAATTCACGTCGTGCTCTTATTCATTTATTTATTTTTTTTAAATCTAGTGTTCATTAAAATTGATTTTATTTTTAAAAAATAAAGTTTTATTAAATAAATTGACCGTAATCGCCTGGAAAAAACGAAAAATTGAAACCACGGTAGTGGAATGGGCTGATCTTCTTATTCTCCTCTCTCTCATAAATACACACACAAACATATACATATATATATGAAGAAATATAGTTTTAATGCGTGCTATATTTATGGGACAATATGAAAAAATGAATTTCAAAATTAAAAAAAAAATTAAATTCATTTTCTCACCCTGGAAAATGAAGTCTGAAGATCCAGAGAAAAATAAAAACTCTGGTGAAATAAATTATAACTAATGGAACCCTAAAGTTGTCAGTTTTTTTCTTTAAATTAAATTATATATATATATATATATATATATATATATATATATATATATATATATATATATATATATATATATATATATAGTAATAATTAACGGATTTATTTATATAGTTTACTCCTGTCAAAAAAGAGTATTAGTGGCGAAGCTATTGCCTGTGCTACTCGTCATATATACAAAAGCTTGAGCAAGGCCGACAAGAATATCGGCCTGAACGGTGTGTAAACAACAAAGAAAGATGGCAACATCCTGCTCCTCTCAATGATAACCTTACCTACCACGTTGGTGCACGCTGTTAATTCATTATTCACGTCCTGGTCTTATTCATTTATTTATTTTTTTAAATCTAGCGTTCATTAAAATTGATTTTATTTTTAAAAAATGAAGCCTTATCAAATGAATTGACCGTAATCGCCTGGACAAAAAGAAAAATTGAAACCACGGTAGTGGAATGGGCTGATTTTCTTATTCTTATCGCTCTCATAAACACACCCACACATATACATATATATATATATATGAAGAAATATAGTTTTAAGGCGTGCTATATTTATGGAATAATATCAGATATATGTAAATATAGACGTGACCCTGTTTCAGGACTGACGATTGCGTCTAGTTGGCCATGAGTGTTGACTTCAATGTCCATTTATATATATATATATATTTATAATGTGTGTGTGTGTGAAATGTGTATGTATATATATATATTATTTTTATAAATATTATTTATATATTTTATATGCGCGGTACTTATTGGAAAGCGCTACATATCAGTGATCTAACATATTTAGTTGGATTTATATGAGTTTGTGACCCTGGGTTTCACGCTATTTGCGATCGTAAGACAGTTTGTCTGACGATCGTAATTGGCGTGAAATCCAGTGTCTCAAACTCACATCAATCCAACTATATATATATATATATATTTTATATATATGTTTTACGTTCTTTTTATAGATACAAGTATTTAAACAAATGCTGAGTTTATAATAAACAGTATTAAATAACATTTACCGGCCTGAATGTCCGAGAAATCTTCATAGAAAATTTTCGTTCTCCGGCAGGAATCGAACCTGTATCCTATACGGAATCGTCATTTCGCGTGACGTGCCTTAACCGTTCGGCCACAAAGAAGCGTCCCGTTAGCAAGGTCGATTTTACTATCTTTAAACTTAAATCTTCCATGAATCTCTTCTATTCATATCTGCTCTTAGCGTATCAAATGTAAACAAATGACGTCATACATTTGCTTAAATACTTGTATCTATAAAAGGAACGTTAAACATATCAAAAATATCTTTAAATAAATTGTCGGACTCTGTCCAATTCAAATATATATATATATATATATATATATATATATATATATATATATATATATATTTACACAAATTAATTTTAATTTGGATGATACAAATTTTTATTGCAAAATATGAACCCATCCTACTTTAAAGATCTACAGAAAGAAAAACGCAGTCAAACCTTCACGTTTTGCTTATTACTCTCGTGTTAAATTGCGTTCCTTATGCCCTCTATGCTAATATGATTTGAACAATAATTTTCTGCTTGTAACTATTATCTTGCTATATATCCAACGAACAAAATTGCTTCCTTGGATTGTGTTGAGTCTTGACTCATTGTTGAATCTCGACTAATGCATGGAATAATAATGCAACACAAAATGTACTTAGAACAAGAATGTATTATAACAAGAAAGTGTACACAATATTTACATCTAGTATTTCTGTATATTTCTGGGAAGACCGTTCCTGGAGAATGTGTTGACTAAGTCGCAGTCGGGCAGAGTCTCTAGCTGGATCTCTGTATTCGCTCCCCTGTCTTCCGGTACCAACCATTATTTATATAGTCGGTAGTCACCTATGCAGATTAGGTGGATCCTACCACAACAGATTGATATGCGTATATCAAGTTATCTCGTAAATATTGTAAGAAGCCTACTGAATGTGACTGAAATAAATCCCAATATACAAAGAATTACTTAAACATTATAACCTTTGATAAGAAACAAAATATATTATTAACTAATTTATTCTAAACTAACTGCTTTGCATAAATACATTACGCAACACAGTTAGTTTAAAGAACTGGATATCGCAACAATGTCTTGAAATACATTATTACCTGAGACTTGTAGAAACCAAGAATAGATCCGACCAATGTTAATCAAATTATTTCTTTAAAAGCTGTGACGTTAGGTCGTCGAACAATGATAGATTTTGTGAGAGGAAGCGTTCAAGATATATATATATATATATATATATATATATATATATATATATATATATATATATATATATATATATATAACTTTATTTAATCTGGTTTCCTCTATATTTGCGACTTCATAAAACCTTATATGGACAGATGGAAAATGAAATGACGTTTATTGTTTGACACAGCATCAATAACTGATTAGCCTTTCGACAATTTGACAAATAAATTGTTTCATAAACTGACGATTGATATTAATTCGAAGCCGACGAGAAGATTGAATACCAATTCTGTAACAATTATCATAACAATCAGAGAAAGTCACGGAAATTGAGTTAAGTCTCTCTGTTGAGGTCAATTGATACAATCAATGATTTACTGGAATTGTTTTGTTGAGGAAACGACGACGAAACTCTACGAGCAGGAGGTAAGTTCATTGAAATTTGCCACTCTTCTTTGTATTTATTTTGATATCAAACATCATATATATATATATATATATATATATATATATATATATATATATATATATATATATATATATATGAAATATCGAGGAATTTATAATTTAGACAGGATACAAAAATTATAACCTTTGACTTCGATATATTAAAAGCGTTCGAATACGAAATATTAATGAAAGAAATATGAGCTAAAAATGCAACTTGCATAGTGTTAATAATTTGAGTAAGAATGTAATATAATTAGAAATATATAATTCACCAGTATTGGCTTACGGAAATATCACGTTGAAACATTGGTTCCCGCACGATCACCAAATATAAGCAATGGTCAGAACTTGGTCAGAACGCCCAAAACAAAATAATAAAATAAAAGAATTGCGATATGAGTTATGGAAAAAAATTTGACCAACAAAATCTTAAATGGGGAAAATATTTATTAAAGCTGAAAATAAATCTTAAGTAGAATACGTTGCCATTATATACCCATCATTATTGTTCTCATGTTGTTTGTTATAGACACAGCATTTCGCCCATGTTCACTCTGTTTTTCTAGACTGGCGTAGTAGATATATATATATATATATATATATATATATATATACATATATATATATATATATATATATATATATATATATATATATATATATATATATATTATTATAAATTAATAGATTTAAAATATGGTTTTATCGCTACACAGTGATAACCATGTTTCAGAAATGGAAGCTAAAGCCCCTGAGTTTAATTTTGTTATTAAACCAAAGACATTAGTTCCATTTCCTCATCAAGCGAATTTTGGAGTAACTTACTTTTTAAAATTTACGGTTGTTAACGGCACAGGAAATATTCATAGTTTGAGGGTTTCCAAGGTTACCGATAAATCCATTCATCTAGACAAGGGGTGGTAGAGGGTTCAATTTTTAATTTTCGTTGTATCAGTTAATAGTTACATTTGAAAGCGGGGTTATGTTTAGAGATGGGTAGGGATGTATCTTTTAACAAATTCTGACATCCGCTAAATTCATGTCATCTGGGTTTTTTTCTAACGGCAAAAATTCTGATGGTATTTTTTCTATTTGTATATTTAAAGATTTTGAGGGACTGTTTAGGTTAGAATATGTTTTATCCACCTTTCTAAAAAATTATTTTTAATATTTAATATACTATACTCCTAGTTAAAACCAAGTAAAATTTCTATAATAAAGCTCTAAAAGATAGTGGCTACAAAAACCTAAAACTAACTTATATTAAAAATGAAAACGGTAAGCATAGGAAAAACAGAAGCAGGAAAATAATTTGGTATACACCCCCATACAACCAAATGGTAAAAAACAAATTGGGACAAAAATTCCTTGAATTAATACTCAAGCATTTTCCCGGTGGAAGTAAACTTAGTACTATTTTCAATAGAAATACACTAAAATTAAGTTATAGCTGTACTGATAACCTAGAAAAGATTATTAAGAAACATAATACTAATATCTTAAATAAACACTTATACCAGAACCAAAAAATTGTAGACAAGGGAAAAATACAAACAACAACTAATGAGGGTGAACAAAAATTATGTAATTGTAGAAACCCTCAAAACTGTCCTTTACAAAATAAATGTTGCATGGAATCAGTAGTATACCAATGTAATATATCTTCTGTTGAAAACCCTGAAAACTTAAAAATTTATATAGGTTGCACTAGCCATGAGTTCAAAAAGAGGTTCAACCAACATCAATCCTCGTTTAGGATAAATAAGTATAAAGTCAAACATCTCTTTCGAAGTACTTTTGGCACCTAAAAGAATCCAATAAAACACCTACAGTGAAATGGAAGTTAATAAGAAGGGCTAGAATATGTAGGTCATTAAATGACCCATGTCCTTTATGCATACATGAGAAACTATATATTACTAAGTTTATAAAAAATAAAAATTTACTGAATCAGAGAAATGAAATAGCTATGTTATGTCGTCATTGCCAAAAGTTTTCTTTAAATAATCTTTAAATAATCTATAAAAAAAAAAAAAATTACCTGATTATTATGCATACTCATATTTGATGGGTATAAATAATTTTAAATAATGTAGATAATTATATTACATTTACTTGGTTTATAAAGAAATTTAGCCGATTAAAATTAAAAAGTTAAATTTGAAAGTAGAATTTTTAAAAATCTTTTAAAATTGAAATTAAATAAAACAGATTCTAACCTAAACATCTTTTAAAATTGTAATTAAATAAAACGTACTCTAACCATAACACCTCTCTCAAAGCAATTCAAACACTGAAAAGAATCCAAGTGAACACCGAAAGTCATATGAAATTAATAAGTTAGAATATAATATTAAACATTAAATGTCCTTTATACATACATATATAAATTTATAATACTAAATTTATTAATAAAAGTTTATTGAATTAGTGAAATAATTTAACCACCTGTGCCGTCATTGTCATAAAGTTTATATAAAATAAAATAAAATAAACTAATATTTACTTATACTCGATAAGAATAAATAATTTTAAATATTGTAAGTAATCCTAATACATTTACTTGGTTTTAACTAGGAGTATAGTATATTAAATATTAAAAATAATTTTTTAGAAAGGTGGATAAAACATATTCTAACCTAAACAGTCCCTCAAAATCTTTAAATATACAAATAGAAAAAATACCATAAGAATTTTTGCCGTTAGAAAAAAACCCAGATGACATGAATTTAGCGGATGTCAGAATTTGTTAAAAGATACATCCCTACCCATCTCTAAACATAACCCCGCTTTCAAATGTAACTATTAACTGATACAACGAAAATTAAAAATTGAACCCTCTACCACCCCTTGTCTAGATGAATGGATTTATCGGTAACCTTGGAAACCCTCAAACTATGAATCTTTCCTGTGCCGTTAACAACCGTACATTTTAAAAAGTAAGTTACTCCAAAATTCGCTTGATGAGGAAATGGAACTAATGTCTTTGGTTTAATAACAAAATTAAACTCAGGGGCTTTAGCTTCCATTTCTGAAACATGGTTATCACTGTGTAGCGGTAAAACCATATTTTAAATCTATTAATTTATAATATTAATGCTCTGTAAATTTAAATTTACATAGAGCACTATTGTGTAAAAATAAAAATATCTATAAGAACACCGGATTTTATATCTTACTGTTCTTTCCTTTTTATTATATATATATATATATATATATATATATATATATATATATATATATATATATATACTATCTAGTCGTCTTGAAATTAATTCTTGAATTTGTGAAATATCAATGCAGCGGAGACGAACAATAGCTTATATTACATGGACAAAATACCACAATACTCAAAACATAACCCCATCAATCACCAGAAAACTTTTGTCTATAAAGGCACCTACGTCAACCAGGATAAAAACAATATTTCAATATCATAGATAATATTGACAATTACCCAATTAAAACAGGAAATGCTAACATAGATGAAGTTGTTTTCCGTCGAAATGAAGGCAGAAATGAACAGCGAAAAAATTCGATGTAATCATGATGGGTTAGAATGTTGATTTAGAAGGAATCAAGCTAACGACTCGGATTCGATTATGCAAACAAATATATGAACATTTCCAGAAGACATTACGAAAAATAGGAGAAAATCTAACATTCCTAAGCTATTTGAAATTCAAAGACATTACCCAATTTCAGAAAGAAGATAAAATCTAATCTTAGCAAATTACGACCAGACGTTCAGTTAAATATTGAATTGTGTCGTTCCTGCACATCATTGGCTGATATTAAAAGAGGTTAACTAAAAAAAATTGTCGAAGAAGACAGTAAAGATTACACAAAATATTATTAGAGCAAATGGATTAGGCCTGAAGACAGCTGAATAGTGAAAAGATTAGTCCACGAGACTTTCATTGTAGTATTTTATAACCCATGTTTGTATTTTTATTTAAGTTTTATACTTTTTTAAATATTTTATTTTTTATTTTAATCTTTTTGCGGGTGTATCATCTACCTTCGCCTGTACCCCGAATCTTTGTTTGTGGGTGCATGAAGGAAATAATGGAATATCTGAAGAACAATTAAAGTTAATGAAGCAAGATTATAGCTAAACTGTTGAAGAATACTGAGGAGAATATTTGTTTTCTTTCTTTTTACGACTTATCAACATTTTGCCGGTTATTTAAAACCAGGATATATATTTTAGATTGTAAGTCATTTTTTTTTTAAATATAATAATAATTTGCTGTTACAAATTCTACTGATTAATCCCCAACTTGGCATAAGAGATGAATTCATAACTTTTCCGACGGTATCTTTTCTTAAGTGAAAATAACGAAACCAATGGAATTGAAACTCGACTCACCACCTCCAAATCCGAGCCGTTACCCATAATACAATGCGCACATATTAGTTTACGTTACCTGGTATTTCCAACCGGTGACGCATTTAACTTTTGATGAGGCTCAACGTTTCTCAACTCGCAGAAGAACCGGTGTTTCAATAAGATACGGACGTAATTCTGGGAAGAATACTACGCGTTTTACGAAATCTACTGTCCTTAGATCCGTAACTACATTACATTAAATAATTATTAATTTATTAGCAGTTGGTATTAAACTAATAGTATTATATTTCAAGATATAAATCGAAATAGTTGATTTAAAATATTATAATTATTAGAAAATATGTTCAGTGTGAATGCAGAAGGAATCATAGAACTGACCTATGATAGGTTTGTACTCTTTTCCTCTTACCTAGTGGTTGTTTCCACACAGAAAAGATTCTTAACACTCAATGCACACATGGACATTTCAATTTCATTCAAACGTTGTGTGTCTGTATTTTCCATGTGCGGATGTATAACCTAATTTAATGACTAACGTAAAAATATTTCTTCAAAATTAAGAATTTTTAAGTCTATTTAGCAGTGAATAATTAACGAAAAGTTTGATAAAAGCTGATAAATCTCTTAAATTTATGGGGTTAAATAAGTTTCTTTTTTTTCTCGACACAAAAATCATGATTTAATTTCTCTCGCAGAAAACCAGGGAGGCAAAGTATCGTCCCTATGTGATATTTTTAAGGTAAGTCAAATTCTGTTTTTACATTAAATGATACCTACATAC
>OZ038480.1:39266585-39281585 GCA_964036315.1 Acanthosepion esculentum | reverse complement strand
AAAGTACACTTAAACTCAACATCAGAATGGCACATTTGAGATTCATAGGACACATAACTAGTAAAGAGGTCTTAGAAAATGGGATATACTCACAGGAAACATTAAAGAAATTAAGGGATAGAGAAAAACAGCGAATAACCATCCAAACGGATTTTTGTAAAGATTAGTCAGAATAGGGACAAGGTAAGATAGCAAAGACAAATATTACTAAGAACTACAAAGGACAGCTAAATTTGGGAGATCCATGGTAACCCACGTGCTGATGGGACAAGGAAGTATAATAATAATAATAATAATAATAATAATAATAATAATAATAATAATAATAATAATAATAATAAAAAAATACTGTGTTAGCCCAAAATGCAGATTCTGTGATAAATATCCAGAAACCATTGATCATCTTGTATCCAGATTGCACGATATTGGCACCCACTGAATATAAAACCCGGCTTGACAGAGTGGGACAATATCTGCACTGGAAAATTTGCAACTCCTATGGGAAGGAAAAAGAAAGAAACTGGTACGAACACCACCCTGACCCGGTTACGGAGATAGGACCTGTTACAATTATATGGGACTACAAAATACACACTGACAGAACAATCAAAGCCAACCGCCCAGATATTGTTATTAAAGACCACAAACAAAATAAGTGCCTCCTTATTGATATGGCAGTCCCTGCAGGCAGCAATGTATCCCTTGAAGATATTCGAAAAGCTGTCAAAATACAAGGACCTTGAAATAGAAATCTCAAAAATGTGGCACATGGGAACATCAACAATCCCTGTTGTAGTTGGAGCCCTTGGACTGGTTGGAAAAGATTCCAGTAGGCTGATTGAAGGGATCCCTGGAAGTCCATGCCTCAAAGAGGTACAAAAATTGTTCTGACAAATACAGCCCACACTTTACGAAGGGCTTTGTCTATGTAATTATTTTTTTTCTTTGCAGTGGAAAGTGTCATGATGCCATTTCTAACCTTAGGTCCCAGGGCGGGACCCGGAAAGAAATGTGTATACGCCAGATATCAAAGAAAATAAAAATAATAATAATTATTATATGCAAGTTCTGTGACAAAAATCAGGAAACTGTCGACTATCTGATCTCAGGATAATCTGTACTTACGCCAAATGAATATAATAATCGTTCTGATACATTGGTGTAATATTTGAACTGGACAATGTGCAAACACGTTGAAAAATTTCTTAACAAACACCGGTACCAACATCACCTAACACTGGTTACAGAAGTCAACTCAATTCTGTTAGATTGCATTAACTTTGTTTTAAAGAAAATAGGCCGGACATAATAGTTAAAAACCCGGAAAAAATGTCTACAAATGACAGGGCTTGTAGACTTGGTAGGTAGTGTGACCATAGCAGAAATCGAAATATAATCATAATAATAATAACGATAATAATAATAATAACGCATTTCACCGAATGCACTTTGAAAAAACCATGTCAGGCTAAGATGAAAAATGCTTTAAGAATAACACAATCTAATTCTGAGAATGTAAGTACAATAAACAAGATTGTGAAATCGCCAGCAAGAAATATATTTAGAAAAGTTGTTGCTTCAAATGTCATCAATGAAAAACGATGTAAAATATTACGAAATCTCTTTGGTTTGGTTTGGTTTGGTTTGGTTTGGTTTGGTTTGTTTTGTTTTACGGAATATCAACCTCAATGGGTCATTTAATGCCGACAACTATTTTTTTCCTGGTAATATTTTTGTTTTGTCAAAAATCCATTTCTGTTAATATTTTTTTCTCAAAAACGTATAGCTTGTAATATTAATTTTTCAAAAACGTATACCTGGTAATATTATTTTTTTTTCCAAAATCGTACAGCTAGAAATATTATTTTTTCAAAAATGTATTATCAGAGGCCTTGCTGTTGGACGTACTTTATCGTCATACCCAGGAGGCGGATGTAGTTTATCCTCATACCCTGGACGCACGAAATCTATTTAAAGCTATGAAATGAATTAAGCTTCTACATGCAAGTAAGCATAACCAGCGTGTTTATTGAACTAGGAAGTATATTATAAATTAATCACTGAATTCAATTTACTAACGAATATAGATCGATATTTGAGGGCTTGGGTGTTTAGATTTTGAATTATTAATGAAAAGATTCAACCGAAAAGAACTTAAACACATTTAAACAGATCAAAGCTTAATCTCCCAAATGGAAAATTTAGCTTTTACACGATTTGGACAATTTTGCTGTTACACGGAGTTTCATAGAGACTACAAGTGTAATTTAGCTCCTGATGGAATAATGGACTTGAAAAAATGTGCAGTGATACCGACAAGAAAATTTTTTAATGACAAACAATAATGTAAAAATATCAAAACTTAGTACAAAATTATTGGCCCTCTTGCCTCATTTATTCTTCATTATTGCGTTTAATAGTTTTTGCTAGAGTTCTTTACACGATCACTATACATACTGATATGTATTTTGCTCTATTCTTCCTTGGCAATAGCTTCGAATTCCTACAAAAATTCGAAGGACTTCTTTCTCTTAACTTTTTCTTCATATATACCTTTAAATGTTTAATGGGATTTAAGTATTTGTAACAATTCATGTCGTGTGTTTCGGGTTATTGTCATCTTGGAACACACGTTGACGCTCCAAAGTCAGCTTTCTTGCAGATGGTTTATATTATTTTTACGGATAGCCAAATACTTCCCTTTATCTATGATACCCAGTTACCTCGCTAGTTTTGCTGGTCCAGAAATAGCAAAATATCCACAGCGCAGAATTCTCCCACCAACGTATTTAATTATAGGGGGAATATGTTTTGGTTTGTCAGCTTCATTTTCCTTTCCGCCATGCATAACGTGATCATGTGAACAAATAATTCGAGTTTATTTTCATTTGATCATAAAACAAGGTTCCCGTATTTACTACCATGTTTCAAATAGCTCCTTAGCATGAGCTAATCAGCATTTTAGATGTTTAGACTTAAGCAAGTGAATTTCCCCTAGACTACCAGCTCGAAGTCATGCTCAATGAAATAATCTTGTGACTCTCTTAATCGATAAATTCATCGGTGATGTCTTTACGTCATTTACAATGTCCTTTGTCGATAAGCGAGGATTCTTTGAGACACCTAACAATCATCCTGTCCATTCTTTCAGAAATTCACCGTTTTCTGCCAGTCCTTAATCTATTCTCGACACAATGAGTCTCGATGTAAATTTTGATAATGCTACGAATTGACGATCTAGGAACATTTAAACACATCACCTTTTCTGTACGCATCAACTATCTCCATTCGGAGATTTTTGTTAAGTTCAGTCCTCTTCGCGGTAAGTCTTAGTCATACATTGTCTTTTCCTTACCTTTTAGAATGTTATAGAACCCGGCTAATATTTCATTTTCAAGGGGCGTATGTATTAAATGTTAAGTTTAAAAACTTATATATATATATATATATATATATATATATATATATATATATATATATATATATATATATATATATACATGTATGTGTATAAATATATATATATATATGTGTGCATAAATATATATATATATATATATGTGTGTGTGTGTGTGTGTGTGTGTGTGTGTTACAATTGCCTTAGAGTTATATTATTTCATAATTTCTAAGAGTGAACCGATTAATTTTGTACAGCACCAATTTGAAGAAAAAACTTTAATATTAATATATTAGATCGACCTTCAAATATTCCACAAATTTTTTAAATATAATTACCGAACGAACTATTTATGGTAAATTCAGTAAGTACTTGTAAATGTCTGCATTTCCATTGATAGTATCCATCTGTATGTATGTATGTATGTATATATATATATATATATATATATATATATATATATATATATATCAGTATTTAGATTTTCATGCACAATGCAATCTTTATCGAGCATTATTATAATTATATTTAAATAATTTAAGACGTTGATTTAAGTAATGTTAAAGTATGAGCAGTAGACAAGTTAATAGAATCAACATGTAAAAGTATTCAAATTTATACAATGAGCACATATTCAAGATTAAAATAAATTATTGTTCTATTTTTTAATATTTTTATTAGTTTTATTAAACACTGTGTTAATACAAGGTAACCAAAAAAGATCTGTCCGTTTTTTGATTAGTCCTTGAATGAAGTTGAAATATATACGAAATGCGTGTAGCAATGGTTTTCAAATTCGGACAGCCGGAAGTAGGAACATCAGACGTTATAAAGAACATGCGTACCGTGAACGACCATCAGTTATAAACCGGACAACTATGAGAAGGATGGAAGTGTCTAGAGATCTCGGTCGGGGCTGTTTACTTTACGACTTCAAAGTGGGCTTATCAGCAGCTGCATCAAGTCTCCACATATGTCAAGCGTTTTGGAATAGTGCTGTGGATGAACATACTGCAACGCGTTGGTCTCGAAAATTCAAGTCGGGAGATTTGTCTCTCCATGATGAACCTCGCAGTGGACGACCTCAGGTCTTGAATGACGGAGTCCTGAAGGCGGCCATTGAGAGGACAGTAGTCTAACGTGTGGTGAACTTGCAAGACAGTTCAAAGTTTTCGATGAAACAGTTAGACTTCACCTGCACCGCCTAGGTAAGACGTACAAACTGAGCAAGTGGGTTCCGTAAACGCTGTTGGGGGTCCAAAAGGGACAACGAGTGGCAGCCTGCGTATCGCTGCTTTCTCGCCACCGTACCGCTGCTTTCTCGCCACCGTACCGCATCCTTATTCAATCGAGTGCTTACCAGTGATGAAACGTGGGTTCTGTACGAAACTCCCAAGCGTTCCAGACATTGGTTATCTCCTCAGGATGCTGTCCCTCACACCCCAAGACCGCCTATTCACCCACGCAAGATTATGCTTTGTGTCTGTTGGACAGGTCGTCAAGTGGTTCATTATGAACTGCTACCAACGGGCAAAACGGTCACTGGATACCTATACTCTCAGCAATTGAAACGTGTGCAACAGGCATTGCGCCAGAAGGAGCCAGCAATGGTGAATCGCAAAGGTGTGCTTTTCCTCCATGACAACGCCAGGCCGCATGTCGCGCGAGTGGTCAGGGATACCATACAACAACTTGAGTGGGAAACTTTGTGCCATCCACCTTATTCACCTGACCTTGCACCATTCGATTACCACCTCTACCACTCCCTGGATAATCATCTTCGTGGGAAATCCTTCACCTATGAAGCAGACTTGCGCAAAGCCCTCACGAACTTCTTTGCGTCAACCCCCCCCCCCCCACGAGTTCTACCGCAAGGGCATTGAACAGCTGGAGACACGTTGGCAGAAGGTGCTGGATGCCGATGGCGATAACTTCGAAGACTAAATATAAGTTACACATACTGTGAAGCGTTTTCTTTTTTTCCTTTAAAAACGGACATAACTTTTTTGGTTACTTTTTTTAAAAAATACACCTGTCTTGCCGTCAGGTAATAGAATAGACCAACTGTATAAGAAAAAGAGAGATAATCCTCTGCTAAAAGTGAATATATACCAAAGAAAATAAACTCAAAAATAAACGACCAGTACGTATCCAACAAATAGTTAAATGCTCACAGACCCAAGTATAGACGACCAATATTTACGGTTATTTGAACCAAGTAAGACCTGCTCTTATAATCAATCAGTATTGTTCTATACCTGAACATAAATGCTTTCATATTCAAATATGACTCATCTATTTGTACCTATCATTGAATAAATTAAATGCTTATGTACCCAAATATAAATGACTAATATTTACCCGAGCCAAGATAATGCTTATAGACACAAGTATAATCGATATTTAACTATCCTGAATTATATACAATTGACATTAAGTAAGAAAACAATGTTTTGACATGTTTCACATGAAGCCAGTCTAGACCCAAATATGCATTTATTTTCATGTATCTTTTAGATACATTTATTAGCGAATATACATATTGCAATAAAATTGTTTGCATAATTATACCACAAAACATGTTAATATCAATAATAACTTTAATGCCTCTAAAACAGAACTGATCTCTATTAACCACCACAAGGACCCATCTCTGCATCCCATTAGAATGTCTGAAGACCAACTTCTCGAGAGCTCCTCTCTGCGGCTGCTCGGTCTCACGCTGTCCGCTGATCTGAGATGGTACAAATACATCGAGTCATTTGCATCATCCACCGCAAGGAAAGTTGGCTCCTTGTGCCGAGCCAGGAAATTTTTCTCCTCGGAATCGATCCTCCAAATCTATAAATCGACCTTTCGCCCTTGCATGGAGTATTGCTGCCATATATGGTCTGGAGCCCCTGCTGTTTGCCTCAGGGTTTCTTGATAAGATCCAGAGACGGATATGCAATGTAATTGGCCCTGATCTGTCATCTCATCTGCAGTCGCTCTCTCACAGACGCGACGTTGCCACGCTCTGTCTTTTTTACAAATACTTTCACGGTAATTGCTCCGAGGAGCTGCTTTCGCTGGTTCCTAGGCCTCAGGAATTTAAACGTCCTACGAGGCTGGCATCCCGTTCCCACTCCTTCACCGTTGAAACTGTTAGATGTTGACGTCTCTTCTACTCCAATAGCTTCATGTCTCGCACATCTCGCCTGTGGAACTCCCTTCCTTATTCCAGTTTCCCTGACAAATACAATCTCCATCTATTTAAGAGTAACGTCAATCGACATCTCCAGTTGCCTTGATCTATCCACTTCCCTTCTCCACATCCTTTCACCTTTCATTCCTCTCTGCTCTCGCTCCAAATCTTCTGTAACCCCCTTGCCGTGATCGATCCACTATCTTTCTCCACATCCTCTCCTTTACCACTCCTATCTGGTCTTCCTCCAAACCTTCTGTAACCCCTTGCGTGCTAGTGGCTTCTGTCCGTATATATAAGCTTAAAAAAATTTAAAGTTAGAAGTTATAACATGAAAGTCACACAATCTGTTACTCTTATAATTATAAATAATTATTCAATATGCTGTTTATTTTGAAAATGTTGGATAAAAAAATTAGTCGTGATATATGTAAGATACGATGTCTACGTATAGACTAAAGTCAATTTCCCAACCATATGCAATTGTTAGATTTAAATTAGAAAGATTCATGCTAATAATACAATAATAGTCTCTTTATCGGTATTCAGGTTTTTATATGTGACTATATAAGTCAATGAATGTAGAATTCTTGCATAACAAGAAATGCCAAGTTTTCCACATAAATAACTCGTATGCAACTCGTGGCGATATATAAACTGATTATGGATTGCGCCAGAACATGTATACTTCTCACCTGATTATTTATCTATGTTATGATTTTCGTCTTTTTTATAATGTAACTTTTTCGCATTTGTTCTAACGGTTAAAATACATAAATTCCCTCTCTTTTCCTTCAACTCCCTCTCTCTCTATCTCTCTCTCTATCTCTCTTTATCAATTTAAAATTCCTTTATTCTGAGAATTTTTTGCCAAAAGCTAACGTCACAAAATCCAGACCTGAGGTCACGCCCCAAAACATAACTACAGGTGATGAAATAACAGAGAAAAGCAATGAAAGTAAGAGAGAAAAAAACAGAGAAAAGAAATGGAAAAGAAGTGAATATTCATTGAAATTTAGCTCTCAGTCAACAAAGTGGAAAGCAAAAGCAACGCTTAAAAGAATGATTATGAAGACTGATAAAAAGACAACACTGTACACTTTCAATGGCGCGTACCTGCCTGCGGCTAGAAGACAGGACAGATTCAATAGATTCATTTCGTAGAACTTTATAAAACGCAGGGGCGGGGATGGAGAATGCAATTCTCATATTAAATTTCAAAAGTTATTTCGGCACGAAACTAGCTTAGCAACGCTTATCATCATAACTAAATGGCACGAGTACATGTAAATAACGCACGTAAAGCCCATACACACATAATGTATATTTGGTATTCAAACATTCTTTCAAACATGTTCCATTGAATATTATTATATTTAGTTTTTCTAGCATTCTTACATTTTTCTATTTGGTGAGACTATTGGAGTGCAAAATCTGTCCGTATATATATATATATATATATATATATATATATATATATATATATATATATATGTATATGTATATGTATATGTGTGTGTGTGTGTGTGTGTGTGTGTGTGTGTGTGTGTGTGTGTGTGTGTGTGTGCAGGTAAGCAGAAAAATAGAAAAGAACACGTTAGAAGTTCCGGAGTTCTTTAGTATTTTTGCTTTTATTTTAAAAAAGACAGTGCTCCATACAGAAGTAGAGCTTATATTATATTTTTTTAAATATGATCCCTTCGCTACATAAGAGTTCACATTTTTCAAAAGCGAGAGCCGAGACCCTCAATATAATTTTTGAAATTAAGTAGAATTAAGGTGTCTGGTCTCGCTTCATCATCAAGCAAGAATTTGGGAATAAGCTATCTTGTGGTTTGCTCGTGTTTATAAGTATGGTCTCTTGCAACATTAGTTACTATGGAAACGGCTAGGGTCGGCCATATTGGTTAGATGGTCGAAGAGTTAAGAGTTAATTTTTATCTACAGTCCTGTCCCCTTCGGAAAGTTTATGTCAGGTTATGTTGGGGTCCCTATTTCAAATCTAATAGTGGCAGTCGCCGTCTAGTTGGTCTAAAGGCATTTTATGGCCTTGCGGCAGGTCGTTAAGTGTCGAGAGGATTCTGTTTCATTATTATCTGTCTATTAATCTATTTATTTATTTGTTTATTCAAATGGCTATTTTTATATTTTTTTTTCAAACGTGTTGAAATGGATTAGAATTTGTTTTTGTTTTTTTGACGACTCCACAAAGGGTTTTTCTATTCAATGATTGGACTGAGCTTTTAAGGCTTTTATTAAACAATAGAATTTATTTGTTTACATATTGTTGTTGTTGTTATTTTTATTTTATTTTTTTTTGTTAATTATTTAATGCGAAAGTTTGTTGGTGTCGGCAAAAACCGTTAACTCCTGTCTATGGTTTAATAACTTTTCATTATTTAGAAACTTAATGATGTGTAGTTTTTCATGTAGGCATAAAGGGCATGGGTCTTCCCAGGTTTTACAAGTTCTTGTTCTATTTAATAGTCCCTTTCTTAGATCATCATCATCATAATATATATATATATATATATATATATATATATATATATATATATATATATATATATACATACAAGCGTGCCAATCCTCCGAAGGGACACCATCGAACGAGGGCCAATAACCCCTGAAGTCTCCACTGCCACAGGAGTAAAAAATAATCTATCAGCAAGAGAAGAATATTTAGCTATTTTTTTATCTCTGCGTCTCGGGCGACGAACCCCGGCTCAAACGCGGACCTGATCATATTACCGGCCGAAAATGTATCCGCACTGGTCGCATCAAATCAACGACTTACCCATTTTAAAAGAGAAGATGGTAATGCCATCCGGTCGCTTTCCATCACCACGGTCGAGGCCTACGGGTTCGATTTGAAAAGGGAACCCAGCTGCATCCAAACCTCTTTTGATGATGTCGTTAATTGCTGCATGCCGTGGAAAGAGGCCGGCACTACGACGACAGGAAAGAGGATGCAAACCAAACTCATCGATGGAGGCTCCACATCTGCATCTGTGACGCTCACATAATTTGAGTCCAAGACGGATCGCGACTCCGACCCGAGTGCACTCATCATCTAAAAGGGTACCGGTAGATGAAGAGGACACTGCGTTGAGCCAGGCGCCACTACTCGGTTGTGAAGCAGATAGTAGACAGGCGAGGCGATTCTGATCCAGAGAGAGCCTCAAATTAGTAAAATTGGCCTCGCATTTTATTTTATCCCAGTTTTTTTGTTTTGATGTGTCTAGTGGGATAGAAAGTAATTCTTGGGTCCAGACGCTGCAAGCTTGTTCGAAAGAACGACCCGAGAAACACTGAGACGATCCACTGAGTATCTCATCAATTAACTCGCGACTGGACGAAAGTGAAGAAAGATATGCTGGAAGGGCCAAATCTACCGCTGATCGAAGGCCCAGGCCGCCGAAACTCAAAGGGAGCTTTGCCTGCCCCCAGCCTGTGTCGTCGAAATTGACGATGCAAATTAGCTCCGCGCATCCCTTAATTGTGATATCTATCTCATTTAAGAAATCCTGTTCAAGGTAGCAAGGGGCACTTCGGAGAGTGTAGAGGAAACTCGGTAGCGAAAAACTGTTAATAAGAGCTGTTATGGATGTTTTCAAATGTTCACCAGCTTCTGCAGTGTGGGCAGAAATTAAGTCCTTGATGTGACCAGGTCGAAGGCCGTCCACACCTCCACTGCTGCTTCCCGAGAAAGACTTCAGAGCGGCAACCATTGCTTCCTTTGAGATTTCAATATTTGAAACATTGTTTTCCATCTGAACAAATCTGACATCTGATGGTGGCGCAGGGTGTTTCTGACGGAGCACTGTGATAACTTCTGGTGTAGTAGCTAGTATAGTATCGGATGAGGCCAATACTCTAATTGCAGCTGAGACATCACCCTCGATCAACTTAGCATTGACGAGGGCACGGAGTCTCTTAGAATCGTCGACTGTAGATGAAGGATGAAATCTATTAGGATTAGAAAGAGAAAATTCGGCGGCATTTATTTTAGACGAATTGAATAAAGAAATATTATTTTTCATAATAGATGAGACAGATGACGTAGGGTCCTTATTGTAAGGAATGCCGAGCACAAGTGTTGCGAAATTGAAAAGGTGATCCCAGTCAAGCGAGCTGTTCGAGTTAAGTGCCTGGTCTATGGCAGTAGCCAAGGCATCAGCTGCCGGGATTCTGACAGATTTAGGGATTTTTAAAGGCACCTTCCGGAATTGCCTAAGGAGTGAAGTTGCCCTCAAAACTTAAAAGAACTATCCAAATACAAGGACCTTGAAATCGAAATTTTAAAAATGTGGCACATTAGGACATCGGCAACTGTTGTATTTGGAGCCATCGATCCTAGTGTAATAGATTCCAACAAACTTATTGAAGGGATTCCTAGTAGCCCATGCCTTAAAGAAATGCCAAAAAAAATTCTGACTAATACAGCCAACACCATATATGTAAAAAATATGTGATTTTATTTTTTTTCTCCTGAACGATTTAATTTTCTGTGGAAAATGCCATGATGTCATTTCTAACCTTTGATCTCTGGATGGGACCCGGAATGAAATGAGTATACATCAGAAATCAAAGAAAAGTTTTACTAAAGAATGAAACTTATTCAATCCTAAGATTATAAAAGCCTAAAATAAAGGGCCTAAGCGAAAAGTGCAATATTATATCTTTCTCGTAAGCCACAAACAAGTTGTCTGTTTTGCTCTCCCTACATTGGTCAATTAAGTCGTGTTATGATCAGATACTGGCAAAAGGTGTGCAAATATATATTTTATGTCTCCTCTTTTGACGAATACAACCATTGCTTATATGATAAATCTATAGTTTATGTTACTGAATTCAGAATGTTCCTCATCCTTGACAACCAAAGCAAGAAAGTCCGGTCTGTCATGCTATTTAATCCACAGCTGAGGGAAAAAGAATGGATGTATTAATACCTATCCGAGGGTTATTTTCTTGTTGGAAACTCATCACTTCGATTTAACTTCATGTGTCTCTATCCATTAGAGTACACGCAAATATATACATGTATATATATATAGTAGATAGCGAAGCTGCATTGTTATTGTTTGATTCACGCAACAAAAGATATATTTTTGGTAAAAATCGGTTAGTTTACATTGATTCCTACGGCCAATACCTTTTATACATACAAACGCTCTCCAATATCGAGCGCACGTTTATGATAATTTAGAGAATTTAAAGAATATCTGTCTATCTATCTATCTATCTGGCGACAGTTTGTTTCATACTTGAAAGCACTCTGATGGCGTGAAGATAACGTTGATACATGAAACAAACTGTCGCCATTCGGCGTTGACCCAGGTCACCACTTTTATATACTTTTTTATATATTTTATATCCCTTATATTGAGCACTTTTGCCCATAAATATGCGATAAAACTATAATTTATCACACACACACACACACATATATATATATATATATATATATATATATATATATATATATATATATATATATATATATATATATATATATACATATATATATATATATATATATATATATATATTGTTGAAACTTGACTAATGCATGGAATAATAATGCAACACAAAATGTACTTAGAACAAAATGTATTGAAACAAGAAAGTGTACACAATATTTACATATAGTCTTTTGTATATTCCTGGGAAGACCGTTCCTGGAGAATGTGTTGACTAAGTCGCAGTCGGGCAGAGTCTCTAGTTGAATCTCTTGATTCGCATCCCATGTCTTCCCGGTACCAACCATATTTATATAGTCGGTACTCCACTATGCAAATTAGGTTGATCCTACCACAACATATATATATATATATATATATATATATATATATATATATATATATATATATATATATATATATATATCGAGAGATAGATAGATAGATAGATAGATAGATAGATAGATTCTACGTATGGTAGAAAAATGCTCATGTTTGGCACAGAGCGTATGCACATACAAGAAGTGTGGCCATCAACTCTGAACGGCGACGGCCCGACTTTTATTTAACCATAATTTTCCCGCAGTGTCACTAAAAAGAGTATTCCATATATATTTTCCGAGTATTTATACATTTTGCCAATGGAAGGTCATGCTTACATTTTCTGCTTTATTATGTTATTCTAACGACTATTTGATAAGACTAATTATACGCAAGTTAATATTATTTTATTGTATTTTATAGCGAGGTATCTCAATGAAATCCATTAAGCTGAAATGATTAATGAACATTATATTAACTAGCTCTCTTATGAGAGTCAGTTCTTTACGACCCTATGTGGTTTTCGTTCTGGAAATGATTTTAATGACGACATATATCTCATCAAAAAATCTGTATGAAATTACTTATCTCTCTAATATGAAATTGTATAACTGCTACGTTCGCCGTCAATATATCATATGAAAACGTCAATATAGACCATATTCTCATCCATTAGAAACATCCTTCCGAGCTCTGAATCCAGTGTAATCTAAGTGAGGAATATTATGGGTCCGCAAATGCATTACAACACTGGCGAGAACTATACGCTTTAAAACTACTGAAAACTTTCAAATCTTATCAGGTGTATAATAAGGAGGAAATGAGAGACTCCGTCTATTTAATCCTTGCTTAGACAATGCACCATGCATTTACATAGACAGATGTGTAGGGACAGACACTGTTTATTTGAGAATTCCATATAAATCCCTAAACGAATCTACAAGGATAAACAAGGATCTTTCTTCCGCCCTAAGACCAATGTACTGATAATGAGAGAGTATGCGACGATTATATAGATATGAATAGATGGGATAAGAAGGATCTTAAAGAGAAAATACCCATCCTCTACCAAGTAATTCCTGGAAATAGAACTCTAAATAAATCTTTATAAAACAGAAACAATAATATGGAATTAGAATTAAAACATCGATGGTATATAACCTGAATCCATAATAAGAATTCAGGATGCGGAATTACTATCTGTAAGGACTAATTTATAAGAAATTTAGTATAGAATATAAAGAAATTGAACATAGAATAGTCGAAATAAGTGGTAGTTTCATTCAACACAAAACCAAAAACACTGCTAAAAAAACAAAAATTAAAACTGAAATCTAGTATCATAATCTTAAATAGCCTCATCAAATCACATCCTTCATATGAATGTCGTACATGGTGCCAAATCTGTTCGGAAATATCTAAACTGCTTGCTATATAAAAAACGCTTTCTAAGATCAATGGTTAAAAATGGTTTTGAGCGAGTGAATCCAGTTAGTCTTGGCGAAAGTTATCATAATTCGAATGTTGTTGACTGAAGTTACATAAGCACAAATAAAGAACTGTTCCAGATTTAAGAAAAAAAAGCATATAATTGGGGGACTTTCAACAGCAGAAAAAACCGAAATGGATATCACATGGAACTTCAAGGCAAAATATTTGAATAACCAAGATGTGGACATTCGACCTCAAATAACAGCTTAGAAAGCAAACCTACATCAATAGACGAAAGAGTGATAACATCTGCTGAAATTAAGAAGACAGTTTGGCTGAAAATAAAGATTTTATAAATTTAAACAGACGGTACTACTGACTGTTCAGTCAAAGACTGCCAAATTCTTCCCATATAGAAAAGCCTACACTATTTACATTATTCGGATAATTGTTCTCATCTTTGTCGCCATATTTATTACAAAGTTTCGGCCGTTGTACGCTCCGGCCTCCTTCAGGTGGTTGGAATGTCGAACTGAACCCTTTATTTCCTCAAGAACACATGGCACAGTGGATAAAGGCGTTGGTTAGATCTAGTGACAGGACGCAAAGAGTGTGAGTTCAATACCCAGTTAAGGCAGTGGAGAACATGGAAAGGGGAATTTACAGGAGATAGCTGATAACTGGCGTACATTAAACATGGCACGTGGAACTAGAAGAGTCTATCCCAGTGAGCGAAATAAAGGGTCAGTTCGACCTTCCAACCACCAACCAAGACCGGAGCGTACAACAGTCGAAGCGTTGTAATAAATATGGCGGCAATGATGAAGACAATAGTCCGAATAATGCAAATAATGTACATAATACCTCATCTCAGAAATATAGACAGATATATTAAAGCCTAATATTAAAATTACTATGCCATTGTGCAGGATTAATGTTGCTAATTATTCAAGTCATTTCGGAATGGATCGTAAATTTAAGGTCTATATTTGAGTCATTTGTTGATGGGTATCAAGTTTAAGACTTGCATTTTCCTTTTTAGTTATTTATTTAACTTTTTTTCTTTTCTTTTTTTTTTTTTACCTTTTTCCCAGACGGGTATGTACGTTTTTTTTTACCGAAAGTATCCTTTCCTGACACGGACGAATAAACACGTCCAACGCATAGCTTTAAATAAACGAGCTACAGACTTGTTTATACGTTGA
>OZ038480.1:39081585-39259085 GCA_964036315.1 Acanthosepion esculentum | reverse complement strand
TAAAGTCCGACCTACCATCTCCCTGAAATTAGAAGGAGAGTTTGTTGGGGATAAAGATAATTAAAATTTAAAGTAGTATTATTCTTTTTATTTGCATATGATATTAGACTGTATGCAGTATTTATCGTCGATTTTCTTTTATGAGAGAGGACAGATAAAATGGTTTAGCTGTATTTTAATAGTTATACTTATCTATTACTAAGTTACGGTAATATATATTTTGTATTAGCCCTTTATTTTTGTTATGATGTTTTTCTTTTGTGTTAATAATTGCCGTTTTATATGCCTGCTTTTTATTACTCTTATAGCATTACAGTCTATGATGTATACAATACAATGACTCTGGAGACGTTTTTTCTATTTATATCGGAATCTTTAGATGAATTATTATTTACAAGTTGCGTTATTCTATTTTTTCAAGACCGAAATCGGGAATAAAAAGTGTGACAAAAGATATTAGATAGGTTATCGTTTCATCGAGGACATAAAATCACGAAAACCTAGATATTTATTCAGATAGATGACCTTACTGTCACTAATTCATTCTCGGCGCTTTTCTCTCACCTTTAATCAAGGACACATAAACTTTGCACTAGATTGCCATCTTGTATCTAAGTCAGAACAGTTTCCACAGGAAAACATAGGTTTCAATATTTATCAATAAAATATTCAGAGTAAATGAGGATTACGTTAGATATAACCACACACACACAATGTATATATATATATATATATATATATATATATATGTGTGTGTGTGTGTGTGTGTGTGTGTGTGTAGACAGATAATGAAGAAAATAATCTATGAACACCCGTGATAAGAATACAGGGCAGATGTTTTACATACGTGAAATACATTTTTATTCACTTTTGGACTAGCAAATTAACTCATGCCGAATAGTAATGTATGCGGTTACGAATCTTCCTTCGAACTTTCGATCTTTATCGTATGTGAGGGATTTTGCCTTATCCACTCGTAGAGGGATCGTCTATATAAATTCCTGTCATGCGATTGTTTTTTTGTCCGTATATGATATATTCAACCAGGCTCACTTCAGAGCAGAAAATGGAGGACAAAAACTCCATACTGTCTAATGTTATATGCAAATAAGAAAAATACTAATATTAAATTCGAATTACTTTTAAGTTCAACAATCTCTCCACCCACATTCAGAGAGATGGTTGGCTGGACTTTATATACACTAAATGTAAAACTTTCAAATGGTATTAAAACTACTCAGAACTGAGAACATGTGCAGGTTATCAGTGTAACTCCGAAATAAATATATGACAAATAAGTTATGGTGGTATTTATAATTTAAATCTGTCTTTTACATCGTGTACCAACTAATCGATGAGGCTGGATTATACACTTGATGGCTTTGATAACACCTTTCTAAGTAAACCATCTAAGAACATAGGACAGGTTACGAAGTGACAACGGGCACAAAATCTTTCTTTGGCATCACATAGGCTGAACCTATCTTGAATTGAAAGAGTAAAATATCTAAGCCCCTCTGCAGATTATAGGGCAACAGAATCAGTACGTTACGTCACGTCTTCAGTAAATTTCTCAACGACGTAGCTTTCAACTGTCGTTTCTACAAATATTTTCATGGGTTTCCACAGATCAATACTTCTTAAATCAAAGATTCCTTATTGGCACGGAATTCCACTCAGATCACTGGTCTTCAGCTGGTATTTATCCAACACAGCTATCACCGTCTACGTCTTGAATTGAAAGAGTAAAATATCTAAGCCCCTCTGGAGATTATAGGGCAACAGAATCAGTACGTTACGTCACGTCTTCAGTAAATTTCTCAACGACGTAGCTTTCAACTGTCGTTTCTACAAATATTTTCATGGAAACTGCTCTGAAGGGTTTTATTACTGGTGCCTGACTACATGAATGTAAACGTGCTACTGGATTGGCATCCAAGTCACAACTGTTTACTTTTGAAATAGCTAAATGCAACCACCGCTTCTACGCCACTGGTTCTTTTCTCACACTTCCAGACTGTGTAACTGCCTTCAGTTTACTTGCATTTAAATGCAACGTCATTCGCCATCATCTATCTTCTTAAATCACGTTCATCATTTGTTCTTTCCCAAAACTTCTCTATACTCAGTCTTTTCTCTTATTTTCATTCCCGGCAAACACCTGCGTAATAGCGGCATTTCCGTATTGGCTAGGGTGAAATGATAAACAAAAATACTGCAAGGTGTTTTGTAGGAAGTATGTTTTTATGGGGTAATTGTTGCTAACCTCATGTCGAACTTGTTTGAATTCAAAGATATCCTACCCTTACCCAATTCATGCATAAAACTGTAGAAGACATTCTGTTCTACAGGGTACAAGAGGTAATTTGTCGCTATTTTCTATTTTTAGTTTTACGCATGCACATTGTTATTGATTTTGCCGACTGAAAAGTATAGTAAGGTCGGTTGGGCACCGTCTGTGAGAATAGAGCACCATGAGGCAATTCACTCCCATAGAATTTTGGAAACGGCATGCTGTACTGCTTGGCATTTTCGCCGGAAGCTCAAATACGTACAATTCAATGTGTTTGGCTGTCAGTCTGAAGTGAGTGCACAGAATTCAGGAAAGAGATGGGTGAGTTTAATTGTGATTACGAAGAGACGGCAGCTCGGAAATTCACTCTGATTTTTCTGATAAGAAAAGAACGCCCTAATTTGTTAGTGGCCTCAGGCTTTACACAGTGCCTACATCAAGTGCCTTGAGAACGTAGTGCTCCCCTGGGTCAAGAGAGTGGCTGCTGGAAAGCCCTATGTCTGGCAAAAGGTCTTTGCAGCATGCGACACAAGCAGATCCCAGTCTTGACTGCCATCATCTTGATTATTATGTGTGCGGCACAATGGAGTGAGAGAGAAACAAATGTCTTCACCAGCTTAAAGAAGTAGACCGTCTAGAAGAGTTGCAGGAGATTCTGAAGTTTTCTGAAGACACTGGTTGAAGCCAATGGCAATTTTATTGAAGAGATCTGCTCCTTACTATTTCAAGATATTTTTGTGTAATGTTGATAAATATATCTCTTAAAATGAGATGTCAGTGTTATTTTTTATTTCTGCGTAATTTAGACGACGATTTATCCATCGCATCCTGTATATCTCCGAAGCAAATTCAGCCGCCTTGCTTGGAACTTGAATTTGACAGGCCAATCCTATTTTCCACGTTGATAACCACTACGCTATGCCAATATACAAATCCAGTTAACGTACCTGAAAATTCGCCTTAATTAGAGTATTTGTTCTGGCATCTCCTGCGATGGTCTAGCTTTGAATGCGTCAGATCCGACAACAGACATGAACTATTGCTGCTATATCTGAGCTGGAATAGACTAAAACTGATGTCCTCACCTTCACAGATTTCATGTTATCTATCCTAAAATGCCACATATTATATAATTATCTCCCCCATAACAATTTAACTCAGAAACTTCCTAACTTGTGTGACACTTGGCATGCTACCTGTTGAAATCTTCTTGCTTAAAAAGCATGAGACTAAAGGATTCATTTACCTATTGTCCCTCAATTCAGTAATTCGAATGTGCTATATTTCGATAAGTTATTATAAAAATTAGATTTTTCTAGCTACCAAAATTAAACATGTACAATAATTTAACATCCGAAGGCGCATTGGGATAGCAAAAGTCATCATCTCAAAGCTAAGCAAAGTATTAAGAAACTGAAGAATTTCGTTAGAAAGAAAGACAAGAGTTCTAACTGTTACTTAATAGTTAAACTATACTAAAAAAAATATAGGAATGAAAGCTAGGCAAAAACACATTGATGATGAAGAAAGTAAAAGAAATGTCGTTTTACCGAATGATGCTGAGAATATCTTGGACTGAAGATGTGAGCAACGATGAAGTTTTTAAAGAAGAAAAGTAGCACGCAGGACATTTATACATCACCTCAGATACAGTTGAGATTTCTAGGGCGCATAATGAGGAAAAAAGGTCTGGAAAATTTAACACTCACCGGTATATTGACTGCAAAAAGGAAAAAAAAACAGCGCATATAATGCCTAACGAGCTTGATTGATTAGGAGAGATAGGAAAAAACAAACCTAAGAGATACAAGTGGAGAGTCATGAAATCAATTATGTCATGAATCTTCTTTTAAAAACAAATTGAGAAGAATTCAAATGACGCTTAGATGGGAATTGCTTGCAAAACAATATAATGTACGAAGCTACAATAAAATCAGCAGATAGCGATGAACAAAAACATATAGCAGTAACTGACGGACCAGGGAAAGAGGGAAGCTACGTACACAAGACAACTCTGAAAAATAGTAAATACGCAAAAGCCATAAATTACACGAAAGTATCATGGAAAATAAGAAAGACAACATAAGCCTGCAACAATAAATCACAAAACTGTAAATTCTGATCGGAGGTGAAATTAGCTATAATCACATTCCCAGAACAACATCGATTACTAATTAAACGACCAGAACCTATCTCAAAATACAGATATAAAGATTCTTTTTTTTATTATGTCACTTAGAAATCGAAAACTATAAACGAATGCCACGGAAAATACCATCATGAAAAATGCAACTATAATCATTATATACAGCTAAGGTCAGCTAACTTACTTTAAGCTAAATAAAATAAGTTAACCAATACCGGAATAATTTTTTTAAAATAATGCTAAAAATATAAATAAATGATAAGTAAATTACCTAAATAATACACAATGTATTAATAAACAAATTAAAAATCTACGAATGAATACGTAATAAGTAAATATTAAAAAAATAATAAACATTAAATAATTAAGTATTAATTAATGAGTAAAATGTGAAGGAACAACACTATAAAATAGCTACAAATAACAGCATTAGAAAGCACGATCATTTATACTCAATAGACTCTAAATAATTTTAAATGTAACCGTTAGAGCCCACACAGTTTTGATATTGACCTCAATGAATACTTTTTTGTATATATATATATATATATATATATATATATATATATATATATATATATATATACACACACACACATATATATATATATATATATATATATACACACATATATATATATATATATATATATATACACACACATATATATATATATATACACACACACATATATATATATATATATATATATATATATATATATATATATATATATATTATAAGTTATTACATTTTAAAATTTAAGTTACCAATACAAAAATGCAATTTGGTTTCTATGCCAAATACATCTAATCAGGTGGTGGTCAAAGAATCAGTCTGCGATCTACACCTGATGAGATGTCTGAATTTGGGATCGAAACAAAATTGCATCTTTGTAGTGGTAACTTAAATGATCAAATGTAATAATTTATAATAGTTAAGTATTGCTCTACTTTGTATTGATATCGCTATTAAATTAATATTATGAACGTTTGAATTTATATTCTTTTTGTTCTCTTTACATTTGTGTGTATACACAGACACACACACACACGCGCGCACACACACACACACACACACACATATGTGAAAGCACGTGCTACTCCTTGCCCTTGTCAGCTGCCAACCAGGGTATATAACAGATTTTTGGTAGCTAAGGCGGTACTGCCAACCCCTGCCCCACCAGTATCTTCTGCCAAAAAACAGCGTTTTGTTTGTGTTTTTTTCTGTGTAGATGAATCAGTCCTTGCGTTTGTTTTTTTGCAACTGCATGTCAGATACTCAAGGGTGCATTAAAAGCGTTTGCTTTTGATCTTTAACCAATATACCACACACACACCTGTGTGTGTGTGTGGGGGGGGGTGTTTGTAGAATTAATACATGTAAAAAGCTTTGCCACTTAGCTGATTGATGCTACCTCTAGCAACCCGAGATTCGTAGACGGGCCCACCGGGACTTACCCATTCCATGCGGCAGGTTTATCAGCACTTGACTAAATAAATGATAGAAAATACTCAAAGTGAACAAAGCCAAAGCGACCCACTGACGAAGAAGGAGACCGATGACAGCATGGCAGATCATTAATATTATTTTCTTAAATATTTTCCGGGGTATTTATACTAACTACTGATACTCGTTTTCTGCGTTTGTACGCAGGTATCAGAATATCCGTTTGATATATGAGTGCGGAAAATATTAATACTGTTCGCTCAATGTACAAATGAAAATAATTAAGGAAATAATATATATATATATATATATATATATATATATATATATATATATATATATATATATATATATATATATATATAGTTATTTCTTTAAAATATAATTCCATTGCGACACAGAAATGTCTATGTTTCGAAACTGGTTATCCGTATTCAAGTTTAATTTCAGTATTGAACCTTACAATATTGAAATTAAATCGAATACGAATGGCTAGTTTCGAAACAATTTGGACTATTTTGCTGTTACACCTCGTGTGTGTGTGCACATATATATATATATATATATATATATATATATATATATATATATATATATATATATACATACATAATAGATATATATATATATATATATATATATATATATATATATATATATATATATATATATATATATATATATATATATATATATATACCGGGTTTAAGATCAAAATTGTCCAAATTGTATGACATCATGCGATAATTGTCCGTCGTACAAAATGTTTAGCATCTAAAAAAAGCACTAACCTAATTGAGCTTTTACAATTTTTACAGGCAACGCATTTAGCCATCTTAACACAATTTCTCGTAAGAATTATAGAAAAAATCTTTGAGTTATTCAGTTAGAAAGAGAACAGGTTGAAATTATTTTATGTCAGACCCACAGTCTTCCCAACTAAACAATGCTGAGAAAAAAAAAAAGATAATTCAGGCCTTCATTAATGGTACCAAAATTCCATCAAGATTACGGTGAATAAGTTTTAAAAGGAGGAAATAGTAGGGAGAAAAACTAGATAAGATGGTCACAACAGCAAGATGCATCATCATTTCAACTTAGATATAAATACAGTGTTATAAAAATCTCGGAGAATTCCAGTAAGATATCTTTAATCATTTCTAAGATTTCGAGGTTAATCTTACAAATGGACAATTTTGCTTTTACAGGATTTTGAAAATGTTGCTGTTACACTCGATTTGTGTGTATATATATATATATATATATATATATATATATATATATATATATATATATATATATATATACTAGCCAATCTGATTAAAAATTATCGGGACTGTTGCAATGGTTACGAACCTAAGGTACGCAGTGTGAGACATCTTTGTACAGATTGATCATTAACTCTGCTGCGGATACACACTGAGTTATATCGTTCTGATAAATGTTGTTTTTTTTTTATCTATGCAGTGATTTGAAGGGAAGTACGTAGGGTATGGGCGTCTCACAGTACCACAGAGTTTACATCAGTGGCCATATCCTGTGCAGCAAGTAATGGCCAAGCACTACATTCCACAGATCTCGGTCATTGCGACTTTTACATTTCCAAAAATCAAATCCCACTCGAAATGTACAAGATTGTAAGGCGTCGAGAGAGGATATCAAGGGGCAGCAAATCACTATCCCCCAAAAGGAGTTCCAAGAATGATTCCATCAGTGAAAGCGAAACTGGATAAAGCGTCTGGCTTCAGAAGGGAATTGTTATTTACCCGGTCTCGACACTGAGGCGTGATTTGACAAAAGTGTGGTAACACGAACGTGTACACTCAGGTCAAATGTCAAAATTTACCTAGCCCCTGCGACCACTGGATTGGACACTGTCCATTCTTTTTCGGCCAATTCTCCGTCCGGAGAGAGAGCGCCAACTGATCCCTACTCTGCTCGAAGACATTGAGCTTTACCATCGCGAAACAGTCAGCAGTTTCAAGTGGGGACTGCTTCGAGGGAGAATAAAAGCCGAATTTTATGTGCTATACTTCTTTTTTATAGCACCTGTCGAGATACTTTTTTGGCATAAACTCTTTTAATCATATATATATATATATATATATATATATATATATATATATATATATATATATATATATATATAATGTTCACTTTTACATTTATATTTACATACACTCTATCTCTGATATTGAGCACTTTACCCCATAAATATAGCACACTTTAAAACTATATTTCTGCATATATATATATATATATATATATATATATATATATATATATATATATATATATATATATATATATATATATATATATATGCGGTCGAAATGTAATATCTGTTCTAGTTGAAATTCTTTTGATGAATTCTTATGTTTTTTGTAAAATTTTATTATTTTCTTATACATCTTTTTTCTACAAATCAGATTTTGTGTAAAGAGAAAATAATCACATATAGAGTTATCCCTTCTCTTCGTACCTGTAATCTTCATTGAAAATGGTTGCGTATTCGAATACATATTTAAAGCAAATATCAGTCATTGATTTTCTCTTTTTAGAAGGAGAAAATGCTTTAAACCTTCACAGGAAATTAATGAATATTAATGGAATGTCTGTTCCTGATGTAAGTGAAGCAAGAATATGAGTCACATGGATTAATGGAAATCTACGAGCGAAATAAGAAGCTGAGCTTCGTGACAGAAAGGAATCATGCATTTAGAGATTATGCCCAATAGCAATGTTACCATTTGCGAATTCTACGTTAGCACATTGTCTAAGCACAAATCATCGCTTCTTCTTCTAAATTGGATACAAGTGTAGATGAAAGATGTGCTTTTGCAACGTGCGATTTGGAAGGCATCACAACAGCTTAAACACAAGACAAGCAGTCACAGCAAATAAATGGACTACCTTGACTAATCCAGCGTACAATTTTCTTATATGTCCACGAGACCATCTCTTAGGTCACATGAAATAGACACTCCCATTTCAACCGTTCAAAGATCACTATAAAAAAGACAATGTATTTGAGTAAAAACACTTCAACTACACAAGTGTGCATGGTCACATACACGATCGAGACGGAAGAAATAGAAGCAATTTTGCAAAAATCATTTTATATGTATTTTCACATGCTTTGGGATCATCTCCAATTACATTTGACGTATTACTTTTTGATTGAATCTATGATATGTTAAGAAAAGAAATAAGGAAGAGAGAGGGGGTACTTACGAACGGGTTGCCTCAGTCTCGGGGGAATTGTGCCGGCTAAACAGGAAGCAAGTGACTTATTGATATTTATTGTCTTGCTAAGGAGGATTGTGGGAAGCGTTAGCCTCCTTATAAAAATCGTCCACCGTTCTCTTCTTACGTTTTCTTCCGGCCGACGCGTGACTGGTTAATTGTCGTGCTAAAAAAAATATTACTTTTTTTTTCTTTACTCTGTTACTAGACCTAGTTGGAGCGGGTCGCAATAGGAGGACTCCTTTTGCAACCCTTATCAGGCTGTTGCTGCTCTCTTCTGGGATCCCCCGCCATTTTTTTCTGCGTCGAAGGTTTTTTTTTTTTTTCGACATATATTGCTGTTCTCGGGAAATAGATTCTGATTTTAGAATAAACATTTTGTGTTCTAATTGATTATTATAATATCTATAAAAAGATATGTGACTCATTCCAACTGACTAAAGTGTTGTTTGGTAATTTTATATCAAAATCTCTTGCAGGATTTTACTTAAAATATTATAGACAAGATTGGTCGTAATGTTTCTCAAGCTGCTGTTAGCATTAACAAGGCATGGATGGCGCGGATTTCTGAAGTTCTGCTGTGGGGATACGAGTCTTGAAGAACAAAGCGAAAGATACTAGTCGAACAAATCCACGACAAAGTGCCAGAGAATGTTTCAGATAATGGGTGCCAGCCTTTGAACAATATTGGATCATCTCGAGAATATTGGTAATTTTAAGGTATTCAAAAAATAGGTCCGCATGAATTAAATGAATATCTAAAATTTCGATGATTAAGTTTGTTCGATGCTGCATTTGCGAAATTGGAATGGTGCATTTCTTAATCGAATAATGACTTGTGATGACAAATGGATCCTTTATGACAATCAAAAACGGACGCTTTGATGAATTGGTCACGAAGAAGTCACTCAGAGACTTTCCGAAGACCAACTTCCACTAACATAAAAATATGGTGACTGACTGTTGGTCCGCTATTAGCGTTATCTATTACAGCTTTCCTGAATCTACAGAGAGCAACACTACTGAAGTCTACTGCCAGTAAGTCGATGAAATTCACCTACAGCCATGCAAAATAGAACGACACAAGTTAATCGACTAGGTTCAATTCTGATGTTTGACAATACACGGCCACAATTTTCCAGGGTCACACTACAGCACCTCACCGAGACTGTGTCAGATCCACCATATTCCCCTGTTCTCTCGTCAACTGACTATACCTTTTTCAATCATCTTTTTGAATTTTTTTTAAGCCAAAAGACGTTCGATTATATTTAATCCAAAATATATTCCATTTTAAACAAACTGTACCAAAGATTTCTTGGTATCCAAAACTTTTGAATTTTATGTATAAATAACTTTGTAACCAGATGGCAGGTATATATAAAAGTAAATGGTTCCTATTTTGACTGATTTAAAAACTGTTTAAATATATTAAATCAAGAATAAAAGTTGATTCTAAAATCGGATATTATTTTCAGAACAACCTGCTTTAAATATATGATTTCTCATTTTAAGTCGTAGATGAATGACTCATATATATTTTATTATAGGAAAAACATATATGAACATGACTTAACGACAAATATACACATAAGCAATACATGAAACAATCGTTTCTATCAAACTTTAACTTTCAGTTTATAGTCCTTGATATGCTTACGAATGATACTGGTTTAATATAAACGATGAAACATTCAATATGATTCGAGGATAAATGTAAGAATATCATGGAAAATTATTCCCTAAAAATGTTTTTTTCTCTTTATATTTATACAATGTTTCAGCTGAATATAATATCCTCGAGCGCCCTTTGTGTAAATTAAATTGATAGCAAATGATCATAAAGTATTTTTATTGTTTTTCTCCCTCTTTCAGGCGAGCTCGTTTCAGTTGTGCCCACAGCAATGACTATTGCTTTTTTTCTGCTGCTACGACAAAATTGTACATTTGTTTAAACCGATCCCAAACATTAATTACGTTTCTTCGTCCCCAAATTCAGTTAGCGGTGCAATAAATGTCAACGTGAAACAAATTAATAAAAGCTCATGTGAAAAGTGTGTTATTTGATAGCCAACATGCAGTGGAAGTTTTATACGTGTTGGATTGTGTACTTAATGATGGTATTAACGCATCAACGAAAGATTTCCTTTGTTATCAAGACCTGATTTTCACATAATCACGGGTCTACAGCTAATACTAATATTAATTATATATAGAGAGGGGGGTTGTAGCCTCTGTCTATTTGTTATCGATCTACACTTAGGGTTTGAAGATAGACCCTCATAATTATATATATTCTGAAACTACATTACCCAGACTACTTGCATAGGTATATTTCATTTTGACGAAATGGGGTCTCATAAAGGGGTGGGTACAAACACCCACTGACCTTTTCCCCATCGATTTAAATTAAAACTAAATTAGAACAAGGGACTGACACCTATCCAAAATATAGAAGGAGAAAGCCAGAAAATGGAGGTCACATCGGAAAGAGAAAAATAAGAAAATATAGACGTCCGGTTAAGCACGAAGTCACCAATTACTGGGCAGTGCCTTACAATACATATTTGTTGCGACAATTCAACAGTCATATCAATGTCGAAATCTGTTCATCAAATCATTCAATCAATTATAGCATTAAATACACTTCGAAAGTGTCTGGTCAAGCTGTTTTTGTACACCATCACTTACTTTTTCCCTTTGATTTAAATTAAAATTAAATTTGAACAAGGTAATGACTCCTATCGATAATATTGAAGAAGAAAGCCAGAAGATGGAGGTCATATCGGCAAGATCATTGAATAATATTGAAATGCATATTTTTTCAAAAAATTATAACAATAACCATTTTCTTCAAAAAAGAAAGCTGTCACACGCAGTAATGTGCGGGTAATACGGCTGGTATATATATATATATATATATATATATATATATATATATATATATATATATATGTGTGTGTATGTGTGTGTGTGTGTGTGTGCGTGCGTGTGTGTGTGCGTGCGTGTGTATATATGAAGGTAAAAGACAATAGGAAAACTGTATTATTGGCCGACGCGCGGACATTTTCAAGGCAAAAACGGAATTAATTTTTTGAAAACAAAGTAGCTATTAACAACAAACAAAAAGTCCTTAGCAGACAGAAGAATTTAGAAAATGCTCTTTTATTCATATTGTCAGCTGAAAATTATTTCAAGTACTTTCACGTGTAGAAATATTGTTTTTATTCTTGTGTTGACGGGTTCAACGATTTACTTTTCGTTTCTTGGTATAGTTGTGAACGTTGGCTTGGGAGTATAGTAATTCTGTTAAAAAACGGTGATATTAGAAAAAAACTGGAGGTAAATTAATATTTGGATAATATTCAATTGTATCACTCTCGAGGATGTTTCTTCTGACTGGTTTATTTTATTTTTCATGAGTTTAGCATTATTAAAATCAAAATTGTGGTTGATTTTTTATATGTAGGACTAGTGCATTACTTGTTTTTCTACACATAAACGCATAACTGTTATGGGATCTTATCTGTAACGATAATGAACTCTTCCTGACACTATAAACGCTGCGCTTCTCAAGAGAGACGATAGAACGGAAGTGGAACGAGTCGAAACAATAGTAGTTCACTCCAAACCAGACTGACAGTGATACTAACACCTCCAACTCCTTTTATTATTATTCTGTTCAATATATCTTTGTTATTCCTACTTTTGTGTTCGTGTTGTTCTTCCTTGGTCCTAACCTTGGACCATAACAGTGGTGCGAGGATATTGGACCATAACAATAACAGTATTCAAATGCCTTACGGCGTTAATCAAAACGATCGTGGCCTATTCTTTAACTTCAAGAATTTCGAATATTTTAGTACGTTCTCAAATTCATAAGGCATTATTATTTTGGTCAATTTCTTCTAGAAACAGGACACATTGTCATATATATATATATATATATATATATATATATATATATATATATATATATATATATATGTATGTATTTGTTAAAATGTTGTTTAAATTACGAAAAATGAAAGTAACTCTATCATATCATTCACCAAAGTAATACAAAACTATCTTAAAATATAAAAGAGTAAATTTATTCACTAAATCGTCATTAGGCTTCAAACACCGCCTCCAGACGACTTCGGAATCTGCTGCCACTCTTCTAAACGGTATACTTGTTTAATTTAGTGAATGCTGCCATAATCTTTACCTTCAGTTCATCTTTGGTGTTACAATGAGTTTTGTTGATCTCTCGTTCAAATGCGCCCTACACATAATAATCAAGGGACAGTCTGGGGAGTTATGTGACCAGACTGTGCGGAGTGATGTGGTCGCAGAAATTGTCTGACAGTCATGACTGTGTTCCCTTACTTGTGTGGCATGGTGCAGAGTCCTGTTGCCAGACGTAGGATCTGCCAGCAGCCACCTTCTTGACTTGGCACTAATTTCTCAAGGCATGTAGGACTCCGTGTTGAGTCTGAGGTCATGTGGAACGATGAATTGAGGCATAAGTTTGGAATAAATAGTAATCATTCTAGTCGCCATTGTAATCACCATTATTCTCATCTAACTCTTTCCAAATTCTTTGCACTTACGGCGAAACACTATGAAATGATTATATTGGAGCTTCCTGTCCGAATGTCAAACACAACAGCCTGTCCTTTCAAAAATTTCTGCCAAAGTTAATTACGGTATGGTGCAATTTTTTTTCATACTGTGTAGTCGACAAAATCTAAAACAAAGTGCGTATAGGGGAAATTAAAAATATAAAATGGCCCTATTTGTCCTCGAACCCTGTATATATGAATATATATATATATATATATGTATATATATATATATATATATATATATATATATATATATATATATATATATATATATATATATATATATATGTATTCAAGAGTATTATCGTTTTTGTTATAGATCAACCGACATCACTTTTTAATAATTTCTCCTAATCCCCGATGAGGATCTGAATAAAGAGTTTCTGATTTCTGGGCAATTTCGCAATTCATAAGACATTTCATTTGTGAGATATTATCAAAGACCTTTTGTCGCTAATGTTAAAAAAGCAACATGACGTGTTAAAACTCGATATTTGAATAGAATGAAAATGACATGACACGAAAAAGTACAATATATATAGAGTCATAACATTGTCAATAAAAGCTCATTGATGATAGCTTATGAAAACGGAAATTACTCAGACGTCATAGAATTTATATTCGAATTCTCGCGGGAAATAACGAGAAATAAACAAACTAAAAATGCGTATGTACTAAATTTGACGACAGGATGGGAATTGCATCGAAACACACATTGTTCACCAATACATATATATATATATATATATATATATATATATATATATATATATATATATATATATATATATATATATGCACATATATATATATATATATGCATATGTATATATATATATATACATATATATATATGCATATATATATATATATGTATGCATATATATATATGCATATAAATATATATATATATATATATGTATGTATCTCCAAAATATTCTATATTTATAGGTAAAAACGATCAATATCGGGGAAGGGGCGTATTTAAATATAACAGATAAAAGAAGACGCTAAGAACGACACGTCGGGGCGCCAGCCTGAATCATGCGTGACCGAAAATGTGAATGACAAATGTTGTGTTGAGCTCAGTGTCCACATTTATACACACATGCAAAGACACACATACACACACCCACACACACATATGTATATAATTACATATAAACTTACGTTTATAGTACCACACAGAGTTTCAAGTCTTTAACTTATTCTACCTAGTTATTGGTAAAGCTATGAAACTCTGACTCTTAGTGTAAAATTAGGTGTATGCGTAATTATTAATATATACATTATAGCTCTGTTTAACTACATTGAGCACTGCACTGTCTTCACTATGTTTAAATAAATAGCTGTTTGCTCGCTTGTAGTTGTACGTAATCGCTAATATATATGGTTGATCGCATCTTTTTATTTATATCATTTCTACATCTCTGTCTCTTAATATACATACATACATACGTACATACATACATAATTACATACATACATATATATATATATATACATACATACATATATATATATATATATATATATATATATATATATATATATATATATATATATATATATATATATATATATATATGATATATATATTTCACCTATTGTTAACATTCAGATTTAAAGCTCTTCGTTCATAATTGAACCCTCTGTTTGCTGTTCTAGCGTTTATATATAACATATATAATACGTTAAAAGGTTCGCATTCTCTGCCTTCCGTGTGCTGGTAGATTAGGGATTGAGTATCTGACTGATCTGTGGATGTGAATATATGTGTGTGTCTGTTTGTGTGCTTATACATATATATATATATATATATATATATATATATATATATATATATATATATATATATATATATGCAAGTTTCATTAAAAACGGCAGACAAGGTACTACGGTTAAGTTTTTTATTTAATTTTTATTGTGTACGAATAAGAATTTTCTTTGCTGGACAAAGGGTGTGTAAGAACTGCCCAAATGTTTTACTTTTCCGAAACGCTTTCGGCTATACCTTAATTGAGTGTGTGCATTATGTATATATCTTAGTGTGTAGTAGTGGTATTTTAATTTCCAAATCCGGTTAGCACGGTGTGCCTTTGTTCGTAGTTAATATTGTTATGGGTAAGCTTTTTATTTTTATTATTAAAGCCTCCATTATTTTTAACCTTTTTTTTGCAGGTGGAAGCAATTAATATATTTGTGTTTTCTACTAGGTTATATATATATATATATATATATATATATATATATATATATATATATATATATACATATATATATAAACGTGTATGTGTGTGTGTGCGTGTGTGTGTGTGTGTGCGTGCGTGTGTGTGTGTAGATTCATAGTGACAAGAACGTAAATTTTGAGATGTGTTGGATTTGTTTGGGTGACTTATAGAATTTGTCGGCTTGGAAGCAGGGCAATCGCAATGCGCCGCACCCTTGGAATGTGCCTCAAAGACATAATACCGAGAAACAACAACTGTGAGTGGACTTATGGTTTCACATTGCCATGGATGGGTGTAAGGTCAGCTCAACGTTGTTGCAATATAAATGATATGGACCTCTGCAATAAGGATTTCCTAGCCGGAAACATGTAGGCGGCCATTATATATATATATATATATATATATATATATATATATATATATATAAAAGTGAACATAGAAATCAACACTTAGAGGCGACAGTCTGTTTCATGCTAGATGCAATCGTCAGGCCATGTTCTATGTTCACTTTTATTTTTACACACGCTCTATCTCTGATATTGAGCACTTTATCCCATAAATATAGCACACTTTAAGACTATATTTCTTCATATATATATATATATATCTGCGTGTGTGTGCGCGCGCGTGTGTGTGTGCGTGTGTGTGTGTGTGCGTGTGTGTTTGTGTAGATATATATACATATATATATACACACACATACACACATACAGTATTTACTTATTTTCGGCTACCGGTTTGAATATTCGCGAAACTTTATTAAGGGAAGATATGAATTCACCGGCAGGATTCGAGGAGTCTGGGCAGAGAAAAAGGGTCGTTAGAATCTACGTGCCTTAACAGACTAGGCCCCGAAAATGCTTTGCCGATTAAGCAAAGTCCGACCAGTGCCTTTGAGCTGAATTTTTTCTCGTCCTATAGTCCTCAAAATTGCTCAGTTTCGTATCCAAACGTAGACAATGTAATTTTCCAAAGAATTAATGAAATATTTATTTATTAATCCTATATATGTTTTATTAGTGTAAACGTTATTTTTTACTGGATATTCATATTGCTTAGACGCTCTGGCTATTTATTCAACATTATATCCATTATATCAATTCACTTGTTTCTTGATTATTTGTGAAATCTTGTTAAAGGCACGTCGGATCTAACGACGGTTTCTCTCAGCCCAGGTAAACACGAATCCTGCCGGAGAGTGCATCTTTTTTTTCACTAATAACCTTGTTCGTAGAGGAAAATAATTAACTCTTCAATAAATAAAGAAAGCATTTACTGAATTATGAGTAATCTGTCCACTTAAGATATATATATGTAAACTTAATCGAATCTAGAAAAATTTCCACAACAGAATGCACTGGAAAGCTGTTTCGTCTTATTTAGGAGACATCAGAACTGCTTATTCACTAGCGAGAATCGAACCCGGAGAGTTACGATACGACCAGACAGACATACTAACTACACCAGCGGTCCTCGGTGACGAAGAGCTGACATACTAGATGCGATATAGTACTGCTCCCTCATTCCGTCGTGTAGTTCACCAGGGAATGCATTTCCCATAGGGCTGTGTCCCACACAGGCAACGTCTCCTTTTCTCCAGCCGCTCCCTTTCAGAGCACTGGAAGCTGGGTCAAACGTTGATATAAAAACACTGAAACTATTGGGGTGATTTTGAATACAAATACTACACACACACACACACACACACACACACACACACACACACACACACACACACACACACACACACACACTGATATATATATATATATATGTGTGTGTGTGTGTGTATATAGATATATATGTGTGTGTGTGTGCGTGTGTGTGTTTATATATATACATATATATATATATATATATATATATATAAAAGTGAACATAGAAGTCAACACTTAGACTAGTTGCCTGACGATTGCACTAGCATGAAAAAGAATGTCGCCTCTAAGTGTTGACTTCTATGTTCACTTTTATATTTACACACGCTCTATCTCTGATATTAAGCACTTTCTCTCATAAATATAGCACACTTTAAGACTATATTTCTTCATATATATATATATATATATATATATATATATATATATATATATATATATATATAATAGCGCATAGTGAATACTGGTGGTAGTAGACCAGATGTAAAAAATGAAAGAGCTATCATTTAGACGAATGATGAATATAGATCTTTTCCTCACCCTTTTGTGCAATTGTTTATGCACGTAAGAATGCCCGGGCAGACATTAAAAAAGAAACAGATACCGCGTGGTTCAGAAATAGTTCCCGCATTTTAAACTGTCACCTGTGTGGTACTAGCCAGACAAGTGACAATAGTTACCATTGTTTTTCAAATATCATCAGTTACCATCATGGCTTGGTTGGATGCTCATCATAAGTTTGATTTTAAACCTTTTTTTTTTCAAAGACTTTTGAATTTTAATTATAACATAGACAGCTTTTCGCACTCCTTTCATGTTAAGTCTGAATGGCAGGTTTCTAGATGGAAATCGACATTTCTCTAGGTTGAAAATCTTAAAAGAACGCCATCTGGAAAAAACTGTAACTCCAAAAAATATCCAGGTTCTAGAAATCGTCTACAGCTGTGTAGGTCAAAAGCAAGATCTCATTTGTTAAACGAAATAAATAACCAAAAAAAAAAAATAGCGCTTTTTGTAAACGCAATTGAAATAGGTTTATAACTGCAGTTACGATGGTCTTTTCTTAACTTTTGATATGTGGGAGATACTTCTGCCGCACACACACATACACACACACACACACACACACACACACATACACACACTATATATATATATATATATATATATATATATATATATATATATTTATATATATATATGAGTATATATATATATATATATATATATATATATATATTAATGCATGTTTCATTAAATAATATAGACAAGTTTATATATATATTGAGTTTAGTATGAAACAGGCTTTGAATTCAATGTCCAGTTTTATGTTTACTTATGCTCTATCCCTGAACTTGAGCACTGTCAGCCATAAATTTTGCATACCTTACACTCTATTTTATATAAATAAATAAATAATATATATATATCTATGTGTGTGTGTGTTTTGTATGTGTGTATGTAAGTATGTATGTATGTGTGTGTGATTGTGTGTGTGCGCGCATGCCCTTAGAAGCACTCAAATATTTGTTGGATCTATAGATTCACAGTGAGAGCCGTAGAGCAAATAATTGTGTTAACGTAATTTTTGGTGTTAAAATTCTCGCTATACCAAATTTGATATTCCTGATTCGTCTCTTTGATTTAAGTACTTTTAAAATTTATATTATCCTGAAAATTAAATATTTATGTCTAAAGAAAGAAAATTCTTCATTAGTCTAATGCAACCATATATAATTTAGAGAGATTATCTGATTATATAAATAATATGTTCTGCTTTTGTGCGTGCGGTTGAAAATAATCATCAGTTATTACAAACTATTTTTTCAAAATCAATGTTTAGCTCAACATAGTGTGATTTGCATTAATAAAATTTGGATATAATTAACATGTCAGTCTTTACTTTATACAATGTTTTAAATAATGAAAACTGAGCGTGTCATTACACAATTGCACATTCCCATGTTATAAAGGTGAATCGTAATGAACACGCAACATGATGATAAATTTCCATATATGTAATTGTATTTTTCTGTCGCCCTGGCTATGACGGAAAACTACAACCTGGAGTTAAGGCCTCTGATCGGGAGATTGGAGGCTTCTCGGAGCGTGGAACCGCCTATGAACAGCTGTTGTTTTCACTTCCACCTTCACCGGAGTTGTAGTGCATGCGAGGGTCCCAGCTATGGGCAAATGATGAACCCGAAACAAAGATCAACAGAAAATTTTCATGAAAAGCTGACAAACGATATGTTTTAGAACAAAATCAACAACAATATATTTAATAGCAAAATCACCCACATTTATGTTTACAGTAAAAATACCAATAATATATTTTATGATCTTGACTCAAAAAGCATAACTCTATGGTCAAAATATCTATTGTTGAAAGCATAACATTATCTACAGAACATTTAGATTTCGGAATTAAGTAAATTTATTAAATTGATATTCATATGCCGCTAAATCCGAATTCAACCAATCTACATAATTTTCTGTAGATGAGCATCTGTTGCAGACCGATGAGTTATTCAAATTAATTGCAGTTCTTAGATGATATGAGCTTTTGCTAGGTGGTCATATGTTAACAACTTTATGATGAGTTTTTTCAAAATAATAAAACGACTATTTGTCACTCACTCATCGTGTCCGGTCACGAAGAGGGTTCTCCGTTGTAGGTCTTAGTAATATTTGTCTTCTCAGTATCCCCCCAACTCCGTGTTTTACAATCCAATTATACTAACCTGCTTGGTTGATTACCTGCTGTTTTCCTCTGCCCATTTTAACTTCATTATACATTCTGAGTGTCACATTCCCCAAGTTCTTTTTTCTTATTATGTGTCCAATTAGTTTCAACTATCACTTTCTCATTGCAAATATAAACGCATCCATTTTTTCAAAACCTTCTCGTTATTCACAAATTCTTCACATGACATTCTCATCATCCTTCTGTAGCACTAAATCTCTGTTGTCGCAAGTTTCGTCATGTGTGAGGGAATTTCAGGCATTCTCTGACATATATATCATATGTTTCTAACAAAATTTTCCCGCTTCATAATTTTCTTTGTGTTGTAGAATCGATTTTATTTTCATGTTTCTTTGTTACTATTTGCGGCCAATGTTTTCTTTTTATCCAAATAATCCCTGACGCTGTTTATTTTACAGTAATTTCACGTGCATAAGAAGTGGATAAAAACCAATATATTGACTGATAAAAGAGAACCAATAGTTGACAGCAAATATCATCGTTGAAAATTCCGTCAATCTCTTTATTAACGCCAATAGTCTAGTAGGGACCAAGCATCATCAGATTAGAGGTGACAGTTATGATTTCTGAGCCGCGTAAGTTTTTGACGGACTGAAGTGAAGTGTCCCACGCTCAAATGGCTTTAAATTCAGAGTTCACCTTCTCCTGAGTCTGTTGCCTAAAATTCCAAAGAAACTTTTTTTTGATTACTATTTAAACGATAGCTGGGTATATAGATACATATTCTGAAGTTTCCAAGTTTAATTGAGCGAAAGTGAACCTATCGAACTCGGCCGGAATTTGAACGCAGAATCCTGATTCCAGTGTCGCCACCGCTAAACTCTATACTAAGCGCCCATCAAACGGAAAATCGAGCCAAACTAAACAAAAAGAGTAATTCTCTAAGACATGATGAACTGGAAATGGTTTATCAAAATTAAACAGCAAACTTTTCTTAGGATCAACCTTGGAAGCTAGGATATATATAAATTGAAACATTTTTATGCAACGAAGGCAAAAATAAACTGCCGACATGACCCCCTTGAGGAAAATTGGTGACGTAGTGGAAGTACATATAGGTAGCTGTCTATGTGTGTGTTTCGTGTGTGTCTGTCAATGTATTTTTTCAAGTATTGGAAGTTCTTTTAACAGAGGCTCGTGACTAAAGTCATTCAAAGCAAGACAATTATCCACATGATCCGAGATTAAAGCTAACAATAAATGGAGAAAAATGTGCTGACACATATTTCCCGTTTAATGAATGAAGCAAGAATTCAAACTTCTACTAAATTCCGGTGGACGTTCTTTGCATTTCAAAGAAAAAAACAGTCTTATCCACTGAAAAGACACTGCTATTGCTACTTCTAAATATCATCCCACGAAGGCATTGATCTCACGAGAGCCATCTAGTCCTCCCAGCTCTCACGGTCTTCACAGATCGTCAAAACATCTTCCAGCGCCAGATTATATATGCTGGAGGCCCTGGCGGATGACGTATGTCCAGCAACTGCGTGGTCTGGCTCGAGATTCTTTCCATTCTGCAGATGGCAGCTCGACGTGGTAGATGACTCTGGCCGGGTACATATCATGTTGTTGCAGGTTGTGACCCAGCCAGCGAAGAAGGTACGGAATATTTCTTTCTTTTTGTGTGTCATGTCCTTTCATGACTTAGGCGATCATGGTTCTCCACCTCCCTCTATCCCTTGCACTTCCCAAGTTCCTTCTTTATGCTATCTCCCCCCAGAGCACATTCTGGCATCCACCTCTTCAAGCCCGTCAGGAATGTCAAGCGCTGCTTTCTTTTGTGTCTCTTTCCGTCTATTAGAACCGTGATTATCAGGTTCTCAAGGCCCTCCTTCCTCATTATTTGTCTCAGAAACTTCAACTTCCTTCTTCCTGGTGTTAAACATGAGCCTCCTCCTTGTCTCCATCCTTTGTATCTCTAATGGAACCGTGAGTATCAGATTCTCAAGGCCCTCCTTCCTCATTATGTGTCCCTGAAACTTCAGCTGCCGTCTTCCCGATGTTAAACATGAGCCTCCTCCTTGTCTTCATCCTCTCCAAGACTTCACCATTACTCACACGCTTGGTCCACGAATCCTTCTTTAGAACCACATCTCCGTCGCCTCGAGTTTCTTCTTCATCCTTGTCCAGCATCCGGTGCTGTAAAAAAGGACAAAGAATGAGATCCAAGAATAAGAATGTCCCGGGAGCAGAATATATGTATTTTGCACTTATTTTATTCTCCCCTCAACAGGAGAACTAAATCAGCTCATACTTTGTAAAATGCTAAGTTCTTTCTTTGTCATTGTTCTTCGTTCATTATGGAAAATACTAAAAACTAATGTGAGAAAATGCGAAATTTCAACTTGCTTTGACACTGCTATTAACTTACATTAACAGATTATTTTTTAGTTGCGTATCTAGCATGTAGCAGAGTGGCCCTATCGCCCAAGAGGTCAGTAGTGTATGTCGGATATCGTGCGATCTTCGAAGCTAAGCAACGTCATTGTCTAGATAGGTGACCACTTGGGAATACCAGCTAGTCTTGCGTATGAGGATAAATTACATTCGTCAGCAAATTCATCTGATCGAGAAATTGGATGTTTTCAGTGATATAGAACTACCTATTAATTTTTGTTGTTCCCAGGTCTAACATGATATGGGGTGGTAGCACCTGTTAGGGTCCCAGCTATGGACAAATAGTGAACCGCCCGCGCAAAACACTATGAAAGTTTACAAATATAGTAAAAATACAGGCAATACATTTTTATATAAAAATAAATTGACACACATTAGAGATTTAGAGTAAAATCACCAAAAATATTTTTTCTATAAGTGAAAGGATAGAGTTACGTTCAAACTATATTTAGTTGAAGCCATAAAATTGCGTTCAAAATATTCATAATCATATAGATGTTGATATGCTTCTAAACAAAATCTACCAGTCGAATACAAGATTGAACGAGCGTTTGATGTATTATATAAATTGTCGGACTTGAAATCGGGGAGCCAAATTTCAATTCCAGCCGGGTTTGTTATATTCAGTTCACAACTATTTTTGGGAAAGGTGGGAATCTACCTTGCGCTCCCAAGTTATGGGTTAATTATTAATTATTGCATCAGTAATCAATTACTATCTTCTTAAAATTATTATGATCTAAAAATATTTTCTGGGTTTCAGTAACCTGCAAAACGATGATAAGCGGTAAAATTCAAATCAAGCAACTAATCCATTTAAAAATGTATGGATAATGTTTCGTAGCCGATGCAACGTAAATTGTTATACTAAATGAATCAAAGTAATGCTTATGGTAAAAACAGAAAAATATCAAACAAATAGTTAATTATATTAAAAAGTGATTAATATTTTAAAATTGGAATTGGTTAGAGTCGAAACCCATATTTTGAATTTTAAAACGTGTACGTGACAGAATCTTCGGATGACCGTACGAGTAAAACTTTTCCGAATAATTTTCTGTTGCACCGATATGAATGTACTTCTCATTACAATCACCCCTACTTCGGAATATATATAATCATTCATACAAAAAGCAGATAGTGAAGTTAATGATATAAATAGCGAGAATACATCTTCGCAAACAAATTTATTAAGATACATTAACCCTGAACCTGTAGATGAATGTTATGATCCCTGTTTTTAATAAATTCCAGTTGCATAAGTTCTTTTTATACGAGTACTTTCGACTGTTCATACAGACATCCGCAGGTATGGAAATAGATTTGTTTTTTTACATCCAGGTAATAACGGGACAACGGAAGATTAGATGTGATCCGAAATATGTTTTTGTTTAGAAATGTGTTATTGTTAACTGTAAGAAATTTTGGAACGTGCGGTCGCAACGATGAGTTTTGTTTTTTTTTTTAATTTAAGAATGTGCGTTTTCGTACTCATATGGTAATACGAGAATTCTTTTGTAGTAGTAGATTTTTTCAGTCGATGTGGAATAAACTAAATTGTTCAATAAATAGAGGAATGTCACAGTTACTATCCAAAAGTTGCACATCGGATCAGTTCTTTTAATATTAAGTATGTGGTGCAGTTCAATTTATATTACATGAATCATTCATACAAAAAGCAGATAGTGAAGTTAATGATATTGTATGAATGATTCATGTAATATATATATATATATATATATATATATATATATATATATATATATATATATATATACATACACACACACACATATATATATATATATATATATATATATATATATATATATATACATATATATATATATATTATGAAATGCACGACAATTATTTAAATATATTTATTGTTTATATATATATATATATATATATATATATATATATATATATATACAGAAATATAGTCTTAAAGTGTGCTATATTTATGGGATAAAGTGCTCAATATCAGAGATAGAGCGTATGTAAATTGAGCGTATATATATATATATATATATATATATATATATATATATATATATATATATATATATATATATATATATATATATATATATATATATATATATATATGATTTCCTCTAACAGTTTCCAGCTCGCGAGTTCAATCCAGCTGTTTTTTGTCAAGATAATCTACTTTGTCTGAAGTATACGGGTTCAATTTCAGTGCCGAATATTTTATAAACAAAAAGTTTCACACCAGCAGGTATTCAGAGACCCCAGTCAGTGAGTTCTATTTTCCCCCTTGGTCGTTAGAGAAACGGAGCAAGAATTTTTCCAGAGACAGTATAATGGAGCTTAAAAAGGAAGGACATAACTCAAAAGAAATAACAGAGACGGCAGTAGAGGTTAATACTATTGCTAGACTGAGCGCTACACGTAAAATTCCCGAAAGTTGAAGAGTCGTTGTTTACAAACTAACTTTCTCTGCAGTTAAAAACAAATACAAGATGTATTTTGTGTAATATCTGTCAATAATTGCTGTTTGCTATTGTTAAAACTGCCTTTTGATTTTAATGTTTTTTTTAATTTAACGGGTTTACCACGCGTCTGTCAGATATCCAATTCCACAGCTATATACAACAACAGTTGCAGCCTAGCAGAGACTTGATCACGAAAAACTCCAATGAAGAAATCAGTAAGCTACACAAATATACAATAAAAAATATGTTTTTGACTTTGGTTTATTAATTATATTTTATGAAAGTAAAATAAATTAGAATGAAGCTATCCTTATATATAGCGACAATCTTAACGACATTAGATATGCCGAATACTCAGTACTGATAGGTAATATCGGTAAACTACAATAACATCGACAGAAGGTAGAAAAAAAACGAGAAGGAACACTAGACATCATTTTAAAATTACAGAATATAATTCTGTCAGCTAATGAATCAGCCCAACATCGAAATTGCAATTTGGAGACAGCAAAATCAAGCCAGTCCAAAATTCTAAATATCTTGGAAGTGTCCTAACTGAAAAGATGTGACGTCGAAATCCGAATCGGCGTTAGAATAGAGAGAAATAAGTTCCAAAGTTAAGCAAGGCATTGAGAAATATATAAGATAGTGCTCAACCGTTGTGTAATATCGGTTCTGCTATATGGCTGTGGATGCTAGAAAAACTCATCGTATATGAAGAAAGAGACTTCAGGCAACTGAAATGTGGTTCTATAGTAGGATTGTGAGAATACGATTAACGTAACGTGTGAACGACGACAAAGCTTTAGAGAAAATAGATGAAAGAAGACACTTATAGTAGCATCTAAAATTTCTTCGAAAATCTGACACTAATAGGACATATTGAAAGGTCATGGGAAACCAGTGTATGACCTACCTAACGACATTTGTTGTCAGAAGAGTAATTAATAGATATATGGAAAAATATATTGGTGACCCATTACTGCACACGTAATGTAAAGAAGAAGAATAAAGAAGAAAATACAACAAAATTATTAGCATATTTTTTTCAGAAAACCCCAATAAAGATGAAAAATTTCGAATCATATTCGGAATAATAAAAATGAATAAGTGAATGACAAAGTTGAAATATATTCTTCGTGACGCGTTGACGCGTTTCGATCTAGGAACAAACATCTTCAGAGGAATTCTTTTAATTGGGAAAGCTCATCAGAACAATATCCATGAAAATATATATGAAAAATACACAGTGAAGCTACGTTACAGCGGTGGGCAAGTGACTGATACCTGGTCCCCAAGATAGGATCAATAACCTTGCATATTCATCTTTGGGTTTTATGAAGAATCTCTAAATCCATAGGAGAAGCACCAGGCCATATGTGACGGAAATATTCAATAAATGGAAGATAAACATATAAATGTGTAAGATAGATTCTGGCGAGAAAAGTTGATTCCATATAATCGTCCCACTTCATCTCAGTGGGAAATGTTTGCCCGAAAAATCAAAAGAACTTATCTTCCTGGAGGTGCTCATCAGATGATTAAAAGTGAGCATTTCCTTTTAGGCGTTAGTGAGCATTTTCTTTTAGGCTTAAAATTAAAAATCTATTCCCTGCCCCTATAAATCAACCGATTATAGGTTATTTTGAAGAGCTGCCAATTTTAAATTGTCGAACCGATCGGACTAACCCAGTGGCTCCCAACCTTTTTTACATGGCGGCACACTATTGAGTTCTTTAAATTTCCGCGGCACACCTATCACAAAAAATAAATATTTTCCACTCATTAAGGCTTTTTGCAATAAAATAATAAAAAACAAAGACTATTACATGAGAAGAATTTTGATTCACATAAATCAACATATCCTGTATTCAATATCGGGTATAAAATAATAATGGTGAATGTCAGTTGGAGAGTTGTGCATAAAGTTAGATTCGCCTGAAATTGAAAAGATTCAAAATGATTAGGAAAAGGCTAAAAAAATATTTGGGAGTTAGGAGAATTACGTAAAACCTCACATAGTACAGTTCTGTGTTACAACTTTTTGTCTTACAACCTGTGTATTTAGGAATCGTTTTGGTATCGAAATCGGGTCTGAATTATTCAGCTCCGATGCCGATTCCCGATACTTTGAAAAACTCCTGATATTCCGATTAATCGTCCCATGACTAATATAAACCATAATAACGCTTACCAATTAGTAGGCGCGAAACGTTTAGATTCCAGAAATTCGGCGATTTTGAATTGAGCGGTGTCATCATGATTAAGAAATTGAATGTCTTTATGAAACAAAATGAAATTAAATGGCTTCTAGATATTATCTCTTCGCGGCACACTAGTAATCATTCCACGGCACACTAATGTGCCGCGGCGCAGTGGTTGGGAACCACTGGACTAACCATTGAGAGAAGATTAAATAGTTGTGTCATCAATATCGCTACCTACTTGAGAACTGATGACATCAAGAAGCCCGTTGACGAAAGGAAAAACTTATGCCCAAGTATGGAGTCCTGAGAAGACTAGCCTTAATGAAAAAAACATCTAGAAGCCTGGTAGTTCAAACTAACTTTCAATTCAATGAGGAATATATATCATAGTCCAGATATATCATAATCTTTCATCTTGTGAGTAAATCTAGCGTGCCAAGGCCTGAAAAATACATTCGATGTAGCCAAAACAACAGCCCGATTTTCACCATTCATATGTGAAGCTTGATAGATTATTTCAGCAGTTAATACATCAGCAGATGACATAGAGAAGCATAAGCAACGTTACCTGTCTGAAATAGAAACTGAGATGTAGGTGCGCAAGTTGATTAGAGACTCTAGAACGTTGTCAAAAACCGCTAGAATGAGAATAGGCTGATAGAAGAATCATACGGTCCACCTGAGTTCTTAAAGACTAGAATACAGAAATGGATCTCCAACAATCGGAAAAGAAACGAAGAAATTGGAAGATATTATTTGAAGACTTTTGAGAGAAGAAATACCAATTTGGAAGCATATTTCTTAAGGACGATTGCAGGGTTATCATCATTAAAACCACTCAGTTTCTTTTAAAACTAAAATTTGAAATCAGGTTTTTGGGATGTCATTCATCTGTGGTCGCTTATGTTACTATCGCTATTGTTATTTGTATTTTATTATTTCACCGTGTATTATGAACAATTTCGGGAAGATGGGAGATATGTATCATACGTAATTTTACCGTAGATGATTCTGAAATTAGGACACTTTCAAAGTATTTTAAGTTACATGCGGATAATTCTGCCCATCATTGTTGTTATTACAACCGTAATTGTTAGTTCAAAATCTTCCGATTCCACTGATCCAAGTGAACACTGGGCCACTACGTACTAACATAAGTTCTAGACGAGATATATCTAGAGATTGGCAGTAGAACGAGAAGAATATACACCCGTTCAGCTTTAAGTTCCTGAAGTATACCGGGATTGATATACACCTGAAGATGACCGGAAGACACGTTGTGATAAAGACAAGGAGAGGGCAATAATCTGCATATAAACAATGTAAATAAAAATAATTCCAGATCCTAGTAGATCAAGAATAATGTGTCTGATTAATATATTATTTTCTCTTTTAATTAAATCTAAGGTTTTCAATTCAAATATGACTTCTCTTAGACTCAGTGTGTTCTGCTATTTACTCGTAGCTTGGCTGAGAAGAGGATTCATGCCCTTCCCAAGGGTATTAGCTTGTAAATCTGGAGCCCCTTCTGTTTGACTCAAGGTTCTTGATAAGATCCAGAGACGGGTATGCAATGTAATTGGCCCTGATCTGGCTTCTCGTCTGCAGTCTCTCTCTCACGGACGCACCGTCGCCTCTTTCTGTCTCTTTTATAAATACTTCCATGGTAATTGCTCTGATGAACTGCTATCGCTGGTTCCCAGGCTCCATGAATTCAAGCGTCATACGAGGCTGGCATCCTGTTCCCACCCTTTCACTCTTGAAACTGTTAAATGTAGACGTCTCTTTTACTCCAATAGCTTCATATCTCGCACCTCACGCCTATGGAACTCCCTTCCTCATTCCTGTTTCCCTGATAACTATGATCTCCAACTATTCAACTGTAACGTCAATCGACATCTCAAGTTGCCTTGATCTATCCTCTATCATTCTCGACATCCTTTCCTCTATCACTCCTATTTGCTCTCGCTCCAAGTCCTCTGTAACCCCTTGCGTGCTAGTGGCTTCCAGCCTTGCCTGGAGTGAAAAGCTTAATAAAAAAATGAATGTAATGGATTCAAATGGAACCCTCTTAAAATTGACTTAAATTATAACCTCATATTTCACGGTTAAAAGTCTGAGTAAATATTATAACATGCGCCGTCGTGTAATAAATAGTGGCTGCGAATGAGAAATCGGAGGGCAATGTTCGAATCAGTCAGTTATGTGCCACGAGTGATACACGCTTAGGCGATTATATATCTTTCGATACATGACTGACGAGGCAGATTTTTTCCCGCAGTAGGTTGCAATTTCCCTCTGCGATACACCAGTTCTGTAGAACCCGATCTTTCCTGATAGTTACCCGTAGCTGAGTATTTAAGAAGAGGTATCATACCTTCCCAAAGGGTATTAGCACGTAAATAAATGTAATGGATTTGACTGGAATTCGAACTCGGCTCTCCGATTCTTCAATCCAGAGCCGCTATTCATTACTCCACCGTATACTCGGCATAGACCGAACAGCCAGTTTTAAAAATTAAAACTTCACATTATGAGTCATTTAGTTATGTGCCATGCGTGATACACGCTTAGACGATCATGCATATTTCGATACATGACTGACGAGGCAGATTTTTTTCCCGCTGTAGGTTGCCATTTCTTTCTGCAGTAGAACAGTTGCCATCCAAATCTATAGAACCCGGTTCGTTCTGCTATTTACCCACAGCTGGGCGGAGAAGAAGAGGATTCATACTTTTCCCAAGTGTATTAGCACGTAAGTGAATGGAATTCGAACTCGGCTCTCCGATTCCTCAATCCGCGCCGCTATCCATTACTTCACCGTGCCTCCTCTGCATATAAACAATGTAAATAACTTCAGATCCCAGTAGATAAAGTAGAATTTGTCAGATTATTATTTTCTCTTTTAATTAAATCCTCATGAGTGGAATAGGAATTACGCACACACCTTTACGATGAAATGAAGTGATTGTACTGTTAGTCAATTATCCATCTTGTGATATTTTAATCTTTTATTTAAATTACTAAACGTCCCTTAAGTTATTTGGGACATTATTGCTATCCCCATTGGAAATACCTGCGTCGAGTATATTGTTGCTATCATTTTGGTTGATTAAATCTCAGTTTTGTCTATGTTGTAGCGATCTGTACATTTTCTTCTGATTGTCTAATGGAAGTAGCATTTATTTACACCTGGTTCTTAGGCAGCACTATGATAACGGATATACCGTGGTCTTCCGGTGTATCACCTGGTTTGTATATTTCATCTATTATTTTCGTAATTAATCAATGTCATAATTGTTTAGCATCTCTTGTAGATTCCAATCTGGTTCTGTAGTTTTGTTCCTCTTTAATATGGTCAGTGCTGATATCAGTTTAGACTTTAATATTACAGATGCTCCTATATTTTTTCTGTACAGCAGATTTCCCTATTTCCATTGTGGGAGATTTCTCCGAATGGCAGCGCACAATATTTATTTTATATTGAGATAAATATTTTTTTTAAAATTGTTTTGTCACTACCTCAATAGCCTAATACTATATAATGTCCCAATTTTAAAATTGTTTCGTCATAAACTCAATAGCATAAAAGTATTATGTGCCAGGTCTTAAATGTTTTCGTCGTTAACTCAATAGCCTAATAATATTGTGTGCCAGATTTTAAATTGTTTTGTCATTAACTCAATAGAATAATAATACAATTGGCCGATTTTTAAATAGTTTCGTCATTAGCTCAATAGCCTAATAATAAATGTGCCAGGTTTTAAATTGTGTCGTCATAAAATCAATAGTCTTGTTTGAGGTATACTGTTTTTCGTTCGGCCTATTGTCTTATAAGACGCTTCGACACATGTATCCACCAAGGACACTTGTCTGAATAAAAGAATAATGTAAATAACAATAAATCATCATCCCAGAAATATACACAGAATCTATTGGAAGATAGCAGCATTTTTTTAATACTGGCATTATTTTAGATCTTGTATGACATTAAAAATTTCCTTATCCAAGCAATCTTTTAACATAGCATTAAGTAGAATTACAGAACAAAAATCGACACAAATTAACAGCGTTGCGAGATCCAAGCATTTCTGCTAAGTGACGTTCACTGAGCGAAGAGAAAATAAATCAGTATCTGGAATAAATTTTTACATGTCACGTTTTTGTACTGTTTATAAAATATGTATTTATTTATGTATTTTTTCGAAGGTATAACGGTTTCCTTTTCTCCCAGTATATAATCGAAGTTAGACTTTCTTGACCGTAAACAAAATCACAATGTGAGTCCAAAACATTCAAGTGACACTTGGTAAATGAAATTTATGTCGTCTCAATAGAAAATTGTCTATGTGGAAACAATCAGAAAGGTTTTAATCATAATATTTTGTTCATATAATGCGTCCAGCCTTCTGTCAGACAGGATTATGAGAATTCCATTGTTATCAACATTGTTTGATTTCGAATGGATTAAATAAAAGGACATTAAAATATTCAGAATTCTTAGCAAAGTTACCAAACGTTTTTACTACTCTCGCGTCGTTTTTAAATGCAAGAACATTTTATTTTGGTAAAAAACAGTTTAGAGAAATATCTGGGATATTTTTATTGTTGTTTTCTAGACCCATTGTTTTCGATTTTGATATTCTATGGGGATAGTCAATGAGAAAGTGGTGGGCGGAAAGTCAATGTGAAATTAAGTTGTCAGAAGCGGACACTGATAACAGGTGGCCCATATTAAATAACCATCGACAGATCTGTCAGTCAAGCGACGCGAGGAATCAACTCTCGCCTTCATTTGCTGTCTTTTGTTTTCGCTCTTCTTATTGATGTTAAAGTTTTTGGCGAAATGTCCGGGTGTAAGGGGACGACAGCGTTGCTGATTGCAAGTGATCGCAGGGCGGGGTTTATTGGGGACGTTTGGAGAATAAGGACAAAGCAAAACGTAGACAAAGATGTCGAACATAAGAAAGGGATGATAGAAATTGTAGAAGAGTAGAAAAGCGACAACTGAAAGGAAGGAAAGCGGATATAATAAGAATAAAAATGTATATACTAGAAGACAAATATAGACGAAAATATGATGCGTAAGAACTAAAAGATTATATACATATATATATATATATATATATATATATATATATATATATATATATATATATATATATATATATATATTTATATATATATATAAGTGTGTGTGTGTATAACACGCCTATACACATATATATGTATGTGTGTGTATAACACACCTATGTATATATGTATGCATGTATATATATATATATATATATATATATATATATATATATATATATATATATATATATATATATGTATGTATGTATGTATATATATATACTTATATATATATATATATTTGTATATATATATATATATATATATATATATATATATATATATAATGTAGAGAGAGAATGCGGGTCAGAGAAAAGGGGCGAGAGAGTGATGTTTGTGTGTGTATATGTGTGTGTAGACGTTTAATGATTTGTTGTCAAATCAGCTCACTTGTTTACAATATAATCACAGCAGAATCTATAGACACCAACAATTTAAGTGCTAGCCAGTCGAAAGTAAAATTACGCTAAGATCAACTCAGAAAACGTTCAAGAATGTCTTGATAATACAGACGCTGAAAAGAAATTGTTAAAAAAATAACCTCTACGTATGAAATCCATAAAACTATGAAAGTTTTAAAAGGATATATATTTTAGAAACCTTAAATTTAAACTTAAGATATAGACCATGTTTATTCATTAATAAAATCTAACTGACAGATGCACTGCATTTGAAATGAAAACATTTTTATGCCATACTCTATTGCGAAATTGGTGCTAAACAGGGTCAGACCAGGTTATTAAATCATCAAGTTCACACTGCTCCCCTTCCGTTCTTTTCCACAAGAATAGAGGTTTCCCACTTGTTTCCAGATTTTCTGCTTCTTTCTGAAGTCTACTTCCATTATATAATCCTAACGACTCCGTCTAAACTCTACAATTTTATTTAATACCTGTTTCCCTTCAATAAGAGTAGATAACTTCGACTATAGTCCGGGATTTGAACAGGAGTAGAAGTTTATATATTATTTCTTGTTCAGATTTGTGGTTTCCGTTCCTTAGAAAGTCTTCTCTTTCTATTTCGCATCCAGTAGTTACTTTCATCTTAGTGGCAGTATGACCTTGCATGGAGTGAATTAATTACAAAAAAAACAAAAACAAAAATAAAAACAACGTAACGTCGTAAAATTCTGAGTTGTTAATTCACTTAATCATTTTAACAATGCATATAAATAAAATATTTATCTTTATTTAAACAAACATTTCTCCCGAGAAAAATGAAGAGTGTGATTAATCTGTTCCCTTAATTGGAATAATTTCTTAGACTGGAGATTATTTATTGAAGACTTTCTTGGAAAGCACTCATATACCTTTGACTACTAAGTGTTGTATTGACATCAACTTTGTCTTCTGATAGGCTTTGTTTTTCCATTACGTGTCACGCCTATAATAATCACATAGGTTTTAACATGTAAGATATTGAGCAAAATGGATTTTATATGATTCCGAAAATAATCAATGAATCACAAATACCACTGACTTTCTAAAAATATAAAGGAAACGGATTAATTAAACGTCTCATTAATCTCTGTTTTAGTCGTGAATCCGGCATCTCCGATTTATTGAATCGCAATGCATTGCTTCTAATGCTTTCTTCCACTGCATCTCAATATTGAAGATTTGTAAAAATTGTATTCATTTTAATGGCAAGGGTACATTATAACATTAATAATAATAATAATAATAATAATAATAATAATAATAATAATAATAATAACAATAATAATAACAATAATAATAATAATAATAATAACAATAACAATAATAATAATAATAATAATAACAATAACAATAATAATAATAATAATAACAATAACAATAACAGTAATAATAACAATAACAATAATAATAATAATAACAATAACAATAATAATAATAATAACAATAATAATAATAATAATAATAATAATAATAATAATAACAATAACAATAACAATAATAATAACAATAACAATAATAATAATAATAACAATAATAATAATAATTAATGATAAATAATAATAAAACAATGGCAAGATAAACCGCTCCACGGCCAATACTCTGACCGTACCAAACAAGATGACGTAGACAAAAACCGCACCCATCAGTGGCTACGTAGTGCAGTGTTAAAAGCTGAAACTGAAGGTTTTATCCTTGCTGCACAGGACCAATGCTTGTTAACTAGGAATTATCAAGGTCATATGTGCTAACTGTGTTAGCCCAAAATGAAGATTCTGTGATAAATATCCAGAAACCATTGATCATCTTGTATCAGGTTGCACGATATTGGCACCCACTGAATATAAAACCCGGCATGATAGAATGGGCCAATATCTGCACTGGAAAATTTGCAACTCCTACGGGAAGGAAACTGAAAGAAACTGGTACGAACACCACCCAGACCCGGTTACAGAGATAGGACCTGTTACAATTCTATGGGACTACACAATAAACACTGACAGAACAATCAAAGCCAACCGGCCAGACATTCTTATTAAAGATCACAAACAAACAAAGTGCCTCCTTATTGATATGGCAGTCCCTGCAGACTGCAAGGTATATTTGAAGATTTTCAAAAAGCTGTCAAAATACAAGGACCTTGAAATAGAAATCTCAAAAATGTGGCCCACGGGAACATCAACAATCCCTGTAGTAGTTGGAGCCGGTGCACTGTTTGGAAAAGATTCCAGTTGACTAAATGAAGGGATCCCTGGAAATCCATGCCTCAAAGAGATACAATTTTTTTTCTGACAAGTGCAGCCAACACTTTACAAATGGCTTTAACTATATATATATATATATATATATATATATATATATATATATATATATATATATATATGTGTGTGTGTGTGTGTGTGTGTGTGTGTGTGTGTGTGTGTGTGTGTGTGTGTGTGTGTGTGTTATGGGAACCTACCCATAATAGTAATGGACTAGTCCGTCGCCCATAAATACTGCGCCTCAAGAGGTAGCAGGAGTGTCAGAGAGTCAGACAGACAGAGTCGGGCAGTCGGCTTGACGATTACTGGAAGACATTGGAATTAGTGATACTTCGAGACAACATAGTTCTCCCTAACCTAACCTGATTATTATTACTAACATTTCTACTCTTTTGTACATATATTCTATTTATAATATATCTGTGCTAATCCATAACTGTGTTCGAGTTATTCTTCATTGGTTCTACCTTGGACCATCACCGTGGTACAGCGACCTGAAACATAACAATATATATGTCAGTGAAAAGTGTCATGATGCCATTTCTAACCTTAGGTCCCTGGGCGCGACCCGGAATGAAATGTGTAAACTCTAGAAATAAATGGAAATAAAAAAAATAATAATAATAATAATAATAATAATAATAATAATAAGTGTTCCACATTCTTGGATCCTTAAGACTTTGGAAATGTACAAAGTCTCCCCTGTGGTATTAAATTTCCTTAAGCACAGCATGGGAATGTGGAACACCAAACTATACCTTAGTCACACCAGGGGCACTGTCATATCCAACCGACTAAATATCCGACGTGGAATCTTTCAAGGAGACTCTTTGTCTCCACTTCTGTTTTGTTTGTCCTTACTCCCTCTTACGCATGAACTGAACAACAGTAGCTATGGCTACAAAATAAATAACAACATATTCAATCACCTACTATACATGGATGATCTCAAACTCTTTGCCAAAGACGACAATGAGTTGAAGGGCCTACTTAATATTGTAAAATACTTTAGTGACGACATATGCATGAGCTTCGGATTAGATAAATGTGCTAAAGTAACATTTAAGAAAGGTAGAATTTTAGAAGCACCCTTAATAGATTTAGATTTTGCCACGAAGATTAGAGAATTGGAGCATGATGACGCTTATAAGTACCTAGGAATTAGTGAGGGAGATGGCATACAACACTCCCAAATGAAAGAGAAGGTAAGAAAGGAGTACTACAGGCGTGTACGCCTGGTACTAAATACTGAGCTAAACTCAAAAAACCGAATATCAGCTATAAACACCTTAGCTGTTCCTGTGGTGCAATACAGCTTTAATGTACTTAACTGGACCATAGCTGAAATTAAGCGAATGGACGCCAAAACGAGAAAGCTCCTCACTTGCTACCGCATGCATCATCCCAAAGCTGATATTGATCGCCTGTATGTGCCCAGATCCGAAGGAGGCAGAGGACTAGTTCAACTAGAACTATCCTACAAAAGTACAACAATTGGCCTCCAAAGATACTTGGAAAAAACAGAAGACTGGATGATGGTATGTGTCAAGGAACATGAAAGTAGGAAGTGTCTCTACTCTGTAGTAAAGGAAGCCGAAAAATTCAAAAAAGAGCTTCAAATGGGCACAGAAATTCAAATACATCACTGTACACCGGCTGAAGCTGCAAAAAACTTTAAAAAAAAAAAAAAAATAAAATGCAAAGACAAATGCGACCGACCAGATAAAGAAACAATGGCAAAATAAACCGCTCCATGGCCAATACTCTGCCCGTACCAAACAAGCAGACGTAGACAAAAACCGCACCCATCAGTGGCTACGTAGTGCAGGGTTGAAAGGTGAAACTGAGGGTTTTATAATTGCTGCACAAGACCAATGCTTGTTAAGTAGGAATTATCAAGCACATATACTAAAATACTGTGTTAGCCCAAGATGCAGATTCTGTGACAAATATCCAGAAACCATTGATCATCTTATATCAGGTTGCACGATATTGGCATCCACTGAATATAAAAACCGGCATGACAGAGTGGGCCAATATCTGCACTGGAAAATTTGCAACTCCTATGGGAAGCAAACTGGAAGAAATTGGTACGAACACCACCCTGACCCGGTTACGGAGATAGGACCTGTTACAATTCTATGGGACTACACAATATACACTGACAGAACAATCAAAGCCAACCGCCCAGACATTGTTATTAAAGACCACAAACAAAATAAGTGCCTCCTTATTGATATGGCAGTCCCTGCAGACTGCAATGTGTCTTTGAAGATATTCGAAAAACTGTCAAAATACAAGGACCTTGAAATCGAAATCTCAAAAATGTGGCACATGGGAACATCAACAATTCCTGTTGTAGTTGGAGCCCTTGGACTGGTTGGAAAAGATTCCAGTAGGCTGATTGAAGGGATCCCTGGAAGTCCATGCCTCAAAGAGATACAAAAAATTGTTCTGACAAGTACAACCCACACTTTACGAAGGGCTTTATCTATGTAATTATTATTATTATTTTTTTTTTTGCAGTGGAAAGTGTCATGATGCCATTTCTAACCTTAGGTCCCTGGGCGGGACCCGGAAAGAAATGTGTAAACGCCAGATATCAAAGGGAATAATAATAATAATAATAATAATAATAATAATAATAATAATAATAATAATAATAATGATGATAATAATAATAATAATAATAATAATAATAATAATAATAATAATAATAATGATGATAATAATAATAATAATAATAATAATAATAATAATAATAATAATAATAATAATAATGATGATAATAATAATAATAATAATAATAATAATAATAATAATAATAATAATACTGCTATATCATCCTGTACACCAACAATTTTCAGCATTTCTGAGGATGATAATCGTTATGCAGCCCAGTGTAATATCGCTTATCAATCAACAACGATTAAAATATAGAAAGATAATTGAAGCATTTCAAATAGAATTTTAATAGAACGGGATCAAACTAATATTTCTTGTGTCCCATTCCAAAGAGCTTTATTTATGTAAAATGTGTGTCAACTTAGTTTTTCTGTTTTCCTTTTATAAAGAATTATTACTGAAAAAAGTGACGCCTTTTCTTACCTTAGTTCTCTTGTTGTCATCCGAAAGGAAATGTGTCTACAACAGAAATCAAAGGAAATAATAATAATAATAATAACAAAAATACTTACGGAAAATTTCAAGATCAACAACATCACTATCATATTAAGCACGTTTCAGTTGCATGACTTCACGCTGGCAGCGTTTCTTTCGTTTTGACGCGTTCATTACCAGGACAGCAACGTCTGTACAAAAGTCTATAATTTTTTTGGAGATTTATATATTTTTGTACTTGGAAAAATTGCTTAAATATAACTTGACGAAGACAAACATTCTGATGTTTTTCTTTTATTTCTTTATCTTCTCTTAAATCACACTCTTCCCTTAAATGTAGAAAAATATTGAAAGATTTACGTCAAACATTTTCTGTAATAATAATAATAATAATAATAGACCAAGATGGTACGTACAGATATTTAGGAATTTATGAAGGAGAATGTATACAACATTCAATTATGAAGAAAAATATTCGAAAATAATATTATAGAAGAGGGTGTTTGATACTAGGAAGCGAATTAAATAGGGGCAATAAAATGAAGGTTATCAACACCTTAGCTATATACGTAGTAATATACAGCTTCAACATTATTAAATGGAACTTGAACGATATGAAGATTGATGGCAAAACCAGAAAAAACGCTTACCCAAATTAGGATACACCACACGAAATCAGATGTTGATAGGCTGTATGTACCAAGAGCTTTAGGGGACCGAGGCTTAATCCAACTATAATTATCTCTAAACACTACAACATTCGCTATTGGGGGCTTACCACACAAAAACTAATGACCGTCTCCTACAAGGAATAAAACACCAAATCCACTCCATCAACAAAGAAGCAGCACTCTTCAAAAAACAGCTTAATATACAAGAAATCCTACGAACAAAAAACGAAACGAATAGTATCTACGCCAAACAAGTAAAGCAGAAAATAAAAGAATTTGGACAAATGAAATTACAACAAAACTGGGAGGACAAGACGTTGCATGGCAAAGACCTAACCAGAAAGAAAGAAGCAGATGTGGACCGACAGAAAATGCATCAGTGGCTGAGGAGCTTCTAAGACAGAAGGCCTAATTATTGAGCTCAGGAGCAGAGTCGCAACCAGATCCTATCACAGTCCCATAATCATGGATGGAACTAACCCAAATTTAAGATCTGTAGAAAATATGTTGAAACTGTCGACAAAACTATCTCAAGATATCCGAAACTGGCAAAAATGAATATACCCAGAGACATAACAAAGCAGCGACATATGTGCATTGGAAGGTATGCAAGAAGCACAAAATCGAAACCATTGAGCGATGGTATAAGCATCAAACAGACACAGTTACACAAAATAACGATGTGACTATCATTTGGGACATACTAATTCAAACTGATAGGGAAATAAAAGTCAACAGACCTGATATCATAAAAGACAAGACATTCAGAAAACATATGCTTATTGTCATAGCAGTACGATCTGAGTGAAACACCTCCATAAAAAAATATCGAGAAATTGTCCAAATGCAAGAACTTGGAGATCGAGTTAAAGATGATGTCAGGAATGAAGTCTGAGACTCAACCAATACTAATCAGAGCTCTGGGCCTCGTCAGAAAAGGAATGGGCAATATTACTAACGGTGTACCTGGTTACATCAACATAAAAATTGTCCAGAAAATCGCCCTACTAGAAACATCCCATATACTAAGAAAAGTGCTATCAATTAAATGAAAATTATTTATAGGGCCTAAGGATCATAGTTTGGACCCGGCTCCACGGGCTACATAGCAGGAAACGTACAAATAATAATAATAATGAACAACTAATCGTTTCCGAACAAACCCGTCTGCTACAGTCAATCTCTGTTTCCGACATCTTTTCAGGCACATATGTATTGAGTAGCAGTATAACCCGTCTTAGACTGAGTCTTTAATTACTGGGAATTTCTGCCGTACAATTGGAGCAGTTTAAGTTAAAATCAGCGCACCCAAATTAATTAATATTAGTAACAACATTTGGGTGCAACTGAGGCACATCCTCAAATGGTGGTATGGGTGTTAACAATTTGAATGGTTGGTGGCCCTGAAAATGGAACTGTATAATAATAAATAATATTATTGTAATAATTAAAATTATTATTTTTATTAAAGTTTTATGCAAGATATATACTCAAGAACAGACAGTAAATAGTAAAACGTTGCTGAGAGTTATATTGGATAAGACGTAGTGGAGAGCCATCAACAATTTGTACTCAAAAGCGGCACTGAAGAATAATCTACAAAAACAAAAAAATATATATCAAAATCGGATAAAAACTGGAAATGCATAAACAACATCCACTCACACACACACACACACACACGCTCACACACAAACACACACATACATACATACATACATACAAATTTTGAGAATTATTGATATAGATTCAATGCGTTTTAACCCTAACTGTGATTTTTGATGCAACTCTACTGGGTGCAACTTAGTTGCAGTTTCTGTGAAAAATCGCATAACCTGGGATGCTCTCGGTTACTTTATGGTCGGTACGCTCAAATACTTGATGACAGAATTCAACGGCTTCAGAATTGTGTTGTGTACATACTTTCCCCACCATGGCTTGAGTCAGCCCATGCTATAGGCGCTATTAGACAGTTCTGCACTCTGGGATTTCCTCCCATGGCCGATAACATAAAGAAGTCAGCTTCCTGACTCATCCTCCATGGTGAGATTCGAAGTGGGAAAGCGAATGCACTAAACACTCGTGGGATTTGAAGGTCGGGTGAATAGTCATCACATCACCTCTTCCTTAATCCGTTACCGTTGCAGTATCACAACGTTTACTGCTGCTTTTGTAGTAGTGGTGTGTCTAGGACAAGAGCGCATATAGTTTCCTTGAATAAATTTCACAAGGACGGATATCTCTCCCGGCCCTACTATTTAAGTCATACCTAGTTGGATTCATACCTTCCCCAAATGAAAAATCATCCGAAAGATAACGTAACGATATCGGCTACAATTTAAACTCGATTCTCTGATATCTCTTTGCATGTCGCTAACACTTCGACTCTCCATATATCCGATGAAATATAAATAGTTTGAGAAAGCGTGAATTGAAAAAATCGTAATGAGACGCTGAATATGATGATTCTATTAAAATACAGCTATTTGATTTATTTTGCAATTAAAGTTTGTTGTATGCAGGAGAGAATTCGAGATAAGATAAATTCTGTTTTGGATTATTTGATATCACTGAAAAAATAAGAGAAATATAAAAAATGTATTTGAGGATAAAGTGATTGGCGAATTGATTAATTTGAGATTAAATGATCGGATATGGTTTTTCTGTGTTATCCGAGATGTTGCATCTTTGATTAGAAATATAAATTATGGTTCTCGAAAATTTTAAAATCTGAACATTTTGTTGGTGATATCATTGTTAGCAGTTACGAATTTGATAAACTTTCACTACATTTTTAAAAGATATTAATTATCTCATACATTGCGTTTGATATATATAAATAACCAGGAGGGTTTGAAATAATCATAATTAAGTAATTCATCGAGTCTAGAAGAAACCTCAACAGAAAGCGTTTCGTCCTATATTTGGGACAGATCAGCAGTGTGCATCCACTACGGGGGATTGAAACCCGAACAGTTACGATAGGAGGCAAACGCCATACCAACTGTACCAACGGGGCTCGAAAAGATAAGGAATTAGACTCGAGATATATATATATATTTAGTATATTTTCTGTTTATACGTCATTGTGTATGGGTATACTCATTTAAGTAAATTCTCTGTTCTGTTATTAAACAGTACAAACTACATTTACCGCCCAGAATGTTTGAAAAAATTTCATAGAAAATATGTTTTCCAGCGCCGGAATCGAACCTGCGTCCTATGATTAAACCTGGCATGCTATAACCGTTCAGCCAATAAGAACGTCTGGCTAAACAAAGCTCGAAATCCTGCTTTTAAGTACACACTTTGGCCGATTTCTCCCGATCTATCATATCTGCTCTGATTTTGTATCTTAACGTTAACAATGGGAACATATCGCTTGGAAATGGATTACATCCTAGAAATATTTAATTTCATATTTATACGATATTTCTTATGGATACTTTTATTTAAGTAAATCTTCTGTTCTTTAATTAAACAGTATAAATAATTTTATTAACATCCATCAAAATGAAGTCTGGTGCTAATAAGATAACGCTCGATGTAAAATAAGAAATGCATACGTTATATATTAATAACGTGGTACGATTCTGAATTTCATGAACAACACAAATTTCAGATGTGGAGTTAAGAGTGACCGTTACATAATTTAAATTTTGATATATATACCGGATTATCGTAATACTGGAGCAGACTATATTATTTATGCGGATTGTTAAAAAATAAGCATAATTATAGAAACAAATATGTAAAAACACACATCGACTAAACTTATATACTTCAAGACAAAAAGATAGAATTGTGAGCTAGATATAAATATATACATCTAAGTGATTATAAAAAACTTGCTCACAAATATCATGGAAATATGCAAATAATATATATATATATATATATATATATATATATATATATATATATATATATATATATATGCAAAAATATGTGCATGCATTCACACACACACACACACACACACACACACATATATATATATATATTTCATTGTTTTTATGTGTCCTTTAAGGACATAGGCGATCATGGCTCTCCACCACGCTCTATTCCCTCTGGTTCCTCCCCAAGACAACGTTCTGTCATCCACTTGCTTAAGTCTGCCATTTATCTCACGCGTTGTTTTCCCTTGTTTCTCTTTCCCTCTATACGACCCGTGAGTCTCAGATTCACAAGGACTTCCTTTCTCATCCTGTGTCCCAGCTTCCTGGTATTAAGTATAACCCTCCTCCTTGTTTGCAACCTCTCTAAGAACTCATCGTTGCTCACACGCTCGGTCCATGATATCCTTAGCATCCTTCTGTAGAATCACATTTTTGTCGCCTCGAGTCTCTTCTTCATTTTTGAGGAAATCTTCCAACATTCGGTGCTGTAAAGAAGGACAGATAACACGTAACAGTTCAGTATTCTTTTCTTTCATACCAAAGATATTCTCCTCTTTCTCGGTATTCTGCCCAACTTTTTGGAATGTGCCCTTGGCCATCCCAATACGCCTACGGATCTCAGTGTTGCACTTAGCGTCCTCTGTCAAGACGCTACCCAGGTATTTAAACTTCCGCGTCTGCTTGATTCTAGTATTCCCTCCCTTCCGATCGCATTTTGGGCTCATCCTCTTGCTGACGACCATGCACTCCGTCTTCATGTAGTTTATGCTTAGTCCCTTCTTCTCACTCTCCTTCCCAAAATTCTGTAGGAGATTCTGTAATTTTATTTCCGTGTCTGCTATCAGTACTGTTTCATCTGCGTATCTTATGTCGTTAAGATTATGGCCGGCAATGCTAAATCCCGGTAGGGTTTCCAATTCTCTCAGAATTTCCACGCTGTATAGATTGAACAGGTCGGGTGAGAAAACACATCCTTGCCTTTCGACCCTTTCTATTTTTGTATATTTACTGAACCCTTTCCCTATGCGCATACATGCTGTTTGGTGCCAATATATGGTCTTGATTATTCTGATATATTTCACGAATATATCGAGGTTGCTAAGCAGGGTTCCATCAGATCCTTGTGTCGTACTTTGTCGAAGGACTTTGCGTAGTCTATGAAACATATGGACACGTCCTTCTATATCTGTATCGCTCTTTCTGATAATATTCATAGCATTAATATCGCGGTACTTGTTCCAGTGTCTTAAACAAACACCGCACTGTTCTTGTCTAGGCTTATTTTTCGGTTGAGTTTGCATTCGTTTGCGCCTGTTTTCTTAGGCATAGCTACGAAGATAGATCTGCTGAGATCTTCCGGGACATCTCCGCTGTTATAGATTTCATTTGTTATTTCTGTGATCTTGCTTATGCCAAAGTCATCGAAGGCTGTCAGAATTTCCGTTACAATTCCGTCTGGTACAGCTGCCATGTTTCTGTTCAATTTGGTCAATGCGGATTTAACTTCAGTTTTCAGAATTCCAGGTCTGTCGGTAGTTCTGTGTATTGCTGGTTGTCCCTTTACATCGTGGAAGAGTTCTCCAATGCACTTGTTCCAGCGTTGGAGATTGTTTTCTTTCTCTACTATGATTTTAGGCAGCCTGTTGATGAGCATGTTTTTTTTTCCTGTTAGTTGTACACATTTACAAAAATACACTATATTATGTTTGCAACTATCTATAAGTTATAATACCTATTCACACTGAGGAGCAGTGATACATTGAAACAAACTGTCTGTAGATGACTATATATATATATATATATATATATATATATATATATATATATATGTGTGTGTGTGTGTGTGTGTGTGTGTGTGTGTGTGTGTGTGTGTGTGTGTGTGTGACTTGTTTTGCGTTGGAATCATAAATAAGAAGAACGATACCATTTTTGATAATGGCTGTAGTGATATTCGAAAGTACTCAGAATCCAAATTAAAAAAGTCTACCAAATTTAAACAACATCTTAGTCTGAAGTTGTAAAATACTTTCTTTAACATAAATTGGTTAAAATGTATATGCAGTCAGCCACAGAAAGACGTCCGATTGCTTTAAGCCGGGATCGAAACCCGAATAATTTGGCATGAATCAGAAATCCTATCCTTAATCTGTGGAAAAGAAAAGATTTAACGTTTTTCTTTCTTTCTTTCTTTCTTTCTTTCTTTCTTTCTTTCTATCTATCTATCTATCTATCTATCTCTATTCTTTTTAAATGAGTTTATATATATATATATATATATATATATATATATATATATATATATATATATATATATATATATATATATATATATATATATATATATATATATATATATATGATGTATCTAAAATAATTTTACAATAGGAAGGCTGGTTCCTCACAGCAAAACATTGAAAAAATTTATATAAACATATGTCCGCAGCCACTTTGTTTTTGAGTTATTATGTTCAAATTATCGAACATACTTTGTTAAATGTACAATCAAACATACAAAGCAAAAATATCATTCCAACCTTTATGCAAATGATACAGATACAGGAGCTGCTCTTGAATACTCTCCATGTGGTACTATTCGATGTACGATATACTATGGCTTGTGTTGATATCTGGATCGTCTCCGACAGTGTGTAGAATGATTTTTTTTGTGGTCAGGCACAAGAGCTTATCTATTTCTTCATCGATCCAAAGTTTGCGGTGCCAGAGGTCTAGAGTTAGCAAGGCTACGATAAGCAGCAGTCAGTCTTGGATGTCTTCGATCTGTAAACGCAATCTGATACATACGTGCAGCATTACCATTAGCGTGGTCATATGTAAAAATCATATCTGCTCACGACATGAATATCTTGCCATTGTTAAACGGAACACTTCTCAGTTAATTCACTGTTATACTCGTTAAACTTTGAAGACAGACGAGCCGAAAATGTACATGAATGACAAATCTAACCTAGTCTACATGGGAACAGATCGTCATCTACCACAATCTGTCTCTCAAATTAATAACTCAAAAACGGATATATATGTGGAATTTTGCCCTTGTTTTGGGGTGTGGACTTGCCCCCAATATTTGTAAAAATATTTTTGATGCACCATATATATATATATATATATATATATATATATATATATGGAATAATGTTTTATTGTTAATCGGATAAATATTTTTAGGAAAATTGCGTAAGAAAATGTCAGATATATATAATTATATTGCATGATCGACCTGATTCTTTGAGAAAAACGAAAAACAAGTAATGTTCTCTAATATATTTATTTACATAAAACCAGTAAATCAGATACTGGCGTCTATAAAGTGCATTCGTGGCAGATTTCTCATATTTTGCATGTTATCAAATGCAATCAACACTGCTCCATTGCATATCTATTTATCATTCATGTAAATCTGAAATACATCACTCTGTCGGAATCCTTTTCTTGAACAGATGCATCTCCTCTGCCATAGACAAGAACTGAAGTTCATTGCATTGAACGCACAAAATCTAAGGTGATGAATACACACCGTGGCCGTTTCAATTTCCCTTGAGACAGAACTCATGAATCTGTTCAAAGTTAATGAGTCATTTCGACGTGAAACTATAGAAATTTAATTTAAAAGCTGGGTGATTAAGTTATCACTTTATAGTCGTCTCGATGGCGACGACATCATGTAAAAGCGAGTTTTGGCATGCCGTGTTATTTCTTGCCAGGGAGAGAAAAACAGATGGAACTGGGAAATTAGATGAACCACTGTGAATGGACTGGCCAGAAAGACTCAATACAAAAACCTTTTCAACACATTAAATATGATTTGGAATTGGAATCTTAGTAGTGATAGCACATACACTGAATCCATCATGAAAGATCAGGACGTGGAAAGCTAATTTCTCCAGGCATCTTCACATAAATGTTTAGGAAGGAAGGACACATCAATACTTGTAATTTTGATAAAAGTTACAGGACTTGTGAAGCTAACTTTTCCAGGAATCTTCACACAAAACAATTACGAAGGAAGCACACATCAATAAGTGTAAGGGAAATAATAATTACAGGACTTGGGAAACTTATGTACATTAAAATTTGGTCTTACTGGAAAGATTTAATAAATTTCACTAGAAGTTATCGCTAACTGTTTGATCGATGCTTAAATGAGGTACATACAACGAATCTTGGTCTTCCTACGAAACCCTAAAATATAAAAATCTTCCATTTAGACATATATGGATTTTTAAAAATATTCAACAAAAGTTAGGTCGTTATTCCACTAATACAGAAAGAGTTAGTGTTTGTGAAATAATTAGAAAACAGAAAACATTATGAAGAGGGTTCAATAGAAATGTAATTAAGAATACAGTAGATAACAACTGTCGTTGCATTTAAATGCTTGAAGATCAAAGTTGGCTGGAAGAGAGTTTCACATGCTAGAAAATAAACGGATGGCATAGAATTTATGCTTACATCGAGCTAATTCGCCTATAAATTGATGAGACCTTATTACAAATCTATTATTACGCTTACATTTTGATAAAAAGAAGGTATCATAGCGAAGAGATCATCCGAACTATTAGCATGAAAGTATTTCTAGTTGTTGACAAGACAGCAGGTAGTTTTAAACATAGATGACCAGTGCCTGGCAGCTGATCAATCCGCTGACTTCATACCGCAGTTGGAGAAAGCCTGGTTTGTTTTGTCTACTGCAAAGTATATTAGGCACAGTTGGACAACGTCTGTTTGAAAAAGAGCAAGATGTCGCAATTCAATCCGCCCGAAATGTGGAAACGGCATGCTGTACTCCTTGGAATTCGCTCCGGAATCTCCAATACGAACATTACAGTGTGTCTTCGTATCAATTTTTAGACAGTTCAGAGGATTCTGAAAGAGTTGGATGAGCCTAATGGGGATTTTGGAGTGATCACTAGTGATGGCTACGTTGTTTCCATTCATCTTCCAACAAGGCCTCAGCATCAACACGGAAGCCTACATAAAATGACTTGAGGCGGTAGTACTGCTCTGAATCAAGAGGGTGGCTGAACCTTATGTCTTGCAAAAGGACTGTGAACCATAGTACACGACAGAAGAACCCAGTCACGGCTGTCAAACCTGCGACAATATCACCCTTTACATCTGGCCACCTTAGACTGTAAGCCCCTTGAATATTATGTGTAGGGCGCATTTGGCCGAGACACCAACAAAACTCCTTGTAACACCAAAGAACTGAAGGTAAGGATTAAGTCACTATTCACTAACTTAAAAAAGGGGACCGCCCAGAAGAGTTGGAGGAGATTCCGAAGTTTCTGGACGCCGTGGTTTGAAGGCAATGGCGTTTTTGTTAAGTAAATTTACTCTTTAGTATTTCAAGATATTTTTGCGCAATTTTCGTAAATACATTGTTAAAATGAGATAACAGCGTTATTTTTATTTTTGCGTAATTTAAACGACAATTTATCCATCTCACCTTCTGTGTGTTTTTACACACACACACACACACACACACACACACACACACACACACATACATATATATATATATATATATATATATATATATATATATGTTAGGGAACAACAGATAGTTATCGAGACAGCATGGCTGAATGTTTCCAGATTTTTTTCAACTACCTATCGAAGCGATGCCGCATTGATTAATTCCAATGATCTATCAAGGAACATAAAATATACTAGGCACATACACACACACATACATACATACATAGAGGTACCACCACATACATACACACACGCATATATATATATATATATATATATATATATATATATATATATATATATATATATATGTATGTATATATATATATATATATATATATATATATATATATATATATATATTTATGTATATGTATATGCATTCTATCTGAAACAAGAGTCTTCCCATAAAACTTTTCTTACGCCGAAATAATATAAATCGAAGAAGCAATTACCATTATTTCCCAGACACAATATATAACATCGTTTACTAGCCTGCACCAGTGTCAAATGTCCAGCTTTGTCGCCAGCTCTAACTAATATGGAGGTCTTGAAATATAAATGAAATACTCCATCAATAATTCAGTGAGATAAAGACATAGCTCTATACAGACAGAGTATATATTTATGGTTTCAGGGTGAAAAATATAATTGCTGCAACCTCCTCGATATCGGTTTAAAGTGGGAGGTATAAGGTTTTTCAGCAATAGAGACAGGGATGTTATTTTCCTCACATATTTTATGTTTTCGTAAAAAAAAAGAACACATTTTTCGGATTTCCTTAGTCAGTGAAAGGTGAAAACTTTGACAAATCAAGTCGTTTCATGAAAGTGAAAAAGCGTAATGTGATTTGTTGGGATTTTCTTTTACAGTTTACCAACGTTTTGCCGTTTTCTTTTCAAGCTAGATAGAAACTATTTTTGGTTCGTAAAAACTTCTGTTGGTGATAAAAATGATTTATTGATAGAATAGGTAGATTCTTACTTTCCCCAACGGTGAATAAACTGAAACCTTCTGGAACTGGAATTAAGTCAGTCAGTTATGTGCCATGCGTGATACACGCTTAGGTGATCATATATATTTCGATACATGTATGACGAAGCAGATTTTCTCCCGTCGTAGGTTGCCATTTCTTTCTGTTCTAGACGTTTTGCCATCAAAGGCTATAGAACCCGGTTTGTCCTGCTATTTACCCATAGCTGGAGGGAGAAGAAGAGGATTCATACCTTTCGCAATAGTATGAGCACGGAAATGAATGTAATGGATTCAAAGGGAATTTCGAACTCGGCTCTCCAATGCCTAAATCTGACCCGCTATCCATTTCTCCAGTATTCCTCCAATTTCAAATTCCATTACCTTTATCCATTACACCACATGGACACCAATGTTTATAACACCTGGTATTCCCAAGATGTTACTCATCTTGGTACTGACCAGGCTGGTCGATGCATAAACGCGGTGATCGTACGTGAAGCGGCGTTTGAACGTTATATGTCTGTAAAACTTCGAATATTCGAAGAGCTGGGAAGGGGTCATATACAAGGTGTATCAAAATAATTTACAAACTTTAGGAGCTGGATCATAACACCAAAAACAAAAGGTAAAATGTCCATATATATATATATATATATATCCAAAAGGCCATTCGTTTTTTTTTCTTAATACAGATACTCATAACAAATATTCAAAACCTTCCCCGTTTGCTTCTACACACGCATGCGTCGCAGAAATGACGGAGGGACACTTTCATATAATCCCACACGGCGTCGGATGATTTCGCAGACCCCCACGACACGTTTATGAAGCGGCTGTGCATTATTAATGTCTGCTGAATAAACAGGTGTTTTAGATAAAAATGCAAAGGATTGGGGTCAGGGGAAGATGCAGGTCATGGAATCAGTCTTCCCCTATTTATCCATCTTTCGTTGTAGATGTCGCAGGTCTGGAAGTGTATTCGAAATAAAGCAAATATACGGCAACTATAAGCAAGACGAATTTTCACTTAGAAGTATCATAAATAAAAACACAAATGCATTCGACCCAAACAAGAAAATTTAATTAGCTATTACAAAAATGTAAAACTATTTTCGGTAGTGAATGCTCAATGATGATGAGTCCCAAATATAGCTCGAAACGGCCGTCTAGTGATTTCTGCAGTCTGCCGAGGTTTCTTCTAGACTCAATGAATTACTTAATTATAATTATCTCAAATCCTCCTAATTTCTATCACTAATATATATATATATATATATATATATATATATATATATATATATATATATATATATATATATATGAGATAAAGACATAGTTCTATACAGACAGAGAATATATTTATGGTTTCATGGTGATAAATGACAAATATAATTGCTGCAACATTCTCGATATCGGTGTAAAGAGAGAGGTATAAGGTTATATATATATATATATATATATATATATATATATATATATGAAGAAATATAGTCTTAAAGTGTTCTATATTTATGGGAAAAGTGCTCAATATCAGAGATAGAGCGTGTGTAAATATAAAAGTGAACATTGAAGTCAACATTTAGAGGCGACAGGCTGCTTCATGCTAGACACAATCGTCAGGCCTGATGATTGCATCTAGCGTGAAACAGCCTCTCGCATATATATATATATATATATATATATATATATATATATATATATATATATATATATATATATTCAGCCCTCGTGAAAGAATCTATAACTACCCCCAAATCAACAAACTGGAAACGATTATTTTATTTAACAATTATTTTCCTGTTTACTGTCACTAGTATATTCGTAAATCATAAGAAACTGATCGGTCTATGGCACGTAGTATTTTAACTCAATAGACTCATTCTAACCTCGCCTTTGTGAACTTTATTGCTGCAAAATTGCTGTAGATTGGCAAATCTTTATTACCCGTTTCTCAGCTAAATGCTTGAGATTTTCTTTGAAAAAGTACGCGGTGAACGTTTAATGAATGTCTTTTCACGGCGACGAAATCGGAAACTATCGTATTCTTCTTTGTTACATTTAGACGTGAAGAACCAATATTCTAGTTTCCAGATGCCAACGTAATGGTTAAAATCCTCCCTCCGTGACTGGATAGATTTCGCTTCAGAAATTTTCCACTTGTTCTCGGATGCCCTTGGATGCTTTGAAATTAAAAGATTTCTTGTTATTCTAAAATCAATTAAACTTTCGATTAAGAGACAAGTCATTCCCAATTGCCAGACGCCGCACAAACGACCACCAATTCGGCTACGAGGACAGTCCGCCATGCAATTAATCTCCTTATTCAAAAATAGATAAATCAGGAGAAATTAAAACAGTGAAAATAATTATCTGCGAATATATCAGTAGGCAATCAGATCGCCATTTACTCTGTAATGAAGAGGAGAGCCTATACTAGGGTAATGGCTAGCTTGACTGATTGACAGTGACTACCGAATCATGACTTACATAGGTACACTTTAATTTGTGTCGAACTAAGTCAAGCTTAGTAAATATAAGCTCTAGAATGTAGGCTTTTATTTGGTATAGAGTAACGCTTAGGTGAGTAATTGGTCATTATTAGCGAATGTTGAATTTGATCCTCACTGGGTTCTTTTCACTGATAGCTTGTGATAAACATAGCCAAGCTTAGTAAATAAATACTGAGGAATGATTGGGTTGCCTTAGAGAAATTTAATGCACAGGGTGCACGTCTATTTTGACCCTTACTAGTGTATATTGTGTTCAGTTTTCTCGATGTGATCTATATTTGTAGGCCTTTTACCAAACACATTGAAACCTTAGTAAATGAGGAAATATGAATGAAGCGGTGAACAGATTCAAGCACTGGGTCTCATAATTATTTTATTGAGGCTTATTACTGAGTGATGAGTTCAATTACCAATGGAATTGCCATACATTTTGCCTTGTGTCATACTCAGCTAAGCTTAGCAAACGATTAAACGGAAATGAAGGGATTGCTTCAGGGCTGGGTAATGGTTAGCATGCTATTCAAGTTGACCTTTACTAGCGAATCGTGAGTTAGATTTTCACTGAGTGCCGCAATTTGTTGCTCTTGTACCAAAACTAATCAAGCTTTCAAAATGAACACTCTATAATAAAAGAGTTCACTCATAGTCGTGTAAGGGTTAGCTTGCTAGTCTATTGATTTTTGCTAGCGAGTCGTAAGTTCGATTTTCACTCACTGCTTCATACCGATGGCCTTGTACCAACCTATGTAAAACTTGCTAAATATACACATAATAATGATGAGGTTGACTTTAAGTAGAATACTGGTTAGCGTGTTAGTCTAATTGATTTTTACTAGCGAGTTTTAGGTTCGATTTTCACAGGATAGCCTAAAATGATGGCCTTCTACCAAAGTAAGCCGCGTTTGTTGAATGATAAGTTAAAAATGATGGGAGTATTTCTGTGTGTGGTAATGGTTAGCGTCCTTATCTGTTGACAAATACTAGCGATTAGGGATTTTTTACCTTACTCTTGTTCCATAATGTTGGTCTTGTGTCAAACTAAACAAATTTTTAAAAATGCTGACTCTCAAATAGGGAATATTGAACGTGTAAAGGATTGGCAATGAAGAGAAACACAAGACACTTACGAGTAGACGAACATAAACGTATACAATTAAAATTAACACACATAAATATATGAACAAAAGTATACGAGGCCAATGCTTAAAACCCTGTCTGTAGATAAAATATTTATTACGGATACTAGCTCGTTCCAATGACTTCTTTTGAAGTAGTCAACGTAGGCGCGGTGAAAGAGACTGAAAATTAATATTAGACAGAAAGGGTAGCTTCAAAAATTTTAATATAATAGGTATGATTTAATTTTTGGAATTTCATTCACAAACACAAGCGCACACACACACACACACACACACATACATACATACATACATACATACATATATATATATATATATATATATATATATATATATATATATAAACGGATCGAGTTTTTATTTATTAATCCGACAGATTTTATAACTTAAATGTTATTTTTAGAGGATAATCGCATTTGAGTGGAGTATGCTTTTATTTATTAAACAGTATATTTATTTATTTTAGTCTACCCGACTGAATATTCGAGAAATCGTATTAGATAAAAAATATGCACTCTCTGGAGTTGAATGAATATAATGTTTAATAAATAAACGGAGCGTCTACCTAAATACAAGTACACACTAAAAATATCTTATAAATAATATATATATATATATATATATATATATATATATATATATATATATATATATATATATATATGTGTGTGTGTGTGTGTGTGTGTGTGTGTGTGTGTGTGTGTGTGTGTGTGTGTGTGTGTGTTTCATTAAAAAAACGACAGACAAGATACTACGGTTAAGCTTTTTATTTAATTTTTCTTGTGTTCGAGCAACAGCTTTCTTTTCTGGACAAAGAGTGTGTAACAACTGTTTGAATGTTTTATAGTTCCGATCGCTTTCGTCTCTACCTTTAGCCATTATCGATTTTTCAGCTTAATTGTATGTCTGAATTATGTGTTTATTTAGTGTGTTGTAGGGATGTTTTAATTTCCGAATATGGTTAGCACATTGTGGCCTTGTTCGTAGTTAATATTGTTAAGAAATTCGAGAAATTGGAAGTTTTGAGTAGTGTGGGACCCCAGTTTAACTGTTGCAGTTGCTAGACCCACCCTGACCGGGGGTTATAGCATCTATTAGGGTTCAGGCTATGCCCAAATCGGTCCCCCACTCGAAAAAAAAAACATCATGAAAGAATATATTCATGACATAAATTCCAGCAATACATTTTTATCTACAAAAATGGTTCTCGGATGTTTTGCCGACGGACATTTAACCGCATGGATATTTAGCCGAAATTGTAGTGGTGTACTTAGATGTATGTCCCAATCTCTTACAATATGCCACATATATTCATATTTATTTGCTCTATTAATTTTCGTTTTTTTTTTTTGACATTTTTTAAACTCTATTCTGTATATATTATATTTTACTTCAAATATTACTGTATGATAAGTATTTGGGGAAAAAGCACATTTTACTAGAGCAAAATTCTAACGCTTTTACGATATGAAAGATATTTCAATTTCGCTTTTAATGATCAACATCTTAAATGGTTGAACTAGGTTTTATCTTTCTGTTAAATACGAATTTAAATAATTATATTAGTTATCCCAACCTTCAGCTTACAGCCGATGAAATTCTGAACTAAACACTATAAATGCATATATTCAACTCGCCGTGTTATTTCATTCAATATCTCCATAAAAACATAATGCATACCAAATAAAAGCTTATTTCAGGACCTTTGTTTCTATCTTATTTATTTTTACATGTACTACAGTGTGCGATGAACATTACAGTTTGAAAATAGAGAGATTTTGGTGATTTCGCAAAATTTTGGCCATTTTTTCAATGACGGCAGTTTATACTTACTCAAATCTTGTAATATGCGCACTCCTCAGCGTTTATTACAATTTTGTTAACACATTACTTTGAAAGGAACCATTCTAAGCTTTATTGTCATATGTATTATATTTTTTTAATTTTAATAAGCAGTTTGTAAACAATTCAAATGTAAAGTTTGATCGTAAAATTCAAATGCTCTTGTAAAAATAAAAACACATAAAATAAAGCATTAAAATGCTCATTTAATAATCTATGAAACCAAATCAAAAGCAAATGTGAAACTATAGCTCCATTTTGCGCGTGTGTGATTATGTGTAACCATGTGCGACTCGCTCGGCCATCATTTCAACTCTACGCCAGACTCCAATACACAGCGTCAACACGGACGCAAAAGAATCGACCAGCATGTTTTCTATGGACGACATTTTCTAGGAAATTGGTAAGAATTTGTTTTAAATATTAATTTTCTATGATATGTAAAATGTAAATGGGATTTAAAAACCGTTTTTGTCATAAAAAATATGAAACAAATATCGATTTGTTTACTTTACGCTCAGATTCAAATCACGAAAAAAAAACGTAGGACTTATTTATCGAAAAATGTTCATATTCAAAGAATGAGATAAAAAAAACATTCTACAAAAAAATTATAAAATGTCTTTTATGTTTTTGTAGTATACTCACAATAATTATCAGCATTTCAGTTATCAAGTAACATTTTGTTTAAAGTTACCCCTTCAAATAATTTTCTTACTTTTTAAATTATCTAATGAATGGAATTTAGTTACGCTTTATTGCTATCTAGATACAAATTTATGATTTAATATTTATTTTCCTAATTTATTATTATTTCTTAGTAATATTTATTTCATACGGATTATTAGTAATCATTAGTGAGTATTGCTTGGCATGTGTTAAGATTCTCTCTCTCTACCATCCAGAAATTGTACAAGTTGAGTAAGGACTGTACTTGTTCAGCATCTGCTCCATGTACATTCTAATGCCTTGATTTAGGTCATTTTAACCAGGATAAATGGAAAGAGCACTCCCAGAAGTGGCTAGATATGAAATTAGGAGTTTCTAGTGTAAGAAGTATTCATTTTATGACACAATTCAAGCAAGTCTAAAATCGGCCTTTCAAATACCTTGTGACAAAAGTTTAAAAAGCAGTTCTTTTCAATTTTGAAGTGGAATAATCCAGAATATATCCATTTTATCACTCCCCGAAACCTTAGGCATGTTACTGGTGTAGTCATAATGTGATATTTGAAATTTGGCATGAATGTGGGTCTTATTTCGAGTTTTATGAAATGTCAAACCTCAGGTTATGAGTGGCTTGCACGTCGTTGCCCAAGTGTTCATTTATAAAATTTGCATTTTCAAAATGAATTTATTTAAGAAATATGCAGTGATACTATTTATCATTTTCTTATTAATTCCTTTGTTATGTACCTAACAAGCTAGTATAATTTGAACTGTTGTTCTTAATTGAGTCGAGCACATGTGTAAAAATAAAAATAAATCTGCCAAATTTAAACGGTTTGAGATATTTTGATGAAATAAAAACTGCTAAATTTCTTTAATCATGTAGATTAAGAAGATGCAATCAGATAACACTAGTACCTGTTTGAAATTTTCATCTGTGATACCTAATTATATGCTACGTTTTACCCAAATACTCTCAAATATTTAAAAGAATACTAATTTCAATAAACAAATATTAAAATAAGAACACTTTTACCTTTAAATTTAGATTTAGTAATTTAATCATTTGAAATTCAGTAGTAATTATTAGTCCTATTCTATCTTATAATACTGTTAATTAAAATATCTAAAGTATTGCTTGTTACTATTTTTACATGCACTTTTCCACTGAAATGTCTGTCGGTCAAATATCCGACCATGACAAAAAATTGCCAACAGTACCCATTTATAGTAAAATTACAAACAATACCTATTTTTAAAGCAAAATGACCAGCAATACATTTTTATAGTAGAATTACCAACAATCCATTTTGTAGTAAAATGACTAGCAATATATTTTATTTGTAGCTGAAGGCATATAATTGCTTTCAAAATATTTTTAGTTCAAGCTATGAAATTGCGTTCAAAATATTTAACCTTCAACATTAAATGACCCATAAAGATATTGATATGTCGCTAAACGAAATCAACTTAACATCCAATCTTATCTGTTAATATTTCGCACATTTTCTGAAAGGCATTTTTCGCTATTAATATTCGCCAAATGTCAAAAGGACAGGAATTAAGAAGACAAACGTTAACGCCTGACATTGCATTTAAATTTTTGAAGATCAAAGTTAAATGGAGAGCAAGGAGCCGGAAAATGAGTTTCACAAGAGTGAAGTACGAGAGAAGAAACAGTTAGCATAAAACTTACCATTTCAACTATAAAATGCCATTTCAACTATAAAATTATTTGACCTAACTGCCAATCGAGTACTTTTTTCTGTGTGCCGTGTCATTTCAGGATGTAGGCGATCATGGCTCTCCACGTCCCTCCATCCCTTGCAGCTCTCAACAAGTTCCTTCCCTCTGCCACGTCCCCCAGACCACGTTCTGTCATCCACTTGCATAAGGCCGCTAGGTATGCCATGCGTTGTTTTCCCTTGTTTCTCTTTCCCTCTATTCCATCCGTGATTATTAGATTCTCCAGGCCCTCATTATTTGTCCCAGGAACTTCAGCTGCCTCTTGCTGATGTTAAGTATAAGCCTCCTCCTTGTTCGCATCTTAAGGCCTCATTGTTGCTCAAATTAGTAAAATCGAAGTAGCACAGAGGAAATTTAATCCAAACAATTAACATGAAAATATGGGAGGACCGATAACATTGCAGATTCTTATACGGATTTTGTCAATAATATATAAATACGTGGGTCATTCAATAAATAAGGTGACTTTTTCGGTATAAGGACTTCTAATACAGATAGAAGCTTACTTTTTTTCAACCTAGTCTCCCAGCACTGTCACACACTTTTCCCATCTGTGCACGAGCTTCCGTATTTCCTCAGCGTAAAAATCTTTGGACTGATATCTCAGCCAGTCGCTCACAACACTTTTGACTTCATCGTCACTTTTAAACTTCGTGCCTCTCGTGAACACTTTCAAGGGACCAAACAGGTGAAAGTCTGAAGGGGCAAGGTCTGGGCTGTAAGGGGGATGGGGGAGCGATTCTCAGCCCAGCTTGTTGGTGGTCTGCACCGTTTGGCTTGCTGTGTGAGGCCTTGCGTTGTCATGATGCAAGATGAATCCTTCTGACTGGTGACCGCTGCGTTTGTCCCAACAGATAAGCTCAAAGTCCTTGCAATGCCATCCATTGTCACCCTTCTGTCAGACTGAATGAGGTCATTGACTGATTCGATCACCTCAGGAGACCTTATTTCTGTAGGGTTCCCAGGCCTGTCTTCATCCTCAACACTGCCCCGTCCTTCTTTTATCAATGTAGCCCACTTGTAGACATGTTTTGGCTGAAACATGTGGCACCATACACAGTGGACCTACTCTATGAATTTCAACTGGTTTGCACACTTCAGCAACCAAAAACTTGATAAGTGACCGCTGTTCAATCCTGGAGCATGCTTCTTGGTCGGCCATCTTTGTTAATCGCCAAAACTCTCAAAGTTTGGTTTTAATCTGCAAAAGAAATGAAATCCATGTGAAAAAGAAGTAAAACAAAAATAAAATAAAAACGCGTAAGCTTCTATCTGTATTAGAAGTCCTTATACCGAAAAAGTCACCTTATTTATTGAATGACCCTCGTATATAAAATCAGTTAATGCTTTGTTCTTAGTAGGCAGGCTTCTCATTAATAGATTTTATTTCATTGCATTTTTCTAAGAATCTTTCCTACGATTTGAAGGTGACTAATTACTAATCCTTTTAATATTGATATATTATTTCGAAACACCGAGATGAAATATATTTTTTTATCATTACTTCTTATTTGAATAGTTTTCTTTATCCTTTTCTTGTTGTTTAAAATTCAATTTTCTATTGTCTGTACATTCATTCGCTCTCCGGATGCTAGCCAATTTAATTCCACTTTTCGGTCGAAGACGTTATATGTCAAAGTATTTGAAACAGATAGAAAAATAAGTATAGGACGGAAATTTATTCTTGTTGTTCTTCATCTACGTATAATTTTTTATTTATTTCGGATTCTTTTTCTATGTATAAAAGAATAATTTTGACAATGTTTCTCTTGCTAATCTCATTCTATTTCTCATACAACACATTTACCATGAAAAACGATGTAAATCTTTTAAAAGTTAATCGTTATTTGTCGTCTCAAATAGAAATTCATATAGATAATCATCAGCATTAATTAATATCAGGTATCTGTGATAAATTGAGAAAAAATATTTTAAGGTATGTTCTTGTTTTTCTTCGTTCAATGTCACGTCAGAACGCGAGCAATGATTGATTGGTTGATTTTGTTTAGTCGCATATCAAACTCTACGGGTTTTAATAATATATTTGTACGTAATTTTATAATTTCAGGGTAAAGGTACGTTTTTAATTAGATATATAATTGTTTGATGCATAATTATCAGGTGTTTTGTAAGCGAGTTATCTGTTAATAAAAATTGTTATAAATTGTTATTGTTAATAAAAATCGTTTTTAATAAAAAATATTATTTTTTTTAAGTTATGAAAATGCGTGTCGATCATCATAAGCTCCGGAATAATAATTTTAAAATGTTATTGTTGAATTATTATGTTTCTATTTTCATAATAAATATTATTTAAAAACGCCTGATAATTATGCACCAGCGAAATAGTTTGTAGATCTGAAAATATACTATTGATAATATTATTATTATAAAAATGTATTTTTTATCTTCTTCATTATTGCATTGATTATGATTTTACAATAAAATTGTACTGTTGCTCATTTTTATTATAAAACATATACTGTTGTTTGGGGGTTGAGTATTTGCCCATAGCTGGGACACAAACCGGTGCTATCGACCCGGATCAGTTTGGACCTGGGATAAACAGCAAGTATGTGGTGGTTGCATGCTCCTCTAAACCTCTATTCTCTTTGCTTTCGGGTGCAGCTTAGCGTCATATCCAGGACGAGGACAATCATGGCTATCCAAGTCATTGTAAATCTTAATAACGTGTTTGCATTTGTCACCCTTCCCGCCCAAGGTTTTGTCTTCTATTCACAAGAAACTCGTGAAGTGGGTGTCCAGATGTCATCGCTTTCGATTCTACCATTATGTCTCGTGAGTATTAAATTCTCCAAGCTTTCTCACATAATATACGTCTATGAAATTTCAGCTGTCCCTGACTGATCATTTTTCACACTGATTGTCGCATTCGCTGATATGTTTGTCCCTATTTCAGTCGGGAAAAGTTCGAAATGTTATAGTAGGAGATCTCTCTAATATTGATGGCCTTATTATAGAGGGTGCCGCACTAATAACTCTACCCTATATAAATAACAGAAATACCTACTACATAATGATAAGACATTAGCTAGGTAAAAATATTGCCGGTATTGTTTTACCATTATATGTGAGGTATATCTGGTAGGTATATGACGGACGTTGTCATGATGCACTCCGTACTAAGCAAGATTTAATTCATGAAAGACAGCATTCATGTATTGTGAGGCGTTTTCATTGCTTGGTCTAAAGTATTTATAATTGTAAATATTTATTTTGTATTTCGCATCAAAACTACATTTCAACTATCAAGGAAGATGGAGGATGACTATTAATCTCAGTATAATACAGAATCAGATATATTACCAGACAGATGGGATTTGAATAAAAATTACGATTATGGTTTAGAAAGAAACCAAAAAGTGGAATATATCGAAATTTAATGCAAACATGCTCATATCTCGATTTGATAGAAAGTAATAAACATTTATTACTGCTAACAAAATGGACATATCAAAATTGTATATAAGAAAAAGAAAAACGAAACAATCAGGGTTATGGAGAGGACGAAAGTATAATAAAAATAAATCATCGTAAAAAGGGGAATGGAAACAGTAACAGTAACAAAAAGCCTGGCTCTTCCTCCCCATGTTTGTTGTGTTCTTTCTTATATACGGATTTAATATATCCGTTTTGGTAGCAGTAATAAAGATTTGTCCCCACCCGATAGATTATTTAATACACATATGTACATATGTTCATTAATTTAGTGGCATTTATGCATTGATTATTTTAAAATTATTTACACAATTATAGACAATCTCTCTCTCTCTCTCTCTTACACACACACACACATACACGTAACAAACAAAATGGCCCACAAATTTAACATAGGGAATGCTACTTCTGTTAAAATAAATAATAATTCACTGAGACGGAAATGTCTGAAGAGTGCCTTTATCGCTAGTTCAGCCACGGTAAACAGGCTCTTACTAAATTTGCTAGACTTTTTATATTGTCCCAGTCTGGGATAGTCAGGGAAAAAATGTGACGGAGAGAAAAAAGCAAAAGAATACAGATGAAGTTGGGTAGATTGAAACAAAAAATATTATTTCAAAAATATTCTTTCGAAACATTTTGCATCTACCTGCGTCTCTCGTTTCGTGCGCATGTGCAGACGTGGTAACATCAAAAATCAATAAAATCCTAACGGATAAAACGCGTCATAAGAAATTTTGCCTATTTATTTTGATAATAATCCTTTCTAGTTCTCTAATCAGCTTCTTAATGTTAAGTTGAAATTCATCAATGATGATGTCTTAGTTTTTCTTACTCAAGTATTTCGATCTCCTGCGAGATCATCGAAAGTGGTTGTATGGCAAAGACAAAATTATTGTAACTGTGATCTTTGTGATGGTGATTTTTGAAAACACGCGTGAATGCGCACTTTTATAATTATTTTAGATTTTAGATTTATTTTTTATCCATGGTGTTTTTGCCAAACAGGCGTCCAAATGTAATGGAGCTAACCAGAAATTGTAGAAATGTAAAATAGTATTAAATGCTGGTCGAATACACTTCAAAATATTACTGTTACTCCCGTCATATAGTTTGTTCATTGTTGGTTGTATGCTTTTGATATAGAGGGCCTCGAGTATTTGAAGTTTTTATTTATGATTTTTATGCTATATTGGTTTTGTTAACAAGTATTTTCCTGTATTCTGAAGGTGAACAGGAATGTGTCTTTAAATGTTGAGCAAGAAATCATGTGTCCGTGCCATGAAATGGAAGACGTCTTGATAATGTTCTAATAGTCAAACCAACATAAGTAGTTCCTTTTTTGTCATAGATACAATTTCCCTCCAAAAAACAATTTAAACTTATATACAAGTTGGTCATTTCAAACCACTAGTTGACAGAGAAGAGTCATTGTGTAGGATTAAGTTGGTTATGCTAAATTTAGTATCATATATAATCAGTTTTATTATTTTACTCGGATCAGTGGTTAATATATTAGTAGCTATGAGATTGTTAGGATTTTTCCATTTTAATTATAATTAGAATGCATTTGATTAAGTTGATATGTTTAGCGTTATTTGAGGAAGTATTATATTCTCTTTCATTTATGTTAATATTTTTTAATTGATCATCTAATTTTTTCCTCAACGATACAATTAGGCAAGACAATATTAAATACAGATTTTTCGTAAATATATTTAATTTACTGTAGTAATTCTTTTTCTTAGAAGAGTTAACTTTTACATGTTTATTAAAATTTGTATAATAGCTATTTTGTAATAGCCATGGAATTTACTTTTATACGTTAGATTGTCTGTGTTTATGCTAGTTATTTTTTTACTTATATGTGGAAGTGGGAAATTCATTATTATTAGTATGTACGAGGGGGACCCAAAAGTAACCGGAATTGTGTCATGTAATTTTATTCATTTATTGTTGTATGTTTATATTCTTATCATCTTCAAACTTTCTTGACGGTTAGGAAACAACTCACTGAAAAACTTTTTTCTGTCTATTGTACTCACGCTGGCTCAGTCAATCAAAATCAACTTCCTTTGATTTATCTTGTATCTGATCTCAAATGACAACCACAGGAAGTCGAAGCAGCGATAGACTTCTCTAATAGAGCTTGCAAAACTATTACATAACCTTATGACAGAGTAAATAGTTGTATCATAATCATCAGATATACCGAGTTTAGAACGGATGACATCTGGAAGTCCGTCGGTGACAATTAGGAACAATGTAAGTCCAAGGATCGAGCCATGGCGGGCGCCTGAATTAAAAAGAAAAAAAGATCTAGAAAAGTCTCTGTTCAAGATAATTTCCATATCACGAGTTGATAACATCAAAATTTCTCCTAGAAATACCAAGTGATTTTTCATTTATAAATCACAAGTTGGGTTTTGAAAACACACACCAATATGCCTGAGCGAATATCTGCAACAGGAATTAGTTCGCAGTCCTAGTTGTCTGTACTCGAAAATGACTAGCCAGCCATTATATAGATCTTTTAGATAATTTTTACTGCATGCAATAAATTTAGGTAATGTTTTTATTCTTTTCAAAAACAATAAAAATTGTATTGTGTTTTCGTGTTTTATCCTTTGTAATGATTTAATTTTTTTTACTCTAATTTTTTAAATGAAATCTGCTATTGAAATATATCTATAAACTTCGGTAAATTATTGATTGATATTAATTATCTCTTTGCTGGAAAGCGAAAAACACATTTATAATTCTATATCTTTATCAAAGCTTATTCGTTGTTTATTGTTTTGCTTCAATCTATCTTCTCTTTCGCAGTATTTTTGTTTCATATTCCTTTATTTCTTTCTGGAATTGCTTATTCTATAAATCCGCATAGTCTCTTTCTCTGATCTTTCATCTTTGATCCTCAAATGGATAACTGTTGTGAAACGCTGCTACCATAAAATCTCATTGTTCAGTTATATTTGTTTTAAATTAATGTTGAAATTTCACTTCGATTTTAAACAGCGTCGCTATTTGCTCTCATCTTTTATGGTTAAATTCCCTTCTCCCTATTTTTTAAGTTTGTTTTTACATTTTTTTAAATATTTGCTTACGTCATTTCCTCCTCACTAGTAAACATTCATGTCTGCTTCAAAGTGCATGCGTACTTAAAAGTTCATTTCTACTAAAATTATATTTCTTATATAACAAAAAAATCAAATATTAATGGTTAATTTCAGAAAAACAAATGAATAATTTCTATAAATGCCAAATATATCTCCCTACATCTAATGACAGCTTTATTAATTATTCGGATTACCAAATCACTAAACAACAAACGGAATTACTCAAACTTGGACAAATCTGTCATTTTTAGTTCAATCTTGATAATAACGCCCACAGACACACACGCACAAGCAGTAACACACACACACACACACACACAAACAGGCACGCACACAAACAGACACATACACACATATATACATATATAAATGCAAAAAAGTCGGTGTGTCACATTTTTCAATAAAAACGAGAAAACTGTCTAAATTTAAATATATCACCTATAGAATAAATGCGGAAATGAGTGTTACATTTCTTCAATGAAAGGGACACAACTCTAACATTTAAATATCCCGTCTTTTTCAAATGAGATTTACTTGTCTAGGATTGGAATTGAATCAGATTGTAAATTTAGCTCTCTGTGAGATAGAAGACAAAGTGATGAACTTGGATCGAAGAGATCTCAACCATTTTTGTCTGCCAAATTTAAAAAAAGAAACTGGCTAAATCAACAGAGATAAGTTGAGAGAAGCAGGATACAACCTGGAAGAACTGTGATCAAAACATTGAGCCGCTGTTGAACCAAGACCAACAGCAATTGTATCAGAAATTCCCTGATGGCATCAGCAACACCAAAGCAAAAATTGTCTTCTTGGATGCACCTGGAGGTAGTGGAAAACATTTTGTAATTAACATTCTTTTATTTGCAGTGAGACTCCATGAAAATGTAGCATCATCTAGAATTTCTGAAGGGTGTACAGTACACATAACCTTAAAGCTTCCATTGGATTCAATTAAACCCATATTTACAATATAAAAAAGGAAGCAACTTGGCTAAAATACTGGAGGAGATAAGCTTCATTGTCTGGGATGAATGTACCATGACACACAAAGGAGTATTTGAGGCCCTGGACAAAACGTTCAAAGACATTATACAGAATTCACAAATCCTCGGATGTATCACTCTAATACTCTCTGGAGGTTTTACACAAACATTACCAGTCATTATAAGAGGAGACCGAGCTGATTGAAATCAATGCTTGCCTGAAAAGTCCTTACATCTGAAGCCATGTTCAAAGTTTCAGCCTTAAAACAAATACGAGATTTAGAATCACAGGTTGCCTTGAAGAAGAAAGACTTGCTGCTTTGCTGTTGCTACGCGGCAATGAAACCATCAAAATTGACCAAAATGGATATATTTCACTCCCGAATTTTTGTGGAGTTCTAGTTTCAACTACCCAAGACTTGATTAACCATGTTTATTCAAACATTAAACACCATTTCATAGATTCAAACTGGCATTGTGAGAGGCATAGATTAGCTCCCAAGAATCAAACTGTGTATAGAATCAACTGGAAACTTCTCCAAGAAATTCCAAACGAAAGAATGAAGTATTTTCCATTGACACGATGGTTGAACAATAGCAGGTAGAGTTCTAATAGAGTTCTAGACCACATTGAATCCTCCTGGAATGCCATTACACAAGTTGGAACTAAAAGAAAACGTGCCAATTATTCTATTGAGAAATCGGGAACTTCCAAAGCTTTGTAATGGAACAAGGCTAATTGTGAGAAGATTCTCCCTCATCTCTTGGCAACAGAGACCCTTATTGATGCAGATAAATAAGAAAGAGTTTCAATTCCAAGAATCTCAGAAATTCCTCCAAATCTTCCTTTTCAGTTCGAAAGCCTTCAGTTTCCATTGAGAGTGAGCAATGCAAGGATAATCAATAAGTGCCAAAAGCAATCACTGAAAGTAAATGGACTTCATCTGATCGGGCATTGCTATTCTAACGGACAGCTTTATGTTGGTTGTTCAAGGGTTCAAGTTATCTTAACTGACACCGAATGGGAAGACCAAATATCTTGGTTGAAGATATTATTCAAGTGTATTAAATTTTAATATGTACTCAAATCATGTAGTATTATTTTTGTGCCAAAGCCAATCAAATCATTCCGCAGAAGCTAGCTAAAATGTCACCCGCTAGGACAGCGTTTATTCAAATATACATACATACATACATACATACATACATATATATATATATATATATATATATATATATATATATATATATATATATATATATATATATATACGCACGTACACACACACACACACACACACACACACACACACACACACACATATATATATATATATATATATATATATATAGTATAAGATTTTGGGTATGAAAATATATCTGTAATATGGTAATATGAATAGAGACAAAAAGAAACATTTTTTTACAAGTGCATTTCGTCCTCTAAGGTGAAAAGTCTATCAGATGACGAAAAGCGTTGGGTAAGATAAGTATTTATTTTGTCTTTATTCATATAAACACAGACACATACACACGCATACACACACACACACACACACACTTACATACACACGCACACACACACACACACACACACACACATATATATATATATATATATATATATATATGGGGGAGTGAGTGTGTATTTCTATAAACGTTATTATAGTGGACATTTCATATTTGTAATCGATGTTTCATTATTTTTTATCACTGTGTTTTACGACTATCTGTTTTGATTTATGAAACATATCAGATTGAATATATATATATATATATATATATATATATATATATATATATATATATATATTAACAGAACTACACGGCATTTAGAAATTTAGAATTCTATAACAACAATATGACTTCAATTTCATTTATTCAAACACACAAATATTTTTAAACAGTTTTTACATTACATTGTGAAGCATGAGAAAACAAATTAGTGTTATTTCAAACATACGAACAATAAATCTGCCCATCAGATGAAAAGGATTCATCTAAATGTAGTCCAGTAACTCATAAAGCCAGGCCCTGTGCTTTCTTAATAGACGTGTAAGTCTTACTCGTATTGGGCACTGAATTCTCCTAAACGCGAATGGTATATCCAACCCTGATGGATTAATCGTAAGCCTAGGAATAAAGGCATCTTCACCATTTTCCTACCTACTAAGAACCGATGCCTCAATTACATGTGACAACAACTTCTTAACCAATACTCTATTGTCATTATAGAATCTCGGTGTGTCCAGTTTACATAATACAACTATAGTCCACCCCTCCATCTTGAGTTCCAGATTTTCTGAAGCTAGTGCGGAATGACTGGTATTTACAGACATGTAAACGTGCGATATCTCCCGGATGGACTGAAACTGTTGATCATTGATTCTGTCAAATGTTTTATTCTTTGGAGTCAGTATTGCCCTGTCACGTAAGCAAACGAAGACTGGGAAATGAAATGAAGTTTGGGAAAGTTTGGCTTTATGCTCATCAACAGTACTGACATTGCAGACCGGGCTTATTGTGATCTCTCCATTGGCATCTAAATGTATATTTCATTGCCACCTCTCAAATATTTCAGAACATAGCTGACAATTGATCTTCAATCACCGTTCAAATATGTCGCCTCAACGGTGAAGATTTATGACATGCTCTGACTACTTCAGCTTTAGTCACTTTTGGTATGACCTGCAGTCTTTGCCTAAAATCTTCAGATAGCAGGAATGTTATACCTTCCATAGGCGACTGACAATCACTAATGTCTCTCATATTTCGGTCTTTTGCTTCCAGAACTGAACTGTTTACAATGGTACATTCATGCCATACGATGTACCTGCAACTTTCTTTTAGCAATTGGGCTATTTCAGATTTTTTGTTGATACTGCAAATTGGATTATCGTATGAAGTCAAGTGAAATTAATGCCAGATAAAATCACTACTATGTCCTGGTTTTGTAGATCTTTGGCCAAATGCTTTTCATGTCCTTCCAGGAGTATCTATGGAGAACATTCCACCTTTGGAGAAGAGGGCACTGTCAACAGCAGTGTCATAAGCTCTATGTTGGTCCAGAAGCAACCTTCAGCTATTTTCATCAACATATGCCTACAGAGCATTGATGACATAGGATGTTTGTCTCAACGCCGCTGCTGGTAATGCATTGGTTTCAATCTGATGAATTTAGGGCAACCCATATATCAGTAACACATTCCGTCTCATAGAAACAAGATTTTTTTATAACGGTTAATGCCTTGTTGTAAATTTCATCACTGAAATCTATTTCCATACTTGGAAATTGAAGTTGAGCTTGGTTATTAAAGTTTTTCAGATAAACTACCTCTCTACTTCTGTCACAGTGAGATAGGATCACGCACCTGTTTTCAATAGGACTGCAAAGAGCGACCTAAGATCCCCAGGGAATTGTGACACTATTGCCTCAGTCCTTTTTGCATCCCGCTGTGCAGCCTCTTCAAGTAAACCTCGACTCAAGCATACTTCTCGGTAGGTCGTACCAACCAGTCCGTTTACACCTTTAAAATCCTGGAAGAATTTTAGGCCCTGAACGTCGTGAAGAAGGTGACGGATATATATGCATTCATATTGGATGGTATGTAAATCGTGCATTCTACCTGAGCACTCATCAAACAATACCTGGTTGTTCCGGTATATCGTAAGTTATCTATTTACGCACCCACTCCTTTTTGCCTTTCCAGACGTAGTAAGATGGTTCTTCCGAGTCCAAACGTGTGCGGGCAAAAAGGATCATTTTGGCACAGCTGTAAGTGTAGTATCTTTGAGTATCTGCGCTACATGAATAGTATTTGCGTCAGTGAAATAGACACGTTGACCGTTTTCCAAATGTACAACAAGTTGCACAATAGCCGCGTATCTGTCATATAGTGGGAAGCCAAACATGCGCCAGAATGCCTCATTACTACTGATGTATCTGCCCATTTGATACTGTATTATTTCAGCTATTTTCCTACTGCAAACCAAACATAGCCGCGTTCAGTCGCTTCTAGACGTACTTGCAAACATACATGATCGATTTCAACGAGTTTCAGAACTCAACATTAATGTGGGCATTAAATGTCTTTGAAAGCAGGGGAAAATACTGTACTATACACCGGTTGTCAGCATCATGTTGTTCAAACTTTGCTGAAAACGCATCATTATCTGGGCTTCTACGACTGTGAGTAGGACGTACGCCATTACAGTTTTGTATGACTGTAAGAAATCTCTTGGGAAAATTCTTTGAGCGTGGAGAGTTCTTCAGCCATGGCGAGGTGATTTTAAAGCCGCTCTCACATTGGTCATATACATGGGCAATGTATTTTACAATGCAGAGCTGGTTTTCGGTAACTGTTCGTCCGATTTTAGATTGTTTGTTTTTATTTTTCTCTTTGTTTTTGTATTTTTGTTGTATTTGGATTTATTACGCTTTATTCTTTTATTAATTTGTTTCATTTTTGATAATTTTCTTAATTAATTATTTATATATCATTTGCTCTTCTCCATATTTTTCTTTATAAAAAAGACGTGTGCTTGGTCTTTATACAAAATCATAAAAACATACCGACACAAGCTTTCTTTTATATAACGATATAAAATGATAATAAAATTATATATCAACAAACGGTATTAAGAAAAATATGACAAACTGGAAAGGTTTCAAAACTGGTAGTTTCAAAATTTTTGGAAGAATATTTTTGAGTGATATTTTTTCAATCGAGCCGAAATCATCCTGTATTCTTTTACTTTTCTTTTTCTCCGCACACACACACACACACACACACACACACACACACACACACACACACATATATATATATATATATATATATATATATATATATATATATATATAGTGTAACCCGAATATAAGTTTATCTTATATCCGGGTCTCTTATATCCGGGTTACAATGTACACTCGTATGCACGTAGATACTTATGCAAAATCACACACTCATATATATATGAGTATGTCTGTCTGTGTGTCAGTGTGTGACAGAGAAAGAGAGAAAGACAGAGTGAGATAATATAGCCACACTGGTATCTTTTAAGTCCTTTTTGATTTTCATAGAATTCATTCTGAATGACAAAATAAGTAATTTTACTTTTTTTTTTGTCGAAAAGGAATTTCAACCGTTTTGCTCCCTCGCTTTCTAGAAGTTCCTATCTTGCCAGTTCCAACTTTCCGTTTTCTGACGTTTGCCGTTCACACACACACACACACATATATATATATATATATATATATATATATATATATATATATATATATATATATATAAACAAACACGCACATACAAGCAAACACATACAAACATATACATACATACACACAGATATATATATATATATATATATATATATATATATATATATATAGATAGATAGATAGATAGATAGATAGATAGATAGATAGATTTAATGAAATGCAATGATTTAAGGTGACCCACGAACTGTTTCCTCTATAATCATCCAGCTGAAAATGTGATTATATCAATATTTCCCAGAACGCCAACGGGTTATTTTTTAGGCTGATGTATACAAGGACGTTTGTTTTTTTTACTTGGTATTTGAGACATTATTATTATTATTATTATTATTATTATTATTATTATTATTATTATTATTGTTGTTGTTGTTGTTTTGATTGTTGTCTTTATTATTATTAGTCAACTCTGTTTTATCTGATATTTTGTGCGAACCAAACAAGGTTTTTTCGCTGTCCAGATTTTTGGTCGCTTGCCCATCAGTCTGTCTGCTGAGGGCAGCGAAGTGGAGTGAACGTTGGGATATGCGAGACAAGAGTTATGGAACCAATCGCCAAAGCGAATCACCGAGTCTGAACTTTTCAGACGAATGCGTTTTTATCGAAAAAAAAAACAACAAAAACACATGCAGATGAAAGAAAGATAGAGAATATAGAGAAAAGAAGAAGAAGAAGAAAATGGTAAAAACGAATGCGAAGGGGGAAACAAATGATCTACAAATAATTGACAAACACACTGCTTTAAAGAAAGGATGTGAAAGTACATTGAAAAGACAGAAATACAGAAACACGTGCTAGATGCAAAACAGAGATAGACTGACAGAGAGTGTAAGGGAGAGAGAAATAGAGAATAATAATCGATTCCATTGCTACGTCATATTTTGACCGATGAGATATACACGTTTAACAAGTGATTTTCGCAAGCTTATTCCTGGTTTATTCAAATCAAAATGGAGCAGGTGCGTGTTTGATCTTTACATTTTTCTCTCCCGTTAATGCCATCTCCGAAGTCATTTTCCATGTAGCACCACTTCCATTTCATATAATCGTTGCTGTTACTAATTTTACGACCGATGCCGATGTAAGGACGAGTGACGCAGTTCGTTCACATTTCCCATTACTCCCGTCCTGAACTCCTGCAAGGGATTATTCTGGACATGTCCAAATGAAGGTTTAAGTTCTCTTGAGTGTTAATACGGGAGTAAACAGGTGCATATATATATATATATATATATATATATATATATATATATATATATATATATATATATATATATATATACATATACATATATATATATACTGTGATCTACTCACTGTTTCATACATTATGTCGTATGAGACCTCAGCAAAAGACTGTAACAATGTTATTTTATTCAGTATTTAATTGATTTTTTAACATGTTACTGAATCTTTTTATGCGAACCAATATATGTGCTATGCAGCATTGCATTTCAACAATGAATTTCAACTGGGCGGTTTTAACACTTTATAAAATCAAATATGATAATACTGTAATTAACCAACCAATCTTTTTCGCTAAAATTAATCATCGTAGATGTCTGATTCTTAATGCCAAAACAAAGTTTATTAAATTCCGTCCATTGAGCCTTTTACTTAGAAAACATTGATCTTTCTCAGGATTCCATTCATAATCCGACATTATTACCGTTTACTATACACGTTATACAGGGTACGGCAGAAACAGTTCCCGCTTAATGGCAAGACATTAGCTGCAGGGTACGGCATAAATACTTCCGACATAATGGTCAGACTAAATCAGTGATTCTCAACGTGGTTTAGGTGGACCACCGGTGGTCCACATATCATTTCTAGTGGTCCACAGAGAATTCGTAGCCATAAAATATTGTATCCATTTCCCAAAAATGTATCTAAATTATTCACACTTTGAAGAATTAAAAATATATATTTTGTTTAGTTACACACATGTCAATTATATTTGAAATTTTCGAAATTACGTAGGTATTATGCAATGCTATATCTATTTTAAAGTAGGACGTAACAGTAGGTGTGGTCCATTTGAATTTTTTGAAGAAGAAAATGGTCCATTGGATGAAAAAGTTTGAGAAGCACTGGGCTAGATGAATGCACCATTTACACTTGGCTAACTACATTAGCGCCTTACATTTGACAGTTTAAAACGTGGGAGGAATTTCTAACGCACCCTGTCGCTAATGTCATTTCATAGACTGGGAGGTATTTCTTGTAAGTATGTATAGGACGTTTTATGCTTGTATTTAGTGAATACATGTGCTATGAATAGGTATATATTTTTTGTTAACAGAATAATAGTCGACCACCGGGTTGGATTTTCGAAAGTCTTTAATCAACCGTTATGCTCTTTGGGAAGGCTTGAACCAGTATAGCTGTGTATGGTTTTACCCCACTCAGCCACGATATATCTTCGAGACTGTCACTAAAAGCTTCAGGATCTATGTATTTTTTTCTTTTCAGGATGTCGGTATATAAACAGTTAAAGGACGAAAGTTTAATTTAAAAAAAAAAACATATCCAACCACTCTAGTAGAAATTCTAAAATCTTCATCTATACTACTGGGAAAAAAATCAAACCAAGGTTGAATGAAATGGTAGAACATAATTCTAGTAATACAAAAATAGGCTTAGACTATAGACTACATCCGCGTCCTGTGTAAGACTATAAACTACGTCCGCGTCCTGGGTCAGACGATAAACTACATTCGTGCCCTGGGTATGACGATAAACTATATCCGTGTCCAGGGTAAGAAGATAAACTACGTCCAACAGCAAGACTTCTGATGATGAGGTGTTGAGGTGCGTGGAACCCCCTCTTAATTGCTAGTGTTACCACGACCACACTGAGCCGGGGTTGTAACACCTGCTAGGGTCCCAGCTATGGGCAAATAGTTAAACCCAAACTTGGGTAAAAACAAACTATGAAAGTGTAAAAATAGTTTTAATACCAGAAATACTATGTAAATATATATTATCAGCAATAAATTATTGAAGAAAAAAATTATTACCAGGAATACATTACCAGCAATACATTTCTGAAAAGTTTACCAGTAATATATTTCTGAAAAAAAAATTACCAGCTATACATTTTTGAAAGTAATCAAATTACCAGCTATACATTTTTGAAAGAAATCAAATTCCCAGCTATACATTTTGCAAAAGCATATAACCATTGGTACATTCTTGAAGAAAAAAATATTGAACTCACACTCTTTGGATCGTGTCACTGGATCTAACAAACGCCTTAATCCACATGTGTACTCAAGAACGTTAGTGTGAGTTCAATACCTGTTTGAAATGGTGGAGATCTTGCAGAGGGGAATTAACAGGAGATAACTGATAACTGACATCCATTAGACATGGCACATGGAACTAGAACAGTCTACGCCATCGAGCAAAATTAAGGCTTCTGTTCACAGCTCAAACACCTGAAGAAGGCCGGAGTTTATAACGGCCGAAAAGTTGTGATAAATATGGCAACAAAGATGAGGAAAATAGTCCGAATAATATAAATCATGGTTCTTTTTAGTTATTTTTCTAAAATATATATTCACTTTTGCATATTTAATCCACCGTTATGAAGAATAAGAGATATAAATACCGCGTTTTATGTTCAATCGCAGTGAATGTAGGCAGTGTTTACTGTGAGACGTATAAGCGTACTACCCGTTACCGAAGTTGTTGGCAGTGCAAGTACAATTTCTCCAAAGTATCGCTGACAGTGCCAGGATGATTTTCCTTTCGTTCATCGACCCAAATTGAAAATATCTCTCAAAGACCGCTTAAACCGATTCTTGGCATTTCCCCTCCTTTGTAGCGATTGTGATTTGCTGGCTTTCTTTTTCTTCCCATTTCACCCCAGGTGCCTCGTTGATCGCATTCTCTGGTTTTAACTGATACTTCGTTCCGGAAAACGCTAAAACGATTTCGCTTATTCTTCCAACCCGTTTTCCTATTGACATTTTCCCGTACCGCCTTACTTTATACACGAGTCTCGTCTCGACAGATGCCGAGTATTAGCCTCTTTGATGAGACTTCGGTGCTGTTTGCTAGTCACGGCATCGCGATAACTATACCATATGATCCATTGTGTGAGCGAACAACTCAGCTTCTTAACTCTGAACGACTGCTGCGCGCGCTATAGGGCAGTGTAGGGAGCGGTCGACTTCCTGCCTCGTCGCCATTGTCGTCAAACCGTTTAACGTTTATCGTAAGGCTGATACGGAATGAAATCGACTATTTAAGGTTTTTATATAAATCTATGAAATGGAAATTAAGGAAATACGCTTTTATATTTTAGACACCAAGTGATTTCGACTCCTTAATATTCCATAGAAAATTTAGAGATTTAATAAAATGGCCCCACATACCAAATCGGTGTGGGGTAATTTCTTTCCGACGCATGTATATTTGCGGAATTTTACTGGGTAGTTTGTCCGATCCCCACGAGGAGCCCAATTATGAAAAAAATCTGCATCAAAAGAAGCCAGCAATGTTTGACATATTGTAAAATCAGCAAGTTAAAGCTTATTTGTTTTACTTTTTTTTGTTTTCATAGATAATAATTACCAAGGTTCGTTTAGATAAAAATTTCTAGTGAATTGTGAGTTAAATCCTCACTGTGTGCTCTATGCAAAATTCGATATTGAAAACCCAATGACAGCTGACGTAAATCAACTAAGTTTAACACTTCCGCTGTTAACTACGGAGATCTTCGTTTTTCTCATCTTGCTCCAGCTGGTAAAGTACGGAAAACTAAGTTTTTGGCATACCGCTGGTATGAGTGTCCCGTTGCGCCATCTATCGTAAAATACGGGAAATTCTAACTGTTCTATCATGCAAATTATTAGTCAGCCTCGATTTTTCTCTACGTCATGCTAGTTTCGTATCTAATTTGAAAATATTCCTGACGAAAATGCGGCTAGCGTGATGATGACTCTGAAAATGGCTGGGCAAATGAGTAGCAGTGAAAGTGTTAAACTTTTCTATGGTTAATGATTATCAAGATTAGTCTGTGTGACACATTATTATTGGGTCGTAAGTTCATTCTTCACCCGGTGTTCAATATAATCATCAATATTAAATACGCTAACAGTAGCTGACATATCATAAAATAAACCAAACTTAACATTTTTGTAATGAATGAAAAGCCTCCCCATTTTTGACAGATACTACTCAGTAGTATATCAAGTCTCACTGGGTTTCCCATACGGAATTCGACATTAAATAACCACACAAATCTTGACATATATATTCAGATAAACCAAAGATTATTGTATGGTTTACAAGACTAGCCTGTTTCAAAGTCACCAATTAATATTGATTTCAATTCTGACTTGGTGTCCTATAAATGTTTGACTTTAATAACAAAACAGTGGTTGACATGTAAAATAAACCAAGCAAACATCTATGGGTTGAATACGCTGCCTACTAATTTAAATATCAATGAATATTACTCGAAAAATCTGATTTCTTGGTTAAATTAGTTATATGTAAACGTAAGTGCTATACTAACAGTTTCTTCTACCGCAGTTCACGCTTGTGGAACTCTTTTGATTTCCAGCCAAATTTGATCTTCAAAAATTAAAATGTAATGTCAATCCATATTTAGTCTCTTCTCCATTCCTCTTCTTGTATTGTTCTCTTTCCTTAATATTATTTTTTTCTTTTTATTAAATCAAAGGAATAATAATAATAATAATAATAATAATAATAATAATAATAATAATAATGATAATAATAATAATAAAGAAAAACTGTCACAATACAAGGACCTTGAAATAGAAATCTCAAAAATGTGGCACATGGGAACATCGACAATTCCTGTTGTAGTTGGAGCCCTTGGACTGGTTGGAAAAGATTCCAGTAGGCTGATTGAAGGGATCCCTGGAAGTCCATGCCTCAAAGAGATACAAACATTGTTCTGACAAGTACAGCCCACACTTTACGAAGGGCTTTATCTATGTAATTATTATTTTTTTTTTTTGCAGTGGAAAGTGTCATGATGCCATTTCTAACATTAGGTCCCTGGGCGGGACCTGGAAAGAAATGTGTAAACGCCAGATATCAAAGGAAATAAAAATAATAATAATATTATTATTATCCTTGCTGCACAGGACCAATGCAAGGAATTATCAAGCAAATATACTAAAATACTGTGTTAGCCCAAAATGCAGATTCTGTGATAAATATCCAGAAACCATTGATCATCTTACATCAGGTTGCACGATATTGGCGCCCACTGAATATGAAATCCGGCATGAAAGAGTGGGCCAATATCTGCACTGGAGAATTTGCAACTTCTACGGGAAGGAAACTTAAAGAAACTGCTACGAACACCACCCAGACCCGGTTACGGAGATAGGACCTGTTACAATTCTATGGGACTACACAATACACACTGACAGAACAATCAAAGCCAACCGCCCAGACATTGTTATTAAAGATCACAAACAAATAAAGCGCCCCCTTATTGATATGGCAGTCCCTGCAGACTACAATGTATCTTTGAAGATAATCAAAAAGCTATCAAAATACAAGGACCTTGATCTATAAATCTCAAAATGTGGCACATGGGAACATCAATAATCCCTGTTGTAGCTGAAGCCTTAGGATTGGTTGGAAAAGATCCCAGGAAACTAATTGAAGGGATCCCTGGAAGTCCATGCCTCAAAGAGATACAAACAATTATTCTGACAAGTACAGCCCACACTTTACGAAGGGCTTTATCGATTTACATTTTGTTTTTGAAGTGGAAAGTGTCATGATACCATTTCTAAACTTAGGTCCCTGGGCGGGACCCGGAAAGAAATGTGTAAACGGCAGATATCATAGGAAATAATAATAATAATAATAATAATAATAATAACAAAGTAAAAATAGAGAGTTTAATTATATGTTCTACAGGAATGATATCAAACTCTTTGGCAAAAACGACAATGAGGTGAAAGCTCTCCTCAGTATTGTAAAATATTTCATTAATGACATCGTTATGGTTTTTAGATTAGATAAATGTGCAAAAGCAACATTCAAGAAGATCTAGATGTTGTCACAAAGATTAGGGAAATGGAACAAGAAGAGGTCTTTAAATACCACGAGTCGACAAAGCCTTTAACTATTTGGCAGTTGCTGTGGTACAATACTGTTGCAATATCTTTAATTGGGCCATAGCTGACATTAAGTTTCTCACCTGTCACAGCATGCATCAGCGTACAGATCCGAAGGAGGCAGAGGATAAGTCCAACGAGAACTGTCTTACAAAACTACAACAATTGGTCTTCAAAGATACCTCGAGACTACAGTAGACTGGATGATGATGTCTGTCAAAGAACATGAAAGAAATAAGAATTTTTATTCGGTAATAAAGGAATTTCAAGTGGGTGAAGAAATGAATATAAACCATAATACGACTACCGAAGCAGAAAAGAACCTACAAAACAAAAGCAAATACAATGTACCAAATTCAGGAACAATGGCAAGATAAGCCTCTTCATCGGCAGTACTATGACGGTACCAAACAGACTGATGCGGACAAACACCGTATCAGTCACTGGTTACGTAGACTAATGACTGCTAACTAGAAAATACCAAGTAAACATACTGAAAAATTGTGTTAACTCTAAATACAAACTCTGTGATATATATCCAAAGACAACTGACCATCATGCTTCAGGTTGCACAGTATTAGCACCCACTGAATATAAAATCCAGCAGAATAGAGACAATATTGCCACTGGAACATATACAACTTTTAAGCGAAGTAAACTGCAAGAAACTGGTATAAATATCAGTCAGACCCATTTACAGATATAGGACCTGTAACAATTTCATCGGGCTTTACAATACACAAAATCAATACAAATAGACCAGACATCATGGTCAAAGAGCACAATTACAGAATGTCCATTTTTTTTATTGGCATTGCAATGCCTGCAGATTGCAATGTATCTTTGAAGAGCACAAAAAACTATCAAAATACCAGGTACTTGAAGTGTAAGTCTCAAAGAGTATGCTATATGAGGACATTAATAATTTCAGTTGTAGTTGGAGACATCGGATTGGAGGGAAAATTTTCTGATACATGTATTGAATGGATTCATTGAAGGCCATGACTTAAATAAATGTAAAAAAAATTGTAATCACAAGTACAGCTGACACATTAGAAAGAGTTTTATCTATTTAAAATGTGTTTGATGTTAGGTTTGTTTTTGTTTTTACAAAAATAATCCGTGGAAAATAACACGATGCCATTTCTGACCTTAGGTCTCTGGCTGAGACCCGGTGGGAAATATGTATACAAGATAAATCAAACAAAATAATAATAATAATAATAATAATAATAATAATAATAATAATAATAATAATAATAATAATAATACACCCGGTAACGGAGATAGGACCTGTTAAAGACCCGGTTACGGAGATAGGACCTGTTACAATTCTATGGGACTACACAATACACACTAACAAATCAATCAAATCCAACCGCCCAGACATTTTTATTAAAGACCACAAACATAACTCCGTCCTTATTGTAATAACATTCTATGCAGAATGCAATGTATTTTTGAAGATATGTAAAAAGCTGTCAAAATCCAAAGACCTTAAAATCAAAATCTAAAAAATGTGGCACATGGGAACATCAACAATCCCTGTTGTAGTTGGAGCCCTAGGATTGGTTGGAAAAGATTCCAGTAGACTAATTGAAGTGATTCCTGGAAGTCCATACCGCAAAGAAATATAGAAACGTTTTTCTCACAAGTACAGCCCATACTTTACGAAGGGCTTTATCTATGTAAAAAAAGTTTTTTTTTTCTTTTCTTCTTTTCTTTTGTCAGTGGAAATTGTCATGATACCATTTATAACCTTAGGTTTCTGGGCGGGACCCGCAATGAAATCAAAGAAAATAAAAACAATAATAATAATATCGTTACGGATAAAAGGAAAGAAAATCATGCCATGTACACCAATCATTCTTAATATTTCTAGTGGTAATATTCGTAATACAGGCAAGTGTAATATCGTTTAGCAATCGACAATAATTGGAGCCGAAAATCATAATGGAAGAAATACAAATAGAACTTTAATTAAACTCGATCAATCAACAATTTTCTGTGACATATTTTATTTCCGATGGTCAACTTGACCTACTCAGATCTTCACTTCAGAAAAAAGTAAAGGGTAGATAACTTCTCTTGGTTCATGCTCGATTTGCACTGAATCAAATTTGAAATGATTGTTCCGTGATGATTGTGTCAGCCAAACATGAAAAATCATTTGATATGTCAGCAAATATTAAGAATTCAAACAAATAGCATTAACCACGATAAAAATTAATTGCTACCAGTAAACCATTTCTGAAAGGATGTATGTATAAACTGTTTTAACTAATACTGGGTCCGAACAAAAGTATATAGAGATTTGTAAGTCAATTTCAAAGACAATATTTCGATACTTGTATCTACATCTATTCAACCATATATGTGTCATTTTGTTTTACTTTTGCGGCAAATTCATGATTCATTTCTCCCAGAAATTGTTATCGTTCTAAGTGATCAACAGCTCTAAGTGGGTTTCCAGATAATTTGACTTCTTCCCATTGAAAAGATTTTGTAGGGATCAACATAAATGCCAATAGGAACATGCTAGGTTTGGTGAGTAACATGGATATATTTGGATATCACATTTATTTCCCGGGGCCACCAAAAGTAATTTTTTTTCCCGATTGGAATAAGATTGAATTCCGATTATTATACACAGTGTCTCATTCTTCAGGTCTAGACCGGCTTTTGGGGAGGATAACCGTGACGTATTTCGTTTACACCAGGGATTTATCGCTCCACATTGCTACAGACGATACACTGTTCATCGCCTGTGAGCGTGCTTTTCAATAATCTATTGTGTTTCGGAAAAGGAGATCCATTCCATTATTTTCTACTCTAAACTCCTGAGGCATTCAGATATCGTAGCGATTAATCCACCAATCGTTTTCAAGTGCCTTTTTAACTCTCATAGGATATATGTAGAGTAGCTCTGCTATGTCCCGGGTAATGTAATGTGGATTATTTTTAGTCAGTGTTTGACCATAATCAATGACTCCATATTATTCGGAACTTTCGCAACATTCCAGATATATATTTCCACTGCTGAGCCTAACGAATTTATTAAAAATACTCTTAGCTATGGTACCACTTCAATAAACCGTATAGACTTTTGTCTCTTAGTAGAGTGTTCTTTTCCTTCTTATAATAAAAGAACACGGCATTACGAAAATAAATGTTGTTTTCCACCATTTTCTCTTTTAACGTACATTTAAAATCCACACTCTCACTCGAATCTTGTAGAAATAAACATTGAAATGACATCTTTCAGAGAAAAGAGGGTTTCGCAAAAGTAACGCTATTTTTGTTTTATTTATAAACTTTTATTAAACAAAAAAATTGCAAATAAGTAACTGAAATTCATAAGTATTATCAAATCGATTATCAAGCTAATTTAATATGTTCAAAAATCCCCCTTCATTTTCAATACAACGCTGAATCCTATCAGATCCTACAGTCCATTTGACACATTTCTACACTGATGTCAGAAGATTTATTGCTTGTTTTAATTCAGCGTTTGTTTTGGATTTGAGCCTGTAAATACGGCCGGAAAGAAACAGTTCGTCGGTAGTATGTCTACAGATCATGAAGGAAACTCAATTGTTTCATGTATGTTTATCCATATCAGCTCGAAATTACGATGTAACTATTCCCGAACGAGTATACCATAGTTTATCTTCAAAAGATCTTAAACAGCTGTAATTTATTCTTCCCAATAAAAGTTAATATCTAAAAAAGTGCGTTACTTTGCCTCACCCACTATATCTTTCATAAATATCAATTACATTTGAAATAAAATAACATGTTCAAATGCCACCTATTTAAGAAAGCTCCTCTATTTTGTTCTAATCATTTAATAATAATAATAATAGTAATAATAATAATAATAATAATAATAATAATAATAATAATAATGAATACACGTCTTTGCGAGGTGATAAACACGCTTTTCTTTGAATAACAGAACAGTGATAATGATCATTCATCGCTTAATATGTTCACCATTTTTGTAACCATCTTGAAGACCACACAGCTTTTGGTCAATAACTATTAAATGGATGTTTCGAGGTCTTGTAATCTAATAGGCAGTTGACTTGCACAACAGAGTCGTGCAGGTATTGTTAGGTTTTGAGCTCCATGGATGATTCTCAACACAATTATTGAACTGTATTAATATCGTTTCTAATTCAAAGAAGGAATAAAGGAAAAAAAGAACTTAAATAGTTCCGATTAACACAATAGTAGCTTAAGTCTTGAATGCCTGGTCTACGGTGAATCAGCATCATTCCCCACAAATGAGCTTAAATTTTGCATTTAACCGATTTAAACATGTATTTTTGGAACTACCCCCAAATCAGCAATCTGATAAATATGTGGTAGAGGTCTTGGTCATGATATTGATGATAAATACAGGAAGAGGAATGTCGAAATCTTCTTTTTGTCAATGATCAAATTAACGCAACAGAGTAGATTTTAAATACCTTCCCGAGAAGAATTATATTAAGTTTTGAAGATTTAATCATTTTTTTATATTAGGAAACGTATCATTAAAATAGTTCATCATTATTATTATTATTATTATTATTATTATTATTATTATTATTATTATTGTTATTATTATTGTTGTTGTTATTATTATTATTATTATTATTATTATTATTATTATTATTATTATTCTTTCTTCTTCTTCTTCTTCTTCTTCTTCTTCTTCTTCTTCTTCTTCTTCTTCTTCTTCTTCTTCTTCTTCTTCTCGGGTCTTTTTTGCCGTTATTCGACGTCATTTGTTCCAAATATAAGAAGCAGGCAAAATATGGCACAACTGTGTTAATTTGACTGAAATCTCTTCGGGAGTGTCCAATGATCCACTTGATAGAGGTCATTTTTAAAAAAACGTGTGTCAAGATAAGCATATCTATCACAACTTAAATTCATTTCAACAAGTTTACAGTGTCTTTCCCACCAAAAAGTGTCATAAAACAACTATCATTTAAAATGAAATGTTTAAATCTGTGCGAGGTTTGATTAAATTCAAACGATCACAACATGACAAATACTCGTATTTAGGTCGAAATAGGTCTGTCTCAAATTCAGGCATCAGACTTCAGACTACACGAAAGATATATCACTTGGGGAATGTTAAAAAATGCTAAAGGTCCGCTTTGTAAACCCAAGGTGTAATTAATCATCTTTCAGAACTTGTGCGATCATTATTCTTCACAACTTTCTGTTCATTGTAGATCTTATCTTTTTGCTATCACTTCTAATACCTGCTCTAGCAACCATATACGCAACCTCTTTCGGCATATTTTGTATTGTCTTTCTCTTTCCAACTTGTGTTCACCATGTCCTTGTGGCTGTTTAGTTCTTCTAGTTCGCCCCTACACATTTCAGTTGTTTTTTTTTCTGATTCAAATAAGGATGTTTTATGTTTCCATTTACGTTAAATGTTAATCATTGCCCCCATGTTCAATCCATTGCTTTCTATATATCCTCCTGTACAATATAGCTGTTGCCTGAAATCTCTTCATTTGCAATGAGATTTCCTGGCATTTAATGTCATATATAAGGACCGACATTAGATGAGAATTCTGCACTATTTTCTTTGTTTTCAACGAAGTTTTCTTGTTTCTTCATACATTGTTTGGATTTATACAAGGCTTATTTTCCTAGTCCAACGCACCTTCGGATTTCGGTGTCAGATTTCCCGTCCTCTATTAAAACAACAACTAATCATTGGAATTTTTGAACTTGTTCAATTATGAACTCTCACATTCGTAGTTCATATGTTGGGCTGTTTAACTACGCATTCTGTCTACTTACAGTTGATGTTTAGTCCTTTCGTCTCACTTTCTTTTACAAAATTTTCTTAGACCTATATGGCTTCCATTATGTATCTGCTATCCGAACAGTGTCATATGCATATCTTATTTTGTAAAAATCATTGCGCTGAGTAATGAACCCTGGTAGCTAAGTCTGTCAGGATCACATCAGTGTAAAGGGTAAATAAATCCGGTGAAAAACACATCCTTTTTTAAAACATTTTTTGTGTGTCTTTACTGAGTTCCTTTCGAACCGTATGCAGACGGTTTTCTCTCAGTATAAATTCTGAATTATTCCAATAACTTTACCAAATAAATAAGTAAAAACTACCCGGAGAATTAATACTGGGTTTGCTCCTGAATAGGTTCTGTAAACTAGTTTCATACCTAACTTCATATTCACAATCCTTTAATAATTTACTGACACTGTTTACATAAAATCTCAAAAGACACGCAACGCGTACGTTGTATTCCAATTGTCTTTACACATTTCTACCTGCACAAAGATGTGATAGAACGAGTCTCCCTTCTCCTAGAATTGTCTAGAAACAAGTCTATAGGCCCCAGTTTGTCTTACTATTCACCCTTACCAATGGGCGATAGGAGTTGGATTCGTATCGTTCCCACGTTTATTTGCGTGTAATATAAGGTATCTCATTCTACCGGAATTTCTCATTCCCAGCCGTTCGAAGTTAATAATGTCATTAAGACACAAGTGGTTGCTGGGTGTGGAAGAATTAACAATTTGGAAGCAGTCACGACTTGAAAACAATTTTTTGTTAAACTAGGTAAAAATGCTATAGAACTGTATAGAATCCTCCAGACTACTTATCGATCAACTTGTGTGAGCCGAATACCTGATTTTCCCTGTTACAGGTGTTTCAAGGACACTAGAGAGGTTGTGGGATACGATAAGCGATGTGGGGGTAAGACGTCAGATCGTCAGAGTTAGCTGAGAAAATATCAGTTTTCTAGACGAAGATTGCCATGTTTCTACAAAGACAGTAAATATAGTTTGGAGTTGGTGTGACAACTGTACACAAAATTATTCATGAACATCTGAACATGCGTAAAATTTGTTCCCGGGGCGGTCATTGACGAACAGAACGAAAGACGCTTTGATGACAGCAGGAAGATGTTTTATGGTCATCAAAAGTATCCATCACCTACCCTACAGTTTAGATATTGCTCCCTATGAATTTATTCTCAAACTGAAGAAGACTCTCAGGGCAAGTTAAGCTCAAGCAAAGAAAGACAATAAGAAAAAAGTAAAACGTAATAATAGGAAACATTGATACACATCTATCGCTTAGAGATATATGGTTCTTATTATTGTTTTATATTTGGCTTTTTTTCTTTATTTGCTTGAGCTTAAACACGAAAGGCAATTATCTTTGAAGATATTGAGAAGATGAAGGTGACTGTGACAAGAGCCATGGACACCTTCAATTTGGAAAACTTCAATGAGCCCGTCTATAAGTGGCTGGGGCGCTACAAGTGCATTGCAGTTAGAGGTTCCTGCTTTGAAGGGGATTATAATTTTTTAATTCACTGAAATTAATAAATGTCACCTCGGAAGAAAAAAAACCCTCAAAACTTCTGGAACGCACCTCGTACATACAACTCAATGTCCATATGCAAAATATATTTTTTTACGCAGACCCGGTTTTAATAAACTAATGACCCATTACCTGCATTGAGCTCCATTTGGGGATCTGTTAAAATTAAACTCACTGCATGATATTCCTTTTATTTACATTGAATTAGTTACATACATTGCATTTGCAGGGGTATATTTTAAAACACTTCGCCTTTAAATGTTTTTATTATTGACCGTAAGAATACACTTTCTGTCGTAATTTTATATTTCACGAGTATTAAAATAATGTCTATTTTTAAAAGTATTTTTTATTATTTCTAATCAATACGATTATTTGAGGTTTTATACATATATATATTTGATGGTCTAGTTTCTATAAAACGACAATGGTAACTACTAAAATTAAATATAAGGAATAAATAAACTCCTAGGACACCTTCTGAGCTAAAAATGCGCATGAAAAACATTTGGCAGTTAATGGGTCAATAGTGTACTCTCGCATGCATACAATCGTTTGTAAACAGTATGAAGAGATCAGGAGGCTCCGTAACATGACTCTTGTTTATAAAGGACAAACGGAATTTTACCGCATCAAAAAAACATCGTCTAAAGCTAAGCAGTTTTTTTAAGAGTTAAATAGTTCACTAGAGGAGGATTGAGCATTTTGGAAATTTATCTCATCATATCTACAACTCTCTAGGATACTCGTGATTTATTAATTTCAACATCATTATCGTTTGTCGTGGTATTACATTTTATTTTTCCCTCGGTGCATTTAGCGACAAATTCAAATTCTGCCTACGGGGAGAATGTCAATCAATATTTTACTGCCGCGAGCATTTGACCCCTGTATGCACGCACTAGGTTTCGCCCTTTCCCGCGCTTTTCTCATTGTCATTAATGCTATCTCCTTTATGATTTGTCATTCCTGAGCTATCTAACTAAATATTTCAGCCAATGAGGACACGTTTCTGATTAAGGAAATAGTTACCAGTTAACATACGTACGCGTTGCAATGTCAAACTTGATGTTGACTATTTCATATACCCTCTGCACTTTCGTAACTCATTGAATGTTGATTGTACATACCAGTTTTGGAAATACATTACGTTACACCGTCCTGGGTAAGACGTTAAACTATGTCCAGCAGCAAGGCCTCTGGTTAAAATGTTTTGATGTGTGTGGAACCACCACTTAATTGCTGGTGTTCCCAGGTCCACCCTGGCCCGGTGTGGTAGCATCTGTTAGGGTCCCAGCTATTGGCAAAAATTCAATTGTTTGAATAAAACAAAATATTACCAGCAATAAAAATGAAATACAATATGTGAGCCGCTTATAAAGAAAGAACTATGAATTAAAGTAAGTCTTCAGCTGCAGAGTCAGCAGTTCTAATAACTTGGGCTGAGTCGAAATGGTGACCAATTATAACACCGGAACGCTGATCTTAAAATTTAGTTATTTTGTTTTGATTATTCTTATGTCTATCTATCGTCTTTTTATGTTGATTTGAATATCGTTTAACTATTATCAGCAATACTTCTTTTGGAAAAAATTATTATCAGCAATACTATTTTGAAAGAAATATATTACCAGAAACAGATTTTTGATAAAACAAAATATTACCAGCAATAAAAAATTTTTGTCGTCATTAAATAACCCATTGCGAGTGATATGGCGTAAAACAAAATAAAACAAACCAAAGAATACATTTTCTATTCATACGAATCTATCCTAAAGATGTTGTCGGCATTAAATGACCCATTGACGTTGATATGCTGTAAAACAAAATAAGCCAAACCAAACCAAACATTACGTTACTGTAACAGACGAATATATTTCCTATTATTAAGTTTTACATTGGTCTTATTCTCATTTTCCTGAGCTTAAACACGAAAGAAAACACCAGACACATTGAAAGAAACAAACTACATTCACCACTTCCATGCCTATGATATATTTCAAATCATTGTTGAAGAATTATTGTGATATCAACGAACACTCATTGCCACATTTGTGATGTCAACGAATACACGTTGTCACTTTCGTAATGCACGATGTAGCAGAGACTTTGTAATCACAGATACAAAAATAATAACACCGTTGAACAATACTGGTATCTGACGCCTTCGAATAACAATCGAACTAATAGTACTTGCTCAACAATACTCGTTTGTAAAGTAACCACCGAATAGTGATCCGAATAGTAACCCGCATAGTGATCAGAATAGAGGATAGTATAGCGATCCGTATAGTGATAAAGTAGAAATAGGGATCCATATAGTTATAGAGGAGAAATGGTGATCAATTAGACGCCACGCTAATTCTCATATATACATTTTCTGTGCGATCACGTGATCTACCTATTCAATATGGGATCAGCTGTGTTTGCTCTCTGGCGATGTATGTTCAAATTCAAGTGTCGGCAGTGGCACTTTATTCCTATATAACAAAAATACCGTAAGGTTAAATGAAAGCTCGATATAGTTCTATCAAACTAAACAAAGGTGGTCTTTTTTAACATCAATATCACCTCAAAGCAAGGTGACAAAGCCGCTAAGATGCAATTTGAGATATAGCGTAACAGATTACGAGACACATTTTATGGGAATATACCGGGAAGATAACGATTGACCCTATACGTGAAAAGGTTATGATTGTCGTTTCATAAAGCAGCTATTCGTGGGAAGAAGCTGCTGAAGTGGAACTTGCATATCACCAATGAAATACAAAAGGGACGAGTCGTTTGGTTCGTTACAATGTACGTGACATGGCGGGTCCTAGCCGTGAATGTTAGAACTGGGGGAACTAAGGAATGCATTTCTTCTGAACACTTTCCATTGAAATAGCGACAGAAGAGCGGGAGACATGTAACGTTTCGTCTGTGAGATAGGCCTGTAAGGTGGAAAACGGTGCAAATGAAAATGGCTGAAACACTTCCTGGTAAGTAATTATCTGTTTATAACAAATATGATTTTCGAAGTAACATTCTTAAGTCTTATTGCGTGTACATATCTCTGTGCTATGGAGAACACCGGCAATGGGACAGGCACTTAACAGCGCTAGCTTCCATCTTTTTTCGCACTGTTCTGTATACCTTTTAACCGACCGACTATATTTCTTAAAACTTGCTCAGAGAATTCCTCCTACCTACCCTTGAGCTTCAAACAGAACGCCACCTAGAGTAAATAGAAAAAATATCGTGTTGGCCAAAGTTCCTCAGAGTAGGTCCTATATCTTTTATTATCCATTATTGAAATTCTGAACGTTAGCTTCGTTTCAAACAAGAGTAGGTACAAAATACACTACTATAACTACCGCCAATAATTTTAAAAAAATTAATCCAATGAAATACAATGAAATACAATATTGTGAGCCGCTTATAAAGAAAGAACTATGAATTAAAGTAAGTATTCAGCTGCAGAGACAGCAGTTCTAATAACAGAGAAAAGTATGCCGCATGACAAATATCACCAATACTCATCAGCAGGCCGGTTATATATATATATAAAGAGGGAGAGAGTGAGATAGATAGATAGATAGATAGATAGGGTCCCAGATACTGGCAAATAGTTAACTATTACCAGCCATACATTCTTGGAAAAAAATATTACCAGCAATACTATTTTGAAGGAAATATATTACCAGAAACAGATTTTTCACAAAACAAAATATTACCAGCAATAACATTTTTTGTTGGCATTAAATAACCCATTGCGATTAATATGTCGTAAAACAAAATAAACCAAACCAAAGAATACATATTCTATTCATACGAATCTATCCTAAAAATGTTGTCGGCATTAGATAACCCAGATGAGACAACGAAGAAATGATTCCAAAACTAATGAATTCTAATGTTTAGACATAAGTTTCGCCATCTTTCTTCTTACCACAGAGAATTTTCCTCCGGTTATCCTAGTTGCTTGAATTTGTTGAGATAGGTATTGTTAATTCAATTCCTGGGCCGGGCAGTGTCTACTTGGATTCACTGTAAACTTGGCGAGCAATAAGTGACAGTTCTAAAAATTAGAACTAGAAAAGCTATCGTTAATGGAACAAGAAGAAAATATACACAAAGAATAAATAAAGGGTTCATTTCGAAAACCCCTATAGGTCACCCGGATCGAGTCAGGGCCGGAATTACGAAATTGTGTGATAACAATAAGGAAAATGAAGTCAACTATCCGAATATAAAGAGTGTAAATAATATTTTTCTTTTATTATTGTTGAAGAATAAGTCTTAAAGGACAGGAATTTGAATGTCCATAGCCCCCCCCCATTTAAAAGAAAATAAACTTTCAAACTTTAATATCTATCAAATATGCATGTTCAGTACAAGGATTAAATAAAAAGATTCCTTAAAAAATTCTAGTAAGATGAAGAGAAGATTATCGAATGAAATAAATAAAACTGACATTTCTGTCAGGCGTTGCTATCCTTGGTCATTCAACTTTTCTTGCATTTTTGCGTTCGAAAAATACAAGTTCAAACACTAGGTTAAATAGAAGATATTCTTTGAGACGAAAATACGGCAAAGTCTTTTTGGAAAGAACTTCTGTAAGTTAAATTAAAGAAATTCATCCAATGACAAATTAAATCAATTACGAGGGTCATATTCAGGATTAATGCGTCAAAAATTATCAAAAATATTTTTATGAAACACGACATCCAAAACCAAATGTAAATAAAGTAAAGTTAATAAAAGTTTATAAGTACGTTTGTCCAGCATTAATCTTGCCAGAAAGGGGAAATATTGAAGAAGCCGGGTCTAGTATTTACAGTTTAGTTTCAAGTAAAATTCTTTCTTTTATAATAAACTCTATTTTTAGGAATCCGTTTTCACAACATCGCCCACGTGTCGCCGACGTGATCGCATTGCAAAACGGAACGCTGATCTTAAAATTCAGTTATTTGGTTTTGATTAATCTCATGTCTATCGTCTTTGCATGTTGACTTGAATATCGTTTAATTATGTTTAAATATCTATGTCCTGAAGATGGACTACTAGACCGAAACGTCTGACGTCGACATTGAAACATTAAACTTGCATATTCGGATTTTGTTTTTTCATATCTTTCATCAGATATATATATATATATATATATATATATATATATATATATATATATATTGTCATCCGCAGACAGACTGTTTCGCTGTATCACCGCTCATCAGTGTGTTTAGACGTCCGGTTGCTTCTAGCTAGGATCGAAACTCGACTGAATTATCGTCATTCGGGGATTTTGCCACTAAGCTGTTGGTGAATGGCAGAGATGAAGGCGAATTTAAGCGTATTTATTTTAAGATAAACACACAGTGACTGAGAGAACTCAATTCAATTTACCGAATAGTCTTGCTGTAATAGTCACTGTTAACAAACTCACACTTCCTCCCCTGAGAGCTCCACCGAAATAAATTTTTCAGGAGCATCTATATTGTCATCCACAGACAGGACTTTTTCGATGTATCACAGTTCATCAGTGTGGCTAGACGTTACTTCGTTGTCTCATGTATCTATCTATCTATATATATATATATCAAATCTATCTATCTTTACATATATATATATATATATATATATATATATATATATATATATATATATATAATTATATATATATATATATATATATATATATATATATATATATATATATATAATTATATATATATATATATATATATATATATATATATATATATATATATATATATATATATATATTATAAATATAATTAGTTATACCCGTTGGAAAAAAACTTAGGTGTTTTGGCTTGTAATTGAACAAACCAATGAAAAATAAGGGATAAAAAAAGAAAGAACAAAGAACATGAAATTGAGGCGAAAACAATCGTCCAGAATAAATAAAGAGTGAGAGGGTGAGATAGATAGATAGATAGATAGATAGATAGATAGATAGATAGATAGATAGATGAGACAACGAAAAAACGATTCCAAAACTAGTGAATTCTAATGTTTTGACATAAGTTTCACAATCTTTCTTCTTACCCCTTGTGGAATACAAGAAATCGTTTTTATGTCTCAGGGAACACCTGCATGGAAGTTCGTATATACCATTATTATCCATCTGCTTTATATATTTGTCGTAGTTTAGGTGGTAAACAATATATAGACAACATGAATGCGTTTTGTACTCAAATGAGTCACTCAATGATACACTAATCCACCAAGTTCATGACTTGTCTGTTGATAGAGAAAGCGGTTTCACACTGACACCATATAAATATCGCTAAATACATTCCCACTGATTATTTTAATTTTAAATAATATAGCAGGTTGATTGGTTTAGTTTGTTTGTTTTATGTCATATCAACCTCAATGGGTTAATGTCAACAAGATTTTTATTGCTGGTAATACTTTTGTGTTTTCGAAAATGTATTGCTAGTATCTGTCTATATTTCTGAGATGAGGTATTATGTACACTATTTACATTATTCGGACTATTGTCCTCATCTTTTTCGCCATATTTATTAAAACGTTTCAGCCGTTGTACGCTCCGGCCTTCTTCAGGTGGTTGGAATGTCGAACTCAACACATTATTTCGCTCACTGGGTTAGACTGCCTCAAGGACACATGGCACAGTGGATAAAGGCGTTAGTTAGATCCAGTGACAGGACACAAATAGTGTGAGTTCAATACCTGGATAAGGCGGTGGAGAAATTGGAGAGGGGGATTAACAGGAGCTAACTGATAACAGACATCCATTAAACATGGCACGTAGAACTAGAACAATCTACCCGAGTGACCGAAATAAAGTGTTCAGTTCGACATTCCAATCACCTGAAAAAGGCCGGAGCGTACAACGGCCGAAACCTTGTAATAAATATGGGGACAAAGATGAGGACAATAGTCCGAATAATGTAAATAGTGTATTGCTAGTATTTTTTTTTCAAAATGTATTTCCGGTAATATCTTTTTTATTATTTACACTATGGTAGAGTTTTGATCACAGTTTCAAGGTTAAATATTTACGCATAACTGTGAATATAAAATGTGGTACCACTGGTAAAACCAGCAATTATGATATGTTTCCAAACTGCTCAAAAATCTCCTAATGAATAACCCTTCTGCTGGATGTATTAATCTTCATACTCAGGATGAGGATATAGTTTATCGTCATACCTAGGTCGCCTCATTGGGGTGGTCTCTGCAGAGGTGCAGTCGGTGTATACTGAAAACTCAGCCGACAAATGGGGTATTCTTATTGTTAATTTCACCACAAATTGGTTTCTGTTGCCATAGATGGATGTAACAAACAGAATTATGAAATCTAAACACACAATATTTCATGGATCGGAGTCAACTTCAGTGGCATGATAATCTTTATGCAAAAATTATATACAGAGTGATAAAGGTTAAAATGGGTAGCACTATCGAATAAAATTGAAAGCCAAGATGTAGAAAAATAATGAATTGTTCAGTTTTCCTAAGAAATATATCAAGCCAATAAACTAAGAACGAGACAGGAAAAAGGGCATATTGTAATTATTTAAAATAGGCCCTAGTCTCCCATGTTATCACGTAGCAAAAACAGACAGGTCTACTTTTTTTGTTAGTAATGTCCAATTGATAGAATGATCAAGAGCCTCTCAAGATAGATGAGTACCAAAATGACGTAATTTATATGAAGGTCAGTGGATGAATAGGAAGCGAAGTAAGTGATGTTTATGAGTATATATTGGTTAGATAATTATTGGCCCAAGATTTGAAGAGAGTAAGCTTGTAGTGTTCTTGGAAACATCAGTGCGGGAGTCCCCAGTGTAGCGTATCTTGGGAGTAATATTTTGGAATGGGACTTTCTTTTTAACTTACGTAGGGAATGAGATTTATTCAAACCTGCGGATATTGCAAATATATGAGCTGGTGACACTAAGGAACTTTGCTCATCGGAGCATTTGCCATAGAAACAAAGACAGAGATGCGCCTTTGCGTCTGTTGGAAATGACTTGTGAGATGAAAAAAGCTAACGTTCAAAAGACGACGTGAACCATTGAGAATTCTAGAATGTGAAGATTGTGAGTTCAAACCCAGCTATCGACAGCGATACCTCATTTTTTGTTTTTTCTGACGCTTTTGAAGCCACAATATGTCAGAAGGATTCAGGTATTTGCGGAGTCGTACAAAGAATACTGGCCGACAATTTCTTGTCTTAACCTGTTTTACAGGTGACGTCCCTCACTTCGTTATTTCACGGCTTTAGTTGGAAAGTGTGTTATCATAGCAGCAAAATTGTGTTTGATACTTTATTAGGACATATATCTGATATATTTTATATGTGGTTAGTGTGACTTGTTTATTTTTATTTTTTATTTTTTTGTTAGCAATGTTCAATCGATACAATCGACGGGAAACTGAAATCTGCTGGCCGATTCAAATTCCGTCCTTACCCGATTACGTTAATTTTGGCACTAATGTCTTGAGGAAAGGCACATCTTCTCGTCCCAGTTAGAGTTAAATTTGCTGAGTAGACAGGGCTTTTGAGCATGAGGTGTCAGGCAGTCTAATAGAAGATAAAACACTGAACTCAATCTGTGGAGAAGACTCCCACTTCAAATTTTCTTTAGAACTTCACAAATAAAGTAAATTCACAAATAAAGTAAATAAATCTTTAGAGCGCCTACGTCATGAAGAGGCATAGCATTAAAAATATCTATGAACATTCAAGTCAATATAATAAAATGTATCGACTATGGAGGAATTACTTCGAACAACTTACGAAATCTTGAAGACTGAACGTTCTTTAAACAGATTTTTTGTTATTGTTACATTTTCACCGAAGTAATATTGGACGATAAACAAAAGGTAGATATTTTCCTTGCGTTGATCTTGTCGGGCGTCGCAACAAGCAATGAAAAGATTCCTGTGAGTTGCCTAAATGCCACCCGGGATGGCAAGCGATGTCAGAAGGGGACTAAGGTTAAAGAGAAACTGAAAGCGACCGCTGATCAGTGAATTATTTCGCATCGATAGAAAAGAATAACGAAAGTTACTAGATCTAAAATGCTTTACTGAAGAGAAGCAATATGTCAGTGTTTATAACTCTATATATTTTGATGTGTAATAGACGCCAGGCCTTTGTTTCCTGCAATAAACGTATATGGATTAACACATATAAAAAATAATGACATATGAAATGTATATAGTTGGTACTAAATAATATAAAATGTGCTCTTACTTAGACTCAATCTTCGTAAACATATTTGAACGGGCTGCAATTTCCGACACAACAAAATTAACATGTAGGCGCCAGTAGTTTAAGGGAAATAACAATTTATCTCAAAATTAAATTGTAAAATCCAAAGTTAAACGAAAAATGTCTTATAGGAACTCTTATTATAAATATATTAAATGTCGCAATCCTCTCACTGCTCTGTCGCCATTTCTAGGTAAAGTGTTCAGACAAATTACATTCCTTAGTTTCACCATTTTGACCCCACAGCTAAGACTCGCTACGAAACTCACTCGCATGACTACTGTGCGTTGTGCAGAGTAAGCATCATTTTATTAATATCAGTAATAGGGCATATATATATATATATATATATATATATATATATATATATATATATATATATATATATATATATATATATATATATACAAGTAGATCAGCCGATCAGGCTACCTTGGATTCAACGTTTCGGCATCTTCAGGTGATTCGGGCTAAAAAAATTCCGTAAGGCTTCATTATTTAAAAATAAATGAACGCAAAATGCGAAGCGTAATAGAAGATGAGGATTAAAGAAAGTTTATTGAAATTGTTCCGGAGTGGGTATATGAAAAGTACATACTTTTATTCTGGTTCCTATAAACTCAAAAGAACTTTTCAGTGTGTATATAATATATAGGATTCCCTTTCCAGAAATGACTATTAAAACGCCTATTTTTATTTTATTTATTTCTAAATATTTCTCCAAACAGGTACCATATACGCCAGTTAAATGTTTTCCATGTAAGCTGTCTGCGTGCAGTCTGTGGAGGTAACCTTCAAGATAGGATATGTAACGTAGACCTGTTTCACAGGTGTAATATTGGATGAATCGAGACTTTTCTCATACAGTCTCAGTTACGGTGGACTGGTCATGTCTTGGAATGCCTGATGACGGGATACCCAAGATCCTAATGTACAGCAAGTTAAATCAGGGCTACAGGAATGTAGGACGCTCATGGCTAAGATAAAAAGACAAGCTGAAAATCAACTTGTCAGAAGTCGATATACAACAAAACACCCTTAAGCGCTTAGCCTTGGAGCGTGTAGAATGCAGATCAAAGGGGTTTTGTGGACTCAGCAATTTTTAATCTGCTTGTCTGCATCATCTTCAAGAAGCGAGAGCAAGATCTAAAAGGTCAGCCAATCCAACAGTGATCTCATCTCATAATCCTCACACTTGCTCCATATGTGGCCTCCTTTATAAATGATAAGCGGGTCTTAAATGCCGCTTAAGATTATCGCACAAAATTTCATAACTGAATCAACTAAGCTGTCAGATTCTCATACGTCGAAATCGATGAGAGAGTCCATTATATATATATATATATATATATATGTGTGTGTGTGTGTGTGTGTGTGTGTGTGTGTGTGTGTGTGTGTGTGTGTGTGTGTGTGTGTGTATATGAAGAAATATACTTTTAAGGTGTGCTATATTTATGGGATAAAGTGCACAATGTCATCGATAGAGCAAATATATAAATATAAAAGTGAACATTGAAGTCACCAAATGTGTAAATATAAAAGTGAACATTTAAGTCAACACTTAGAGGCTGACAGGCTCTAGCCTGACGCTTGTGTCTAGCATGAAACAGCCTGTTGCCTCTATGTGTTGATTCAATGTTCACTTTATATATATATATATATATATATATATATATATATATATATATGTGTGTGTGTGTGTGTGTGTGTGTGTGTGTGTGTGTGTGTGTGTGTGTGTGTGTGTAATAAATTTGAATGTCTGTGTACCACTGCCTTACACTTTCCCAACCTTATTCCTAGAGGTCGTAGTATAAAATATCATAGCATTCTGGAATCAGACCGACTCCATGAGGAAACTTAACCATTCCGGGCTGGATCTGGACCTGCATTCCTGAATTTTTTATTCTCAAATTTTCCTTACTGTGATTGCTTTCGCCGATCTTTTACGTGATTATTTATGACGAAATTTTGGTACGATAACTTGCAAATAAATTTGGTAATTAATTTAAATTAATTTCGAAATGCAGCGAAAGTCACCGGTGAAATAAAAAATAAGTGTTTGCACGGCTATCTATATCAAATTGTCTTTAAATTAAGCGGCCGTAGAAGAATTATGCCTGAGCTTTTAAATCGTATGATTAAATATTAATGAAATACTTACATGCAGCGATCAATATTAAGTTCTTCTGTAGTTCCTTGTTGCTTATCTGATCTACTCCTCCCTACATCTTATGATGAAATCCCAATCAAGAGACCTCCGCAGGTGCTAGCTTGCATGCTTCCCGTGGGAATTCCGAACTGAAACCTTTATTTCCTCCACCCGGGTAGATTGCTTCACATACTATGCCGCTTCCTCAAAGATGAGGACAACAATCCGAACAATATAAATAGTGTAAATAATTACAATACCTCACCTCAGAAATACAGATAGCATTGGACTGTTTGTTCTGCTGAATTTACATACTGGTACAAACTTGTATAGAACCTATTAGAATGTCCTACAAAGTCTGTGAGAAGCTCTGTTTATGATTTATTGATCACTATAAGAAGCAATTAGAAAATAATCTTATAATTTAACACACACACAAAGACACACACACTACATGATTACTCTAACATTTTTAGGCATTTAAAACAACATGCCTGGCCGCATACACAATTCCGGAAAATCCTCGTCGAAAACACAACTATGCTTAAACATGAAAACAATAAACAAAAACTAAAAATTCTTGAAGCTATATACACAAAACAGTTGAAACCTAACCTGAACAAAATAAACTATGAAATCTCCACAAATATCCTTAAATGCTATAATTAGTGACAGAAGCCATTAGTTCATACCAACGGCTTTCCATACTCAATACTCATCGGATTCACTCTCGCGTGGTCATGTGTGACGTCATGAGCTGTTGTGCGATTTTTGCTTTCAGCGTCTTATATGCAAGTGTTTATCGTTGCTTGGAAATCATCCATGTAAACAAAAAAGGACTATCATCAATTTCTTGTTCGTGTATTGCTTAAAATATTGTGTAATTGTCATCTTTGATAATGGCTTATGTAAGCCGAAAGCTTAGATGAGATTAAAAAATATGTATCAATATTGTGATTTTCTTTCATTGTTTAATGATAATCTTATTAAAATTATCAGACGATATGAAAAGAACTTACATAAAATATATAGACAACACTTATCTATATTATTTAATGAAACATGTATGAATATATATATATATATATATATATATGTATATATATATATATATATATATATATATATATATATATATATATACTGAGGAAACAAATATTCGTTAATTTATTTTATTTCCAACTAATGAATAAACATGCGTTTCACATAAGTAACTGTACACAGATGCGTAATAACTAAATATGCATAGAAAACAGAAAAAATAATTTAATAGAAATAAATCACATTTATGTATTTTAATATGTGCAAAATATAGTCGTACTATACATATTTCAGTTTTATTCTTTTTAAATCGCTTAATACGCTAGAATATTCAAGTGGAATATTCTAGAATGTTGCAATAATTTTATCAATGGTTATTTCTAACGTAGAAAAACACAATCAGAACATTCTATTGTTGATATTCATGAAAGAAAGTTTTTTATTATGGCAAGAGATAAAGAATTGCCAAATTCGTATAAAGGAACTGATTGTTAAACTCTGGATAGAAGTTAAAGATTACAGGAAAATATCAGAAAACCTGAATATTCCTTTTACTACCAGTAGTGTATTCGTTGCATAAAAATCTCAAAACTGTAGAAAACTAAAGAAGAACAGTTGCTCCACGGAAGATTTCTTCAAGATCTTTGAGAGAATTTATGCGTCAAATTAAACAAAATCCAATTGTTCCTCGTCAAGAGATGCAGGATGATTTGCTTTCATAAGGAATCTGTGTCCCGAACCGGACAATAATCAATGAAAGAAATGATCTAAACTTACGCTCCCCTCACAAAACTCGACTGCTATTGAAAAGACACAGATACCGGGTTGAAATTTGTTCGTGAACATAAGGATAAGGAAAAATAATATTGGAAATTAGTTATGAACAGACGAAACCAAAATTGAGTTGTTTGGACGTAATTCTAAAAGTTATGTACGCAGGAAAGATGGTGATGCCTTCTAACAAAAGAAGATAGTTCCAACAGAGAAATTTGGTAATAGAAGAATCATAGTTTGGGGATGTTTACTGTAAAATGTACTAGTAACATATCAGTAATCGATAGTAGAAAGAATGCCGCAGCATATCAAACTATTTTGGATGCAAATTTAATGATTTTGGTTGAGAATCTGGAACTTCCTCCTGACTGGATCTTCCAACAAGATAATGATCCTAAGCACACTGTCAAATCTACGGAGAAATGGCTTCTGAAAATAATGTAAATATCCTGAAATGGCCATGTCAATCCCCAGATTTTATCCCAACCCATTATCTGTGCCGTTATCTGAAAATTCAAATCCAAACGAGAGTTCCAACAAACATCCCGGATCTGAAGACCATATGCGAAGAAGGATGGAACAAAATACCAACTAAAATGTGTAAGTCCTTAATGAAGAACGACAAGATGTTGGGGGTTGTTCTAGGAGTGAATAATAGCAATTCTACAAAGTATTACATGAAGATTATTTATTCTTTTTTGTTTTGTACGAATACTTTTTTCACCGATTAAAATGGATAAATGTGATTTATTTCTATTAAATCAAACTTATTGTTTTCTGTGTATATTTATGTTATGGGTCCTTACCTGTAATTGTAGAATGAACTCTTCCTAACATTATGTATACTACGCCTCTCAAGGGAGAGGGACGAATCGAGCCTAGCCGATAGTAGTTCACTCCAAACCAGACTGACAGACATACTAACACCTTCCACACCTTGTATTATTATTACGTATAATATATCTTCGTTATTTCTACTCTTGTGTTTGTGTTGTTCTTCCGTGGTCCTAACCTGGACCATAACAATTTAGTTATTAGGCATCTGTGTACAGGTAATTAAAAGAAAAATATGTTTATTCATTTGTTGGAAATATGATAAATTAAAAATTTGTATGTGTACGAATATTTGTTTCACCCCAGTAAATATATATATATATATATATATATATATATATATGTGTGTGTGTGTGTGTGTGTGTGTGTGTGTGTGTGTTTGTGTGTGTGTATGTGTGTGATAGATAGATATATAGATAGATAGACAGACAGACAGACAAGCAGATAGATAGATAGATAGATAGATAGATAGATAGATAGACAGAGAGAGAGAGATAGATAGATAGATAGATAGATAGATAGATAGATAGATAGATAGATAGATAGATAGATTTAAATGCACTAATTTGACTAGATTGATGTGTAAATCTTTCACTGAATTATGCATTAAATGTCATGGAAATTAAATATTTGCTTCAAGGCAAATATGGTCTAACGTTTTCTCAGACACTCTTCGCCCACTAAAGTCAGTCTATTCCTCAAGTGCATTTTACCTTTGACCTCCCCTATGCCTGTGTTCATTCATAAAGTCTCAGCATGTCATTACATTTCGGCTAATGCCCTTTTCACTATTCTGACCACCCTTTTACTTTGACTCTATATTTCTCTCGCTTTCTCTTTCTAACATCAGCAGGGTTCCATCTTCTATGACTCAGCGTGGATGCCAGTCGTTATTTGATGGGTTGACATTTACTTGGGTGATTCGGTCAGTGCGGTTACAGGAAAAATTTCTACCTCTTCCGATTTACTAAATACTGGTAGTAGATAAAGAGTAAATATATCATTTTGTAAATTTTATTTTCCTCTAACCCCATAAATGACATATTTATATTCTTATATACAAGATGATTACGACTCGAATAGTGCCATTAGATTGATCCCCATAAATAGGTTAGCGCAGAAGATAATTTTACTCCTCTTACACATGTGCAGATGTGACAGCGTGGGTCGTGTCTTGCAGTACACGTTACAGTAATGTTTCTATGATAGATCATATAACACTTCAAGTACATATGTCTTATAACAAGTTCTTTGTAACCTCATTCAGTATGTAGCCTCTTTGAAATATTTTGCGCATTTATGATGAATGTAACCACTTCCATTACATGTTAAATCATTTAATTCTTTTGACAAAGTTTCAAAGCGTGTTTTGCCGTTTTCAGCTAAAGCTTTGTACAGTATTCAAAGTATTTCAATAATACCTGTGTCTGAAGAATTTTAAAGAGAGGAAAACTGTCAATAGCACACTCTGAACTTCGAATACATTAGACCAAGAAGAACATCTGAACTATGTGACTGGATGTTATTACATCAGATTGCTCCTTCTTATAAAGAACAACTGCACTACGTCATTGAATATTATTATATCAGAGTGTTCCTTCTTATGAAGAACAACTGGACAACGTTATTGAATGTTATGACATCAGAATGTTCCTTCTTATAAAGAACTGCACTACGTCATTGAATGTTATTATATCAGAGTGTTCTTTCTTATAAAGAACAACTGTACGTCATTGAATGATATTATATCAGTGTTGAATCTTATAAAATGATGTATAGATAACGGTAAGCAATCTCTTACAGAAGACCACTGTGAGCTATATGTCCGATGATCCCATGAGAAGACTTATCCACCTGAAAGTGTTGTTTTTAATTCTGTTGAGCGTGTCTAGCCACATTCCGCAACAGATTAACCTAGTTAATAAGCAGCTTATTCGGCAGTAACACGACAAATCGGCAGATAGTACTGGACTGTATAGTACCAGTAGTGTTCCTAATGACTCGATAAACATATTGATAATGACAATATTAGCCATTTCTTTATAAGGAAATATTTAGTATTTATTGACTGAACAGCCTGTACTAATGTCGAGTGAATTTATAAAATTAATTCTAAAACAATTTTTCACGAAAATAGACTTCTCATATCCAGTAGCTGTTATTACCTAGCTTTTCTGATTCTGTAGCGCCAGTTCACAAAGTTTGAAGAAATTTGGACTTCGGCATGAAGCACCTAATTCACTCACTCAAAGCAATTTTAAACCATCGATATTATAAGGTCATCCCATAAGTTCTGTCCGAATTTTGAATAAAGAACACAAGTGACCAAATGTTACATTTAATTACAGATTCAATCAACAATGTTTTTACCCTGATTATCTATGACTTCCTTCCATCTATTAACAAGCTTACTAATTTCATGACTGTAAAGTTCTTTTGGCTTTGATTCGAAGAACTCACAAATGTCAGTTTTAACCTCTTCCTGTGTTACAAAAGCTGTTTCTTCCAAATTATTCTGTAAACTACGAAACAAATGGAAGTCTGAAGGAACAAGGTCGGGAGAATAAGGTGGATGAGGAATTTTCTCCCAACCAAGTTCTTCGATCTTTTGTGACGTGATTCTTGCTGTGTGTGGTCGCGCATTGTCCCGATGAAACATCACCCGTTTTCGATTCACTAGAGCAGGTCTTTTTTTCCTCAAAGCTTGGTTCAAACTCTCTAATTGCTGACAGTATATTTGAGCATTAATTGTTGAATTAGGTGGTAAGAATTCAAAGTGGATTATTCCTTGGCAATCCCACCAGATTGAAAGAACCTTTTGCCCATGAAGTTCCCTTCTCGGCTGTGGCTGGGGTCCTTCACCTTTACCAAGTCACTGTGTACGAAACTTAACATTTCGATAAAGGAATCCATATTTCGTCGCCAGTAACAAGTCTATCCAAAAAAGGTGAAACAAGTTGGCGAGAATGGAGAGAAGAGCAGATATCAACTCGGGATTTGAGGTTGTTTTCAGACAATTCATGAGGCACACATTTTCCAAGTTTAGGAACTTTTCCAAGATGTTGAAGATGACGATGAACAGTTGTGAGATTTGAACTGAAAACCACTGCCAATTCCTCAACTGATAAAACAGGATTTTCTTCAAGTGCTGCTTCAAGAAGCTTTTCATCAAACTCAACTGGACGTCCGGTTCGATCTTCATCTTCAAGGGTGAAATCTCCACCTCTGAATTTTGCAAACCATCTTCTGCAAGTTCTTTCATTCACACATTCCTCTCCATAAACTGAGTGAATGTTTCCAGCCGTTTCTTTCTTGAACTCATAAAGCATTATGTGCTTCAAATGATTCTTGGGTACTTCCATGTTAGCAGGTTTTAATCAAACAAAATTTAATTTTATTATTCTCTGAAATAAAATTTGATCAGTTTAAATGCATCTAAACATAAAAATAATGTTCAGCTCCATTAGTCATTATAATATAATCTTTAAATTTCGTTCATTTTAACAAAAAGTTAAAATTCGGACAGAATGACCTAATAGAAAGCAGTTGTATGCAGCTGACAATTTAGATATTTCTGAACGGTTTTGGCGCCATGAATGACGTCCATATAAACGAGTCCACCTGACGTGGCTATTTAAGAACATGTCTGCGTTTTCATTGTGTAAACATTACTTCAAGCGCATACGTCGTTCAGATCTTAAAAAGACAATCACACAATAGATACTATATAGCGGTGCTACATAATAACAAACAAAGAATTTTACCAAAATAAAGAAAATATTCCTTGAAAACTTCCAACACGCACGCCAGCACGCCTGCACACACACAGAGACACACACACATATATTCACACACACACACACACACACACACACACACACACACACACACACACACACACACACACACACACACATATATATATATATATATATATATACAAACACACACATATATACATAAACACACACAAACACACACACACACACACACACACACACACACACACACATATATATATATATATATATATATATATATATATATATTAAATAAAAACAGATTGCTTTAAGGTTCCATATAATAAATTATTTCACCACAGCCCTTTTAAAGGACAGTGGATCATCAGATTTATTTCCAAATGTTGAAATGAAAAAATGAAAATAAATTTACACATTTATGACGGGCAATAATAAGGAAACTCACGAAGTGGGGGCAGTGTAGGGGGTAGAGAGACAGCATTGAGTTAGATGTAACATTTCTATTGTTTCAAATTGAAATTTTCGCTGAAATCTAGACATTGACACTTTAAATCTGTTAACGGAAGTTATATCTTGATATAGGAAGTGGGATGGACAAAGAAGTATATAAAGAAAAAAGAAAAAAGAAAAAAAGAGAAAAAAAGAGAAAGAAGTTGTAAAAAAGTGTCATTAACTTCTATTGGAATAGGTGTTGTTTTTTTCTTTACTTTGAGATTTACTTTGAGATTTCGTAAATTTTTCAGTTTAAACAGTCTAAGCCATTCAATTATATGTTAAAGTTTTTCAAAGAAACCTTATTACGGACATTTTGGGGATTTAATGTGAAATAGTCGATTAAAAAATATAGAGTTTACATTAAAACACTAGAAACTTTTTCTCAAATATAAGTTTACATCTAGTAGTTAGTGATTATTAAGGTGATATCTTTATCAGTTTGAATTTTATTTATGAGATTGATTAGTGACCATTTTTACATTGGTAAATTCTATTACTTAAAATTTAGTATTAATATAATATGGAGTGGCATTTTAACGCAATATTAGAGATTTACAATATTAGAGTTTACTATATATGATGGAGCATGATCTAAATATATATATATATACATGCACACATATACACACGCACACACACACATATATATTTATATTTATATACAGGGTGTATGAAAAATATGTTTACATACTTTGGGAGCGGATTACTCACAAAAACACCAAGGACAAAATCCTTTATAAACATACCCCCACAAATCCCTTCGTTTTTGAGTTATTAAGTTTAAAGAAAATTTTTGTTAGAATCAAGAAGCCGCCACAAGATTTTGTAGATGTATGTTTCCATATGTTGGATATTACATTTAACATTGACTACTGCAAACTTTAATCTGAATAACTAAAAAACGAAGGATTTGTGGACAGATGTTAATATGGACTTTTGTCCTTGATTTGGTGTGAGGAACCAGCTCTCAAAGTTTGTAAAGGTACTTTTCACTCTCTCTGTCTCTGTCTCTCTCTCTATATATATACATATATATATATATATATATATATATATATATATATATATATATATATATATATATATATATATATATATATATATATATACATATATATATATATATATATACATATATATATATATGTATTGTCAATATAGTAAAAAGTGTGTAATAGGGAGAAATTGTGTTTGTGTGCATCGTGTGCGCTTGGATATATTAAATTGAAAGAAATACCCCATGGCAATTTTGATATGACTGTTAAGCAACTTTTTCAACACTTGCTATGAAATAAAAATCCATTTTTAATTTTTCTTTTTCTTTACACTTTTCTTAATATAAAATCAGATAACTTTTCTTTGTGGGGAGTATAAAAGATAGATAAAATCGAAACTGTTGCAGAGGAGATGTAATGTGCACAAGACTGCACAAAAAATCGTTTATTGTTAATCGTAAAGCCATGTTGCTTTTAAACGATAATGTAAGACAACAGATTGCCCGTGTTACTTGGGAAAAGTTTCATGAAATTTTGCATCATCACCCTTAATCATTTATAATTGCTTCATCTGATAATATTTCTTTCAGATTCTTGCAACAATTTTTAAAGGAAGTAGACTTTATTAATTTTGAAGTGAATAATGTCTTTTACGCCTCAGGGATCAATATTCTATCATGGACAATATGGAAAAACATCATCTTCACCAATTACAATGTATGTCTGAAAACTAACGGAACTGGGGTCACAAACAATGTATTTCCATTCCAAACAACAAACTACACAGTTTTCCCTTCAATGTCATACCCCTAGAGTCTAATGCAACTTTCCAACCTTCTTTGCCACACTCCTATGCACTGCTGGGAGGATTATTCTTTGATGCCCATCAGCTCCGTCGTTACAGACCACGTGATGACCTCGACGCCTTCAAAACGTGTCCTCTTGAGCTTGTGGAATTTTTTTTTAAAATCACAAGATGCAAGATCCCGTGAATAAAGTGGTAGTTCCAGTACGGTGATGTTCTTCTCGGCGAGTAATTGGCAGACGCTCAGCGCGTTGTGAGCAGATTCACTGTCGTGGTGAAGCAGCCATGGTCTGCCCTGCCACAAATCACGTCTCATCTCGCGCGCTGAGCAAAGCAAACGTCACAGGACCTCTTTGTAGACTTGCTGATTGATTGTTTGGCTCTGAGGCAAGAGCACACTGTGGACGATGCCTCGCACATCGAAGAAGGCGATCAGTCCCGTAATATTTTCAAACAGACCTTGTATATCAATTACGACTAAAAACAGTATCTGTTCCTATTCTATCAACAATTGTATCCTGATTTTCTTTTCCACATAATTGCTTGTCCGCAAGTAAGCAGTTTAGTGTTCCATGCTCTCCTGCAATTACTGATGATCGTGAATAGTTTAATGAGTTAATTTTTATCATCATGAGGTTTACGTTAGTTGACCTCGTGTTTAAAAGCAAGTAGAACGTCAGCTAGGATTAACTCTCTATGTTGTGCGTGTTCGTGAACACCGATGCGTCTTTTTGTCTTGTAAGTGTTCAAAGATCGGTGTGATAGCCACTTTCATATAACCAATTAATGGAACCAATGTTTGCACTTTTATGTGTTAATTAAAATTGTTCCTTTAATCATTAGATGTGAAAAATTATAGAACATTATATGACAGTTGCTCACTAGATGTGTGTGTGAGTGTGTCTGTGTATTTGTGTGTGTTCTTTGAGACTTATTTCGGTTCGAATCAGTTCAGCTTGTGAATATATATTAGGCTACGTGTCAGTGTTGCAACCGCATCTCTATCGGTGTTTACATCAAGTGTCAAACCCCAGGAAAACGGTCTCGCTTCACTTCGACTCAATTTCCTGTTGACACCCTCTCGCTTAATGAAGCTTCTGTGATTGAAGTTTCCCGCCCAGTCAAGTGCGCCGCCATAACTGATATTTTCCTGAACTCAGTCACTTCCACAGCAAAATTAACATATATTTCAATCGATGAAAACTTCGTCAGTCTTACTCAACCCCTGCATATAGACTGTGTACGTGTCGTAAATACAAATTTATCTGTGACAGCATTCGGCAAATTGATACAGAATTAACCCATTTCAATGTTTCATTCACAGGAAAGGCACGAGACAGTGATCAGAGGAGGGAGGAAGGTATTGGCCTTAAATGGAAGAGGATTTTATAAAATTAAACGTGGAATTTAGCTTTCTGACATTAAATTGGGTTAATATGAAACTAAGTGAGGAACAAAAAATGTTTTTTGCATAAAATTATGTAAATAAGTTTAAGTTTAAAAAATACAGATTTCTACTTAAAAACACTACTTCAAAAATAAATTTTACGCAAAAGTAAGATATATTTTATAAATTATATATGTGTGTGTGTTTTTGTGTGTGTTAGTGCGCGTGTGTGTATGTATTTGTGTGTGTATGTCAGAAGTTAGATACATCAGCTTTTACAGACATTTATTATTAGCTTTGTGAGTAGGCAAGCAATACATATATATATATATATATATATATATATATATATATATATATATATATATATATATATATATATATGTATGTGTGTGTGTGTGTGTGTGTGTGTCACAAAAATTTCAAAATTTTACCTTAAAATGAGGTATTTTTGTAATTTTTAAAGAAAAAGATAAAATTGCGGTAATTTCAGTGATGTTCGATAAAAGTGACTCACCTGATTTTTTTTACCAAATATTCTCTTCTCCGATGAAACGAAAGTTGAGCTAAATTTAAAGTATTAGCGAAGAAGAAAAGGTCTTTGAATTTACTAGTAAGTACTGTCAAGCATCCGTTCAGTATAATGTTCTGGAGATGCTTTTCTTTTCATGGAACTGGTTTTTTAAAACCTATTAAAAAGAACCTCAGGATCGAGCAGAACAATAGAATTTTAGATTCTTGTCTGCTCCCTTCTGCTGAAAGGTTGCAAATCGACCCCACCAAGCTCATTTTTTTATGTAGGATAAAGCTCTCCGTCAAAAATTAAAATTGATGAAGGAATAGTTTGATCAGAAGCTGGTGAGTGTTATGACATGGCCGCCCCAGTCTCCTGACCTCAACCCAATAGAAAACTTATGGAGCATAAGAAAGCTCGAGAAAGCAGTTGAGCAGCAAATAGGATTTGATTGTGAATTTCATATCCGAATGGAATTCAATGCTTGGAAATTAGATTTGCCAGAACTTAATCAAGTCAATGCGAAAAAGGGTTGACAAATTTATTCAAAATAAAGGAGGACCCATCTATTATTAAATATTTCGAACTATATTACCTATAAATAAATTATACCTTAGTTATTCTTTATTTAAAGCTGTTCGGTTACGTTTTTATTGATTACTAGTTGCAGGAAATAAGTGACTCACTTTTTTGCACAGAGTTTTTCCCTAAATCTCATTTGTATCAAAAATTATAATTATCAATAGAATACCTTAGGCTGAGCAAACTTTTTTACTAGGTGATCGAGAAGTGGTCTTTATGTTAGTAAAATTAAAAATTAGTTTGACCCCAAAAACAATAGGCGAAAAAATGTTTAATTAAAAAAATCAGGTGAGTCACTTTTATCGAACAAAACAGTACTTTTAAAATTTTATGGCTTCCTTGGTACCAAATATTTCAAATTTAGTTTCGTCATTTCACCATACATTTTCACTAAATTATGAATACATTGTATGAGGATCATTATATTTTGCATTCACCATTAACACCTCAGTAGATTTTTTGAGATTACTGAAATCCTGATCCAGGTTCATCACAGACTAATATTGTAAACAAATATATATCTAGCGCTCTCTGTTTGATAGAAAAAAAGTTTGTACCATTCCGACATTATTTTCATAAGATGTTTCTTTATATTTTATATGGGAGTAAATTTCACAAAATGAGAAAAACAGAACAGCTAAGCATCGAGGTGATGGCAGGAACGGAAATTCTATTCAAAGAAGTCTTGTCTGAAACATAAATTGACAAGGATTTAAAGATTCCTAGACATGGGATGCAATATTCATTACAAAAAAAAAGTTAGAATCAGGTGCAAATGCTGACAGAAAATGAGGTGGAATATCAAAAGACACAACTATTGCTGGAGATAAACACTGCTCCAAATTTTGACAGCTGAAGTTATTGCTAGTGTCGTTCTCAGTTCTGAAATATTACATCAGCGGGCCTCAGCGGGTCTCAGCGGGTGCATAACCATCAACAAACCACTGTTATGAAACGGGAATAAGAATTTTGTGGGCAAAATATGTTTAAGAACTGAATCAAGTAATATGGATTAAAGACCAACCTGATTTCTTCAATACAATTTTACCTGATTTGTGATATAATTTAAAAAATAATTTTAAATATAATTAAATAAAAATTGTCAGTTAAGTGAATACTTTCTACTTTAATAATCATTTATCAAAAGAATGTTTTGTGTAATTTCGTTTCAAGTAAGAGTTCAAGGTTAGCGATTACAGGGTGCTTCCTGAAATTTTTACAAAATATACTTAGATATTTTTATAGATTTAACAGATGCTGCGTTCATATTTTTATACTTCATGCTAGGAGAATTACGAATTTATTTTTTTTACCGGACGAACTTATATATAATTGTTGTGTCTTACACTAAAGCTCTTAGTGAATTTTCGGATTTCTTGCTGTTGTTTTTGTTGTGTTGTTTGCAATTCCAAGATAAACAGGGATTTATTCTGCATGATAATATGTTGCTGGAATTATATTACAGAAAGTTTCTCGAGTGGTTTAATTTGCTGAATTTTCATTGTTGTCGTCTCACTGTCAGTGATCATGCTGAAGTTTATTTTTTTATTTTAATAATAAGTAACGAGTTTAATACGTTTGTTCTTTACACATGATGATGAAAAAAAAAGGTGATATCTGAAAATGTTAAAACCGACATAAAGAAAAAAGAAAAAAAAAACACTTTGATAATGACGTAGGAAAATCGAAAGCAGTCAGACATTGGACAATTTATCATTTCATCCCAAGCAAGTCGATAATTTCTCTAAGACAGAATGGGTCAATGAGTGTGAATGAAGCGTAGAAAAAAATCATTGGTGCAGAGAAGTTCCAATTAAAGACAAGGAATTTAGGAGAGAGAAGGTGAAGATTCACATTGCATTGAAATCTTTGAAGAGTAATTTTGACAGGAAAGAAGAATCTGGAAGAGAAGAAGTCCGATAGAAGAAACTATTAGCATAGAACTTACGGTTACATCTAGCAATTCCATGTGTATATTAACGCGCTGGTGATCTAGTACAACGCTTACATTCATAAAGTCGAGACCCCAACGTTCATCAGGTTAATTGACATGCATATATATATATATATATATATATATATATATATATATATATATATATATATATATATAAGACACAGGAAAGCTACGTTATTGTTGTGTTCACGTGAGAGAATTTTTTTCGTGTGGGTCCGAAATCCTCGTCGCCAAGTTGATGTAGATTCCGGGAATGGAATCTTGCACACATAAATAAACAACGCCAGTAATTGAGATAGAAAAATAAGTGTATTAAACGTAAGAATACAGAATAGAAATGAAGATTAGTAGTCCAGGAATGCGGTTTAGTAGAAATATGTACAAGTCTGTGCAAGGGAAGCTGTAATTATCTCTCTCGCTGGACTCTCGTATAACTCTCTGTGAACACCCTGTGTATTGTGTCCGTATCTCTCACCCTGGCTCGACGTATCTCAACCTCCAGGTATTGTATCTGTCCGTATAAGTATACTTTGGAGGAGTCCATCTTGTGTAAAAGGGTCTGCCCCACAACAGTTACAATATTGGGAAAGGGACTGAAGCCGATATGCCTGGTCAAAACTGATAACATTGCAGATTCTTCTTTGGGTTTTATCAAAATTCTGTAGCAGAATCACCAGACCTAATGTAGCTACTATAGTCAGTAAATGGATGAATATTAAATTTTTAAAGCGTATGTAGGATTCTAGCGAAAAGAAGTGTCTACCCTGACATAGAGAAGCAACTTTCTTATCAACAGAGCGTGCAATTAATTTAATATACTCCTTCCTCTTCATGTCAGTGGAAAATGTTATTCGAAAAGACGCAATGACACACTCTCCTGGGAGTCAACAGCAGCCATAATGTTGAAAGGAAAAAGCTCTCTGAGACGATTACAAAGGAGAGTTTCCTTTTGGAGTCATTAAAATTAACAACAGATTTCTTAACCTAGTTATGATCAGAAGGTAGTTAATTTTTTTAGATAAACTCCCAATTTGATCTAATTAATCTTTTCTAGCTTAAAAGTAAGGAGTATACAGGTTTATCATTTACATTGATACCGAGTTGAGAACTGATGATATCGGACAATCGTTGATGAACATTTTAGACAAAGTAGGTTTTTCATAGATCTCTGGCTGGCACTCGCATAGGTGTAAAAAGATTTAGAAGTTGGAACGTTCTAGAACACAATTTAATTCGAGATTTGATATAAAAGATACCATCAAATCAAAAATTAGTCCAGAAATTCATAACCTTTTAAATGGCAAAGACAAGCATGCCAAAACCAATCGACCCCACTTATATATATCCAAATCAACAATCCATGCTTTAACCTTATAAAAAGCTTGACACTCTTTCAGCAATAACTGGTAACAGATCAGCAGTCGACCTAGAGAAGCGAAAGCCATATTGTTTGATTGAAAGAGGACGCTGTAAGTTAAAACGCTTTACCAATTCGAAGTTGATTTGCCAAAAAGAGGTAGTTGTGTACCGGAAACCTGGAAAATGGACTGAAATATAGGAAAATAAATAAATCCTTAACAAAGTTCTTTAACTGGTATTTAACCAATTTATATATAATGTGTGTACGTGTATTTTTGCGCTTGTGTGTTAATTTTTGTGTTTGTGCATATTTGTGTATGAATGAAACATGGCCCTGGAAACACAGAAGCTACTCAAAAAAAGGTGATTGTTTAACTATAAATATGCCAGCAGTACAACATCATGAAAGCATATATACCATTGGTAAAGTATAAGTTGAGCACACACCTAAAATACCATGCAATAAATATAAACTTTGCAGCTTTAAATGAACGCATCAAAACGTGTAAAGTTTACCTGTATGGCAAAACAGCGATAATTAATCTTTACGGAACGAGAAAAACTCCCAAATACAAAATATGAGAGATTTAAACACTAAAAAGAAACTCGCGCTAAGGTGCCTACAAGCACATCATGACCAAAATTATTGAATAACATATCATAATCTAAAATCAATTTAATTTATTCTAATAACAATGCTATAAATACATGAATGAAAAATATTTAAAGATATAATTTAAATCTATACTTAAGAGAATCAAAAACAACAGTCAGCTTTTTCTGACTTCCTGTTCAATTTTATTTTATCGGCCTAAAATGGTTCTCCTTGTCTTTCACCTCAGGTAGCCATTTGCTTTTTCGTGGCCCTATCTGTTTGCATGGGATGAAACAATAAAAAATATAAATAAAATAATAATTAATAAACATTAATCAATCTGGGATGATTTAATTTTCCCACCTGTTCTGCCTTCGTAAATCCTCACCTTTTTTTGTCTGTGCCAGACCCTTCAGGACGTTGTCCGATCATTGATCTCCACAATTTTCTGTACTTTGTAGATCATAACTTTTATCATTCTGACATCTCACGCGCAACCTGATTCGCTCTATATTTCGCAAGGTAATTTGCCTTCCATTGGCCTTAACTTCAGTCTGTCCTGTAAGTATCAATTTTTCTAAGCCCTTTTCTTATTGTGTGCTCCAGAAATTTTTAATTGTCTTTTAATGATGTTAAGTATAAATGTATTTGTTGTTACCATTGTTTCTAGAACTTTGAAGATGCTCACATGTTCGGCACAGGGTCTTCTCAAAATCCTTCTTGAGATGTACATTTCGGTTGCTTCAGGTTTCTTTGCTCAGGTCTCTTTAATCCCCACCCACGACCTATTTACAACATCCATAACTTTAGCCTGATGATCGCATTGAGTCTTGAAACTATCCACACAGTCTCTGCATATATGTATGTGTGTGTGTGTGTGTGTGTGTGTGTGTGTGTGTGTGTGTGTGTGTGTGTGTGTGTGATAGGGAGAGGCAGTGGGAGATAGAGAAAGGCGTTGTCTTACTTCGTTAATGTTAGGAATTCCTGTCACTATCTGACTGAAGAATCATTATGATTACGGCTCTCTCACTTTCCGCCATATTCATAAATGATCAAGCGTTTACAGATCGTGTTATTGAAACCTGTGATGTTTTAATTACATGTCTTTGTCAAAGCGGTATCTTTTGCAGTTTACGTGTCGAATCTAAAATCAATAGGACAAACAAATAATCAATTATCGATTTCTCGACAGCCCTTTCTTTGTTGGTCTTCATTAATTTCGAGTGCAGGGCATCACAGAGAAAGTCACAGATGTTAATATATGTGTAAGTATATTTTATTACTTTTTTATACTGTCGAATATCAAATTCTACAGCTGCATAAAGAATGGGAATTCTATAGAATAGTCACAATGAATATATTTATGATGATATAAGTTTTTAAAGAATTTAATTATATTCGTATTGCGTTTATTGTCGTTAGCGTAAGTGACATTCCAAGAGGTTATATGTGAATCATAGACGTCACAATTTAACTACCTGTTAAGTATTAAAACCGACTATGGAAAAAAACGAATCTCCTTTCCAAAAACTGAAAGAAAAATGTTATTAAAAAAGGAAATTAGGTTACAAATGAACTGCTATCTAATATCAAACCTCATATCTGTGAGTGACTGCTGGAGAAGTTCGCCATAGGGAAAGAGGTGACTTAAGGAAACAAATGTCGTTGTACAAAAGTTTTTTTTTTTTTGTACATTTTTTAATCATTTCCCCTCAGGCAAGGCGGGAATACCACAGGTACGCGGTGGGTTACAGAGAGTGAAAATGAAAAAAAAGACTGGGTATAGTGGGCATTGAGGAAAGGATAAAAAATGAACGGGATTCAAGAAGACAGAAGAGGGCGATTTACGTTGCATTTATATTTTTGAAAACTACTTTTCAGGGAAGCAAGTAAACGGAAGGGAGTTCCACAGGTGGGAAGGGAGAAAAAAGAAACTATTGGAGTAGAAGTGCCAGTTACATTTAACTATTTCGACAGTAAAATTGTGGGATTTAGCTTCCAATCTATTATCACGCTTAAATCCATGTAGTCGGAGCACCACGGAAAAATATCGTCAGTTGCCATGACAATATTTGTTGAAAGGACAGAATAAAGCCATATCAAGTCTGTGATAAAGTTACCAAGATAGGATCGATTACATTGCAGATCTTTCTTTGGATTTTAACAAGAACCTCGAGATAAATAACAAGATCACCATGCTAGATACGGCAACATATAATAATGCCCGAACGAAAGGTAAATTTGAAAATGTGCAAGATGCACTCTGACGAGTGATCGATTAGTTTTTATCAATCGTTTACAGGTTATTTAAAGCCAGAAATTGTATGATTTTTTTGGGAGATAATAATAGTTTACTGATATTAGTCTTACTAATTAACCCATAGCTGGAGTAGAAGAGGTGGATTCATACCTTTTCCAAGGGTATTTGCGCGTACGTGAATATAACAGACCCAATGTAAATTCGAATACGTCAAGCCCATTTTTAATTCCGAACTATTTTCGTTACACCCAAGTATACAGCACCAGGTATTGCCAAGGGATCATTCATCAAGGCACTGATCAGGAGCGACGTTGCTTAACTTCGATGGTCTTACGAAATTTAATGTTTGAACGTGATGTGGATGTAGGACTTCTACAAACGGGTGCAGCGAATAACATGGATGGAGCATTTAAACAAGGAGATTTTCTTAAGGAAATGGAAATAGAATAAACACTTTTGCTTCGGATCAGAAAAGAAAAAGAACCTTCTGGGACATATAAGAATGGAAAAAAACGTGGAGATAACAGCAGCAGATAGAAACATCGAGTAAGCTACCTAATAAGCTTCTGTAAATACATGGCTGAACAGAGAAGTATGGTGAGAAGATAAACATTGTCTAGAGCAGGGGTCGGCAACTCATTCGACCCCGCGGGCCGGATCGTGTTATAATGCCGGGTCGCGATCCGGACGAAGGCCATTAATGAAAAATTAAGGAAAATTACATATGCAGATCCCCTGTCAACCTAAATATTTAAAACCATAATGAAAATAAACTTTGAGAAATCAGAAAAACAAAAGAAAATCTAAAATTAGAAAAACACCTAACAAAAATTACTTTTCCTCAAGGAACGTCAAAATAATTCAAAGTGAAAAAAATCAACCGAAGTGAAATGGATGAAATTATGAAATATGTTGAAAGAAAATGTTTTAAAAAATAGGCTTTAAATGTAAACAAACATTAAAATAAGAAATGTATCTGGGCGTAAATGTTATTTAAGTAAATTTACAAGTTGAATATTTTTACGAACCTTGAATTACTTTCCAATATATCACCAACTTGTATTCTTGTCGTTATATTTTTAAATTAATGTTTATTTGTTGAAACTACGTTGTCTTTTCTACTGAATTTTATTCCTTCAATGAAAATCGTGTGATTATTCTAAACAGCCAAATTACGAGCAACCCTGTAACGATATTTTGTTATTGTATGGAATCCCGACACTGCAAATTTTAACATTAAACGAAAGATACGAGTAGAAGGGTTCCTACAGACCCATCCGTTTCATAGCAGCGACTTTCGATTTTCGCTCAGTAACAATGAAATAAGGAAAATAAATCTGTAATCACTAAAAATTATTTTTTTGTTTATACCCGGAATCAAAAATTGCAATATATTTTATATTTTCTGGGTTTACTTTCAACTTTCAAACAAATTCCTAAAACGAAACAAAATCCTGAATTTATTTCTTTTTGAATAAGTAAATACGAAGAGCACTGATTACATTCATTTGAATTTTATTTCGGTATTTAAAACATTTCTAATTTTATTCAGTTTATTTGCAGAGTAATTAAGCTTTAAAACGCGTGATATATGGCCCGTGTCGAGCCAGGCCGCATGAAAAAAAATCAGTGAAAAACTCTTGTTTGAGAAGAAGAGGGGTATGCTAAGATAAGAAGATGGCTCATTGAAAGATTCCAGCAGCTTACATAGGGTAGGTGGCAGGGGTAAGCGATGGGGGGGTCGCTGTTGGAGGAATGAAATAGAAAGCCGACTGAGACAACATTGTCCCTTTGAAGCTGTCGCCGGTCGGTCGGTCAAATCGGCTCTCGGTTTTTGTTTTATGTTTATTTTTTTATATTTTACGCTGAAATGAAGGTGATTGGGGTTTTATCGTGTTTTTGCGGTCATAGTATTCAAATTCGGTTGGGTGGATCAGAGGAAGATAACAGCAGGCCTTTTGTCGAATTCGAAAGCCTCGGCCCTCATGTTAAAAATAGAGTCATTGGTAATCAGGCTCGCGGGCCGGTCAAAAGGCCTTCGCGGGCCGGTTAAAATGCCTTCGCGTACCGGATCCGGCCCGCGGGCCTTAGGTTGCCGACCCTTGGTCTAGAGCTTAGAAGGATAGGAATTTGTAGAGAGCCGTGCTCGTTCACAGAGTGAAGGGACTTTGTACATAACATAAGAAGTATATCTCTAGATATGTCATTTTCGTTAGGACAATGCTGACATTTTGAAATAAAACAGATTTCGTATTGCAGATACGCATACCATGATAATAATAGGCTCACTCGTGCGCACCTACAGTAAAAACAGACACATACACATACACGTATACACACACTCACGCACCGATATTTAAAAACATACACACTGTTATATCATCTGAGGAGCGGGATTTTGAATTATATTGCGAATTTGAATTACCTTTGCTGCATATTACACATTTATTCGATTTCTTGTTAACCTATTCTGATTCTGTTATTACTTTGCTAGAAACATTCCGGGTTTTTAGCTAATAACTGATCTATTTTAATACTGTCACCCAGTACAAAGCCAAGAATCCACACCACGTAGATGGTTGTTTTGTGAAAGGAAGAGTAGAATGTATGATGTGCAGATTATGAAAATATGTAGGATAGATATCGTTTAACCCAAATCACAAGAAGTTAATTCAGCGATCGGGAAGAATCCACTTAAGATCCTGCTCCAAAGAGCAGCGAAGAACAGTTCCAGACATTGTTGGAATATATATTACTCTCTAAGCTCCAAGATCAGTTCGCAATATTATAGATTTCTCTATGCTTAGTTTTGAAATGTTTATCGCCGGTCACTGGTCTTTATTTTCGTTTTAGAATATATTTCTAATGGATAATATCATCAAGCATATCTTTATGTATGTTATTAAGGAGTTCGTAATGTACGTAATTCACTCCTATCAAATACGAGAAATATGACTCCACCAACCAAGGCAGAATCCAAGTTGAATAAGAGAAAATTCCGTTTACAGTTATCTCTTCTATCCGGTAGTGTGTCTTTTTTTGGTGACTTTCGTAGTTTAATTGCAACGAGAGTAGTTGGAAAGCTCGTGAAATTTCACATGATAACCGCAGAAAAGTACAACAAACTTAAGTAGTTTTTAAACATGAATAACAACTTTTCATTTTGTTTGCATTGCATTGTTACAAAAGAGGAGTAATTGTCTTTGAATATCAACAGAAGAAAAGACAGCTGTTATCAATAAATAATTCTGCAGCACCAACAAAATCATGGCAATCCATATACGTTTTTGCTTTTAGTCTGTTCTAGTCCTATAGCCCCAAGGTTCTATTATACCAGACTGATAATTCGGATAACACACGCCTCTTTGTATCCGCGCGCAGTAACAAGTCTGAGTTGCTGATAGAATAGCTAGCTTCTCAAATGTTTGTTTCTTGTGATACCCGCGGCCTGTCAGATTTTGTTAAAAAAGGGTAAATCCTAAATCAATGCACTCTTGTTGAAATATTGTCAGTTACTATCGATAAAGAAGAAACCTCGTAAAGTCTCATCCAACACCACTCTTTTGCTATCAGATGTATCAGTGACTAATTAACCACCCAAAACAGAATATTACGTATGACTAGGTCCACGGTTTTTGCCATCATTTCCAAACTAGATCCCCACAATGCATACGAATATGACGATTTCGCCTTGCGATATCCCTAAGGAAATGTGATACTGAACAGGGTCATGTTCAAACTAAAATCTTCAACAGCTTGTTGGAAATCCTATATTGTAATTCCAGTCATTATGAACTCTGCTGAATATTCTGATTCCTCAAGTTATCGTCCAGTTAATCATTTACTTCTTTTCTACAGAGTTCTAGAACCTCTAATCAACTCCAGATTGGTTAAGCATCTAGTATCGAACGGTCTGTTGCCGATATGTTGACTGTTATTACTTAAAGTGTATCAAGCTTTAGACACAAAGATCTGGCCTGGGGCTGTGGATTTAGATATCTAGAAATTGTTTGACAGGGTTCGCATATTGGCTTCCTTCATAAGCTGAAGGGCTATAGGATCTCCGAGCGAAATTATGATTTGATCCGATTTTTCTTTACAAAGAGTCTAATAAGTGCCGCGTTGAACAGCCACTCTTCTCGATCCTGACCAATTAATGCAGTGCTTGCCCTTGGCTCTATCTTTAGACATAAATTATTTCCTATTTTCTCTAACGACCTTATCGATATCATCAGGTTGCAACCATGTTTTTATGCTAAATATTATTTTCTCCTGTTACTATTAATTTCGATAAAATAAATGGCTGTTCGAAAATGATATCCAGTCACTTTTTAACTATGACATGGAAATATTAATCATCCCAAAAGGAAAGTTCTATCGTTTACTAATCATACAGAAAACATTTTGACTTTCATCAGCATGGCTACTGCTAACCTACAGGAGGGCTACTCGTTGAGCTTTCTTCTCTCAATTTGCCACTGATCTACAATGAAATGATAATTGGTTGAATTTGTAGGGAATTAGCTTCACTGTTTCAAGCCAGTCAATATATATCTCCAGAATCAATCTGGAACGTTTATAAATCTACCATTCGTCCGGTCAGATTTAGTTTTCTGTCACATTTGGTCTGGTGGTTCTGTTGTATATCTCAAGATCCTCGAAAGGTCCAAAGGGTAAGTAATGTTATGACTTCTAATCTGTTATTACGACATCTGTCAATTTCCCAATCCTTCCATGGGTCTTTTCGATAGATATTTTGGTGGCAAATCTTCTAATGAACTCTCGTCCTTGCTAGCTCGACCATTTGATTTTAAGCGTACTAATAGTTTGGCAACTAGGTTGACTCTTTTCATTTTTGACATAGCCAGACATTACCATAAGTCATGTTTTAATGGGTTTTTTTCTAGCATGTGAAACTCACTTCCATTTTCTTGCTTCCCTGCTATCTACGACTTTGAAAAATGTAAATGCAATTCCAATGTTTTGTCTTCATGAATGCTGTTTTTACATTGACCTTTATCCCCAAATAAAATCATCTAATTCTCTTTTATTGTGACTTTACATCTTAATGACAATTTCTCCTTTCCTGGAGTGTAATAATTAAGAAGAGATATTGGGGGAGTATAAAAATTGCTGTTTATTATGACCTAATGTATCATGGATGTATCGCCACTGCAGTTGTTTATTGCCAGCAAATTGATAGATTAAGTAATGTTTTGTGTCAAATACTTCCTGCCTTGGGAAACAAAAAATGTCTTATTCTCCAGCATCTCAATACAAGGGCAAGAAAAAAATAAAATCCTTGGGATGCGAGATAATTCTGCATTCTTCATATTCACCAAATTCAACACCTATAGATATTCATTTGTTTTGATCACTATTTCAAATTGGCAAGTAATTCACAAATGAACAATTTGAAAACAGTCTTCAAAATTCTTCAGGAAAGATAAACAAATTCCTTTAATCTTGGAATCGAATATTTCCGTTCAGGTTGGACTTCAGTCATTGTAAATGAAAGTGTCGCCATTTTATGGAGGATATGTCAATACTTTTCATTTATATTCGTCTCACGACACTTTCTGGTAAAACATAATTACATTCCGAACACCCTAATATTTAAAAACATTTAACTTACATTAAATGTTTTATCCTATTTACTGAAATTATGTTACCATCCGAATGTCCTAATACAGAATTATTTCAAGTTGTTTTTTTTCTTCCCAACACGAATCTCAGAAGAATCAGTAAACTGAGTATTTAGCATTCATCTTATGACAAGAATCAATTGAGATGAATTTGGAGGCACCATCTCTGAGAAATTGTCAACGTCTACGAAACCCGTAAGTTTTCCTTTTTTACACATAAATAACATTTTTCTGTTAAAAGTTTCACCACTTGATTTCATATGCAAACTTTCTGTACAAACATTTCGGCAAGACAAAGTGGTTTATTTTGTTTATAGCCTTTGGAATATTTATTCATTCAACCAATTCGCGAGCAATTTATCTGCGACTGAAGCAGACAGATAGGAAAAACAGATAAAATTTTAGCACAGTGCTATAGAGCGTATTATTATCCGCTCCAAGTTATTGGCGTTGCATTCGTTCCTATTACTGAATATTTCTATATTTCATAAAGACAACGAAACGGACATGTCTGGCTTGACGGCATTATATTGTGATATAATCGTTTCTCTCAAAAATAAAACAAATGGTATTATCTGCGAGATTTACATTCAGACTAGAGTCTTCATCTTTGTTGTTATTACCACAGCAGAATTAGAGCGTCGGTCCGTTAGTTCGGTGTCATAGCAATCGTGAATATAACCACAGGGCCGTGTATTACAAGCCAAAAATTAGGGGCGGCAAGGCTAGCAATAACTGTGTAGTACTAAAATGAACAAAACGAAATATACCTAGATATGGACGCCAGAATGAGAATCTAACCTCGTTGATTGAATAAAGTGTTCAGATACAAATTATCTGAAGATTAAAGAAATGATTTACAAGGCGAGCAATAACTGTGTAGTACTAAAATGAACAAAACGAAATATACCTAGATATGGACACCAGAATGAGTATCTAACCTCGCTGATTGAATAAAGTGTTCAGATAAAAATTATCTGAAGATTAAAGAAATGATTTACATTATTCGGACTATCGTCCTCATCTTTCTCGCCATATTTATTACAACGTTTCGGCCGTTGAACTCTCCGGCCTTCTTCGGGTGGTTGGAGGCCGGAGCGTACAACGGCTGAAACGTTGTAATAAATATGGCGACAAAGATGAGGAAAATAGTTCGAATAATGTAAATAATGTACATAATACCTCATCTCAGAAATATTGACAGATGTTAAAGAAATTTGACGGACTTATTGTGAGATCGGAGTCACAAAACGGCCCCAAAAGATTTTTAGAATAACCAAAAATATGTGGCATTGTGCCTCCTGTAAATAATTGGTATCTTCATATTTCACGCTTAATTTATATTCTGAGATTTTTTTTTTACATTTAATAAACAAAGAAACAAATTTTCAATTTCATCTTCTGGTTTCCTGAAGAGAATTAAATCACATTCCCAACATCGTAATACAGAATTCTTTCACTTGTTTTCTTAATAGCACGAATCTCATCAGAATCATTAAACTGATCATTCAGCATTCAACGTATGACAACAATCAATTCAGATGGATTTGTTTTCGGCCTCTTTAAGAAATCGTCAACGTCCGACGAAACCCGGAAATCTTTCTTTACAAGTAAATAACATTTTTTTCTGTTAAATGTTTCACTACTTGATTCCATATGCAAACTTTCTGTATAAACATTTCGGCAAGACTATATCGTTTATTTTGTTTATAACAATTGGAATATTTATTCAATGTTTGAAAAATATTTGCATTTTGTCTTAATCAATATTTAGTTAAAATAATGAAAGTATATGACGTAACTTTGTATTGTATTTGTTTCATAATGACTCTTTGCATGTTTATTTAGAGGAACAAATGTTTTTTTTTCTTTTCTTATTAGAACGATTGATCAGACTGTATTTAAAAGCAGGTATTTTTAGTTGGCTATTTATTTACAATCTTGACAGGATTCGATCCTTGCATCATTTGACACTATTTGTATAATGTATATATATATATATCGTTTTTTAAAGAAATAGTAAAAACGGAAAGTGAATAAGAATAGTGAAATACGTTGTCTTATGAAAGTATTCAAGAGATAGAATAATTTCTTTGGGAACAAAGGAAGACGTGCTGGAATGCGAAGCAATAGATAATGTACTATGTTGCTATTATGTCGAAGCGAAACAGATATAGTGAAAATGGCACATACTGAGAATACTATTTGTAAACTATCGGAACAAAAGGAATGTTTAAAGACAGAAAAAAACTAGACTGAATGTTATACTAACAATAAAAAAATTATAGTACTAAAAAGTCCTAGAGAATTTAACATTCACTTGTCGTTACAGAAGGTAAGACATGCAGGTAAAACAGTGGGTAATTTAATTAAAGAAATTGAATGAGAGGATCACAGAAAAAGAACGATGAGGACAAATAAAATGTTACAAGTTATATACATTGATTGATTCATTCGTTTTCTACGACTGATCGAAAATGTATAGTTATTTAAAACCGAAAAATATTTTTAGATTGTACAAAGTTATTTTTTTTTAATATATTAATGATTTACTGATACAAATCTTATTAATCTTATTAAGTAAATATAATGAGCACAACAGGAAGTGGAACTCGACTTTCCGATTAACAATTCTGAGTCATTATCCATTAAATCAACAGCACATTCATGCTTATATCACCTTATATTCGCAATCACTCACCTATCAAGGTACTGACAAGTTTCGACGTTAATTAACTTCAGTAATTTTACGAGAACAAGTTTTGAACGTGATGTTTCCGTAAGCAAAAGGTACTTACAGCTCAAAAAGAAATACAGAGATTGGTAGAATCATAATTACTCTCGTCCCGAAGGAAAGGGTCGCGTAAAACAGGATGGATTATACATATATGTAAATAAGTATGATGTATACCGTGTGTAACATCAAAATTGTCCAAATATGTAACAGCAAAATTGCCCAATTGTTCGATTAAGATCTGGACGTTGTATGTTAGAAATGATTAAATATATCTTACTGGAATTCTCCGAGGGTTTTTATAAAACTTTTGGAATCTACTTTGAGCAATAAGAATTTATAATTGCTTTACAAGCTTAACAGAAGTATCGTGATGAAATCGATCTTAAACGAAAATGACATGTTTATCATTAATTAATCATAGCTAAGAATAGGAAGTTTATGAAGTATTGAAATAAAGTTCATATACATACATACATACATATATATATATCTTATATATGTATGTATGTATGTATGTGTATGTGTGTGTGTGTGTGTGTGTATATATATATATTTATATATAATTCCAAGAACATTTTCCAACTTATTCAAATGATCTTTGCCCTCTCTAACCTTTTAATTTTCTGTCCCGGCATAACACGATGCCTCACAGATTTCACGGATGATTTCATTTTCAAGTCTTCTTTCATTGAGCTCTAGGCTGTCATAGTTGAAACTCCACTCTTGCGGACCAAACGTCTTATGAATTCAATTGTACGTTTCTGATCGATCTCTAGCTCTATGTTGAAATGATGATTCCTCTTGTTCCTGATCCAATTTCTCTTCTCTACTGTCCCTTCTTTTTTCAAACTTATTCGCCATTCTCTTTATGATATTGAATGTACTTTGAAAATGGAAGCCAGACTATGAATGTTAGTACTATTACTAAAAGCCTTAATGATTCCACACTCACCACTGCTCAGTTGGGAAGATAGTGGGTGTTTTTAGCTGAATAACTCAAAGAGATTTTCGATGATCATTACGAAAAACTAAATTTGTTTAGTAGTTTTCTTAGATATTAAACATTTTGTGGGATTGTAATTATACTGTTACACAATTTGGAAAATTTCGTTGTTACACCGGTATATTATACTTATCAAAACTTTGCAAATACAATATAGCTGATAACATCAGACACATATTAAAATATATATTATCGTTGTTCTAAAACCGTTGCAAATACATAAGTCGCTGAATAACGGTGAGAAAAGACAGCCTTTGAGCATTTTTCTCAAACTAAATTACTTGCTAGTCTAGTAGATGTCATGAGAACGGTTATCTATATCAATATATTTCCCTCCCACAAATCTTAAAGGATGAGAGCTTTTGGTACAAATGATATAAAATATATAACAGAATATGTTTGCTCGCAGGAGGTTTTCTTCGGAGATGCCTGCTCTAATTGATATACGATTGCAAATCATAACATGACTCACAGAAAGAGAGACTGCGAGTTGAGAATAATTCCCCTATAACCCATATCCCTTCAGGACATTGGCGCTAATATCTCTCCACTATTTCCACAAATTTGCAGCACTTAGTAATTTCTTGTCTTTTTGTTATTTCTCCTGTCAACTAATTAGACAAGCTTGCTAGGTAAGTTAAGCACTAATGTCATTCAATTTTTCTTCGGCATGTCACGTGAGGGTCAAATCTTTCATGACACTTTCCTTTTTAACTATCTAGTAATTTTTACAAATTAACATATTTTCGGCAATTATCTAATATTTTATTAACTTTTAGTTACGTTTGAAGATGCTTTCTGAAAAAATTAAAAAATAAATTCTTAAAGTAATTTAAAAAATTAATAACTGAAAATAACCACCATGATAGAGGTAACTCAATAATTTATGAAATGTTATGGTATTTTATTTTTTATCGATTTCTAATCTAAGTTTTTAATATCTTTTTCTTTAATTTTAAAGTTGAGACGTAAACATCCAGTGAGTAACTAATTGCTGACAAGCGAATTTCTCTGAAAATTGAGGACAATTCTTACAACATGTTACATTTTCATAATAATGCCACATTTAGGCTACCATAGATGAAATGATCAAAGTGAAAAATAAATAAAAAAAATATGTGCCTTAGAAATTTTAACTGCCAGTTTCTGATGTTAATATAAGTGTACATTTCGTTTTCATTTTCTCTCAAACGTCGCCGTTTCTCATATGTTCACTCCATGGTCTTGTTAACAGAAGAAATACATTTATGTTCTTAACAGATGAAATACATTTCTGTTCTTAACAGAAGAAATACATTTCTGTTCTTAACAGAAGAAATACATTTGTTTTCTTAACAGAAGAAATACATTTCTGTTCTTAACAGAAGAAATACATTTCTGTTCTTAACAGAAGAAATACATTTCTGTTCTTAACAGAAGAAATACATTTCTGTTCTTAACAGAAGAAATACATTTCTTTTCTTAAGAGACGAAATACATTTCTGTTCTTAACAGAAGAAATACATTTCTGTTCTTAACAGAAGAAATACATTTCTGTTCTTAACAGAAGAAATACATTTCTGTTCTTAACAGAAGAAATACATTTCTTTTCTTAACAGAAGAAATACGTTTCTGTTCTTAACAGAAGAAATACGTTTCTTTTCTTAACAGAAGAAATACATTTCTGTTCTTAACAGAAGAAATACGTTTCTGTTCTTAACAGAAGAAATACATTTCTGTTCTTAACAGAAGAAATACATTTCTGTTGCTTCAAGTCTCTTCTCTATTTGTGAGATTTCCCAGTATTCATTGCTATTAAAAATATTTTCAAATCAAAGTAGATGAGTAGATGAACTCTTGCCTTGGATCAAAATTGAATGCTGAATTTCTCTATCATTATGACCTGGAGAAAAGCAAGGTAAAACTTTACATTGAATTAAAAAAAAATATTGATAATAATCTTTTTTCGAAGTTTTTTGGAAGTAACTTTTTACCGATATGGTTTGTGAAAATTTGATTGTTTCTCTCTAATTGTTTACACTAATTAATCCTGGAATGTAATACGCCGCATCTAATCAAGCCGAGCGCCATTTGGAGAAAAAAAAATGCTTTACAAGTTTCTGAACAGAGTAAAAAAAAAAAGAAAACTACAGAGAAATCTTCAAAAAAAAAGGGAGATGAAGGCAGCTGTCAAAGACAGAATGACAGGCTGCACTCATCAACGTAAAAAAGAAACGGCGATGCTAAAAAGGTTACCAAACCAAAAAACTTCAGGCAAGCGGAAGCCAAATTTCTGAGTGCCGCCAGGATTTCGCAGGGTCTAAAGGGAGATAACCTGTCCCACTCCGTGACCTTAAACACATTTGTTATTTTAGAACCAGTTTAACATTGCAGGTTATGACATTGATGCCCATTGTTGCAAAAGCGGCATGGTAGCCATTAATGGGTTAGAGTACTTCTTTTTTTATATACCTTGTTCTTCCAGAACTTGAGTGATGATGGTTTTCAACAACTTTCTATATTTTAGCTCTAAGCAATGTGTTTTTTATTATCCTTCCCACTCCATGTCCTGGCATCCATTTATACAAAGTTACTAAGGAGATAACTTGTGGTTTCCTTCTGCCCGACATGTCTTCAATATGTCCTCAATATGTGTTCAAATAATTCCATCTGTTTGATTGAGCCATTTTTCATTCAGATTCGTTTTCCACACACATCGTACATGGTATTCTCAGTATCATACCCTGTTGCCTCAAATTTCCTATCACCTTTCCTGTCATTATCCATTATTCAATGACATATAGGAATATTGATATTACATATAATTTCAGCAATCTTTTCCCTGTTTCTTACGGAATTTTACAGTTTTTAGTACGTTGTTTAACGTTTGACAGGCACCTTTTGCTATTCCTCTCAGACATCGATATTTAATACCGGTATGTTATAAACCTTGCTTAACAATGGCTTATATATAAACATCTTTCTAAAACCAGATTTTAAGGAAAATAAAATATATATATCATTAACATCTGGTTTTAATCTTAACTTTTACAAATGATACCACATATTACGGTGAGTGTTAATGGGTAAAGACTTATCTTAACATGTATAATTCTTGTTCTTTTTACATTTCATTATCAATATTATTTTCTTATAAGGTTGATAGGTTTGCATTTTCCTCAGGTGGTCTGTTAAGAAAATATACCTGATGCATGATCAAACTGAAAAGGGACAAAAAACAAGTCATTGACAATTTATGTCTAGTAACGTTTAATTCAGATGTTCACTCAATAAGATATCTCCATCTGATAATGATTTTGTCCAGTTCAATTTTCTTCTCGACCCAGCTATGGGTTACAAAGCAAGGTAGACTGGGCATTCTAGCCTTGGATGGAAACGGGTCTAAAGAAATCTGTAGGGAAGACAGCGAGAAACCCAAGAAGGGTGACAATTCTCAAATAATAAAGAAATTACTAAAAGCCATGATCTCTTACGTCAGTAAGTGATATGGCGTTAAAAATCTGATGAAAAACAATGGTAGGTTATTCTAGTAATACGAAACCGTTATCTATCCTACTTAACATTCGTATGTCACTTTCTACGATCTCCTCCTTCATCCATACTAACATGCATTAATTGCATACTCCGTTAGATGGAACCGTTGCAACTGTTATACAATCAGTTGTTTTGATGCACCACTTTTTTCGAAAACAACATTCTTCTATCGCAGCGCCAGTGCCGCGTGTTAATTTATTTTGTGTACGTAATATAACTAGTGAGCCAACCAAAAAGAGCTGACTCATTTTATAGTCCACCCATAGAAGGTTAACCAATCAGAAGACTTGAAATATTCGATCCGATGTGTATAAAGGCGGCCATTTTGTTTTTTCTTGTCGGGATATCCACTGCTAACCTGTCAGATGAAAAGACCTGCAGAACTACGCTTTCCTACTCTCTCCGAATATCCACTGCCAACCTCTGATATGGAAGACCTTAACAATTCCTGAATAGCTGCTACTAGACATTGGTGCTGCTAAATTGAACAAATTATTTACTACGTCGGATGTCTACATTCAAACTACATTAAACGTGTTTTACACCGCGTACCGTTTTGAATTCGGAGTTTTCGCTTTCCTTGTTTTATTGCCACAGCTATAGGTCATATTCTGTGCTGATATTTAACCCATATCTGGATGGAGAAGAGATAGATTCATAAGTTTTCCAGAGGTATTTGCGGGTGTGCGAATGTAATGTCCTCTATTGGAATTAGAACTTGGATCTCCGATTTCACATCTCTAGCCGCTATCCGTTACACAACCCGTATATTCATATCATGCTCCTCATATATAATTACTAATTTAACAGTTACCCTCGTTCTGAGGACTCCGAATTCTTTTATTGTGAGTATTCTAGTATATAAAATAATTGCGCGCATCTAAACAAATAATATCAATCATTTCTTCTCTTTTCACCCATGTATTTAGAAAGATAGAAAGCCTCATTCATTTTCTTTTTTTTTTATTCTGATACACAAAGCATCCAGAAATTGATCCGTTGACGCAAGACCATTTTAGAAATCTCATTTCCACAGTAACGGCCAATTTCCTATAGAATTGTGAAGTATGTGAAAACTATTGTCAGAACTGGCCGGCTTCTCGAATGAATTTTAGAATCGAAACCTAACCTTTTATTAATTTTATTTCTTTCTCAATAATGGTAGAAGGAAAAATGTAAATCAAATGAAAGTGATTTTCTTCTGAGTAAGGAACATTCCAAAGTCTTTCCCGTGTAAAATCGATGTTATTACTATCATCTTTTTAAAGATCAAAATGATAAAAAAATATTTACTCATAACCGAGGAGTGAGCCTAATCTTCTGACATAGACACGGCATCATGTGCTCGTAGATTCGTAGTAAGCCGGGTGGATTGTGTCACTTCTTTTGCCTCCACAGCTGTCACTCGATCAATATGCCGAAGTCAGACTGTCTCTCTTTATCACACTGATGATAAAATCTGCTTGCTCTTTAGCAGGAGAAAGTATTTTGTAGAATTAAGTTCCACAACGCATATGGTCTCTTTTCTCTATTTTTATTGTTCCCAGTGGGACAATTTTGCCGACAAATTGTCAGTGACAGAGAGGGAGAATGTAACATCTTTCCCAATTCTTCTACGAGGGGAAATTTCTCATTTGAAAAAAAAATTATATATGACCTTTTTGCCAGGAGCGAGTTTTACGAGATGCTTTACATTCGTAATCACCATTAGACTCATCCAGCCTTTTTCGAATACTCAGCACTGTCCTCAGATTGATACCCAAACACTCTGGAATCTTCTTGTTAGAGTTTCCGGCGAGAATGCCAAGTGGAACATCATGCCGTTTCTAAATTTCTGCGGAGTGAATTGCACCATGGTGAACAACTTACCCTTCTATACAGTGCAGCTTACAAGGTTAAAAAAACACACCGCGCATGCGAAATTAAAAATATAAAATGACGAAAATAGACACAAAATCTTCCACTAAAGGACGTCTTTCTGCTGTTTGCGCTTATCTAAAATGGTACATTAAAATTTCTATGAAACTTTAACTGCAAAGTTATATTCACTTTTAAATTACATGAAATGTAAAGAGTTTTTTTTCAAAATTAATTTATTGCAAAATATTGTAAATATTATCCTGAAAAAAACAATGAACGTAATATTTTTTTCAGATTAGATTAAAAATCATTGAACTTTATAATCCTGTCTATTAATCCTACTTAATCTTGAGTCTTTGTTTGATGTGAGTTGATTTATTTAATGAAAGATCTAAGAAGAGATGGATTTAGCTCGGATAAAGATTAATTCAAAGGTATATATTTGTTGCTATTGATTAGAAACGCCAGAAAAATAGGAAATATTTTGCTATCAAATCATATAAATGCTGTTGGTTGCTATCCCGATTTAATCTCTTAAATTATAATACTGAATAATATAAATAAGAAATTGACAGAAAGGACTAAATGAAAATAAAATATGTTCGTTTCTAGAATTTTAGTAAAAAAAAAAACAAGAAAAAAGCGCCTTTTTTAAAACTTTAAAAAATGGCGTTTTTTTTACTTAAATTCTAGAAAGGAACATATTTTTTTTATTTTCAGTCCTTTCTGTCAATTTCTTGTTTATATTATTCAATATTATAATTTGAGAGATTAAATCGGGTTATCATGCCTCAGTTTTTTCTACGATTACTGTAAAGCTCAGATACAATTTCCCAAGCACAGCTTTTGATACAGGAACACAGGCATGGGCACTCTGTAAGAATCGAATTCTATTCCGTACTAAATGCTGTGTAGACTAAATCGTATACCAATTATTCCAAGCTGAGGATTACTAATGTTCAGTTTCTTCACGTTATTATTCAACATCTTCGTTGTTGTTATCAGAACGCCGAGGCCATTGAGCACTCCAGCCTCCATCTGTTACATATCGAGCTGGATAACTTAGTTCAATCGCTGACCCAGGCAGTGTGTACTTTAACTCAATAGAAACTGGTCGAACTATAGCTAAGCAGTAACATAAACAAGAACTAGATTAGATATTCCTAGATATGGGAAGTGGAACGAGGACATATATAGATTAAATAAATATTTCAGTTCGGAAATCCCAGCAGGTTACCGATATCGTTATACACCTGATGGAGGCTGGAATGTACAGCGGCCGAACTTTTCTGGTAACAAAAATGACGTGGACAATAGTTCGAATGTAAATAGATAATAGGTACGCCTGGAATTATTCCCCAAATCAAATAAACCTCAATAACTTGAAATTGCTTTGAAAAATGTTTGTCAAATTTTAAGCGATTAATTTAGACGTGACACCGATGCTTCAGTTATATGTTTTGGTATTTTCAGTATGTTTTATTAAAGTTATTGGATTGATTATAAAAACTGCCGTCGGGTGTTATTATGTAGATTAAACTAATATTAGGTTAAGACCTCTAAAGTCTAATAACAATTATTTTTCATTTTGCCTCATGTATGTTGAAATATGAGCAAATAAAAAGATCTTAGATACTGAAATACAGAAAATAAAAACGTTATTGAGTTCGGGTATGGTCAGATTGAAGATATCAAAGCAGGTACGCAGAGATTATCCAGTGCTCAAGATGACAGTCGAACATATAACTCAACTAGAAGCAAAAGGGAAGGATTTAAGAACTTGCCACCTCGATGGGGAATGTAGACTAACCAGACTTATAGCAAAAACAATTGATTTGACCGCTGCTCAGATATTTGAACAAGTTGTAATGGATGGAGTTAAAGAGGACAGATGATAGAGAACACTTCACAATTTGGGATCTGCCAAGAAATGTCTTAGACAAACTCGCTCAGTAACGCGTATATTTCAAATCGTCAAAATTAGGCCAAGATATACCTGAAAGATGACTTTTCTGAACTGATTTTCATGCACGAATCTCGGCTGTCAGTCGAAGATCCTGATGGATGGGACAAAGTGTGGATTTTATCGGGCGCAGGTGTGCCTGTGGCTAGAAGAAAGCAGCAAGGTGGCCGTGACGACCTGTGCTGGAATTGTGGACCACATCATTATTGGACACTTCAGAGTCGATGAAAAAGTTAAAAGTAACAGTGATAATTATTGCGATTTAATGGACATTAGTTTATTTGAAGGACAAACGTCCCAGACTCACAGTTTCAAAATGAAGTCTGTATTTATGCACATCAATGCTACTTCTCATGTATCTAAGTTTACCTGTGAATTTAATAGGGTAAAAAGGTTTAGAGTAGAAAAGCTAATGGTATGGCCATCATTATGTCCCAATGTGAATCCGATCAAAAATCTATGGTTAGTTGTGAAGATGAAATTATATGAACATGGCAAGTAATGTGACATATGGTAAACATTTACAAATACCATATCAGAAAATGAACCTGCTGATGTAAATAAGTTAACAAAATCAGTGGATAATAGATTGCTGGTTAGAAGAAGGGTCACTATATTATGATGTAAATGATTTAAAGACTTATGATATATGTTTGTTATTTGTTCTATTAAACATATATCATAAGTCTTTAACATATATCATAAGTCTTTAAACCATTTACATCTTAATATAGTGACCCTTCTTCTAGTGATCAGCAACTGATTATTAGGACAAACTGAGATAGTTCTTTCCCGGATGGAAAATGGGAATACATGTTCGATTCCATGAACTGCATGCATATATATATATATATATATATATATATATATATATATATATATATATATATATATATATGTATACATGTCAGAATTTTTTGAAAAATACATCCCTACCCATCCCTAAACATAACCCCGCTTTCGAATGTAACTATTAACTGATAAAACGAAAATTAAAAAATTGAACCCCCTACCATCCCTTGTCTAGATGAATGGACTTATCGGTATCCTTGGAAACCCTCAATTATGAATCTTTGCCGTGCCTTTAATAACCGTAAATTTAAAAAAATAACTTAATCCAAAATTCGCTTGACGAGGAAATGGAACTAATGTCTTTGGTTTAATAACAAAATTAAATTCGAAAGCTTTGGCTTCCATTCTGAAACATGGTTATCACTGTGTAGCGAAAAACCCATATTTTAAATCAATTAATATATATATATATATATATATATATATATATATATATATATATATATATATATATATATATAATTCAGAGTGGTACATCGAGGACTTGAAGAATATTCAACAGAATGCAGAAAGCATTGTCCAGCCTTATCGTTCTCTTTGGCACTCCTCAGCTCTCCGCGTTCGCTATCGAGAATCGAACCCGGACCATATGCATCATACCACTGAACCAATGGCCATTGGTGACGAAAAAGAAAATAACTAGACTCAATATAGTGCACCTACTCACTAAATGCCGGTGGTGGTACTCATCCGATGGCCTAACCCACCGGGTAATTTCCCGAGAGCATCGTCTTTTTTCAACAAGGTGCTCCTTCAAAGAGCACTAGAAGGTGGATTAAGCAAGGATGTATAAGTGATAGAAATATTTTATTTTTTTTGAGGTCGGTGATTTGAATAATCAGTCATATTATTTCATCAAGTCTCGAAGAATACTCAACAGAATGCAGAAAGCCTTAGACTGTCGTTTTGTCTTTTTTGGGACTCATCAGCATTGTGGGCCGTTAAGATACAACGTATATATATATATATATATATATATATATATATATATATATATATATATATACACACACACACACACACACACACACACACACACACACACACACATACATATATATATATATATATATATATATATATATATATATATATATATACTAGTGGGTAAGTAATAAATAACAACGCTTTCGCATTAACATATTTTTGTTTGGCATATAGCGTTCTGCTCATGCGTTCCAATGAATGGTACTATTGTGGTCACGGGATCAATGCTTAAATTTGATCATGCCAGTTTTGATGCTGATGTTACAGTGTAACCATGGCCGCTCCGCTAGCAGTGTGCGTCAAAGAGGAACAAAGACCAGTGATACGACTTCTCTGGTTAGACTTGTTTCAGCAGTTGAAATTTATCGAAGACTTTTAACCCAATACAATGACAATCGAGTACCGCATAGAATTCTATATGAGTGGATCGAGGTGTTTAAAAGGGGTAGGACAAGCGTGTCGAACGAAGAAGAGGTTAATTTAAGCATTTAATTAATGTAAAAAATTACATCAGAAGTAGGATCACTGCAATCTTAACCTCTTCATATCTCGGGCAAAAATATTTTTAACCATTAAACTCCAAGCAAAGAGGGAATGCCACTAGGACGCAACGGTTTACATGGAGTGAAGGGGAAAGAGAAGACGGAGAATAGGGAGGAATGAGAAAAGGGCTAAAGATGAACGGGATTCAAGAAGACAGAAGATGGCGATTGACGTTGCATTTACATTTTTGAAGATTGTGGTTTTCCGGGAAGCAAGTAAGCGGGAGGAAGTTCGACTGTCGGAAAGTGCTAGAAAAGAAACTTTTGGAGTAGAAGTGGCGTTTGCATTTGGCTAGTTCAAAAATGTAAAAAGGTGGGACATAGATTCCAATCTAGAAGCACGTTTAAATTCATGTATTCGGGTGAGCAGGGAAAAAAGCTGCACAGAGAAGTTCCTATAAAAATAATTGTAGAAACGTCAGAGGAAGCCTTCTCTGGTACGTGTGAAAGTGACTGACATTTGTGATACCTGTTCAGGATGGCTTACATTACAGATCCTTTATTTTCGATATTGTCAAGAATACCAAGATTTACAGCAAGAGCACCAGACCAGAATTATCTATATAACAATTTTTATTAATCATTTCGACCAAAAAATTATAGACATGTTGCAGCTGCTGGACGTATAAATGTGCATTTATTGGTTGATTGCGTTGTAATAAGTATAGATGAATAATAAACCGAAGATTCCACTACATGCAACTTTTTTTTCAATGAGGTCAGCTTTTTGCGGGTCGCTTGTCAATACACTGCTTTGTGATTTGAGCATTATCCTATTGTAGTCCAGGCCGTATTTACACTTAACTGCCGCGTACGATTTGGGTGACACATTCGGAATAAATGACCAAATCGGAAATGACTTGTGACTCACCCTAATATTAAATGTAAACCCACGCCCGAGCGCTCGCAATGGAGCCATTAAATTATTGATATAATGGACGATATATTTCCGTAAAAAAGACAACATACCCGATATTAACATTGATCTAATTTTTGTCCATTATCATAAGAAATAAGCTTGACGTTCTCATATTCGCGACATAAGTCTATGGAAAATTACATACACCGTTTCTCATTCAATATCTCCAAATTGATTATTTCCAGTTGAATATTTCTCACAATCGGCACATCAATTTTCCACAGTCCAGTGAAAATTTACGTCAATTAGTTTTTTTTTTATTAAACGCTTTCGACAAGATCACACGTGGCAAAAAGGCATTATGTTACATTTAAAACTCTGAATATAATTGCGAAGTTCATGAAATGTCAAATAATAGCTCAAGCTAAACTATTATAAAGTATGATATCAATTTTCCTATCAATTGAATAGAAAATGATTTATCGACATATCCATTTTGGGGGTGTTGTCAAAGGATTTGGTATTAAGCCAGCCTTCAGTATGTTTTACACAAGAGTACAACAGCTGAAAAATATTTTTTGCATTGACTCAGTCCTGAATGCGATATCTTTCGATCTAAATGAATTTTGAGAATTGGGGCCGTCACTGATATAATAATTTAACACTCACAGGCCATATTGTATGAAACATATACTTGAGATCAGAAAGAGGCAGTTGAAATTTCAGGGATCACATAATGAGGAACGAGGGATTGGAAATCTTGATATGCACAGGGCAGACTGAGGGAAAGACGGACAAAATAATCAGTGAGTAACATCGTTGATAAGCTTGATCAAATGCAGGTTAGAACAGAGTTTGGGTGAAATAACAAAAGAGAAAACATATTAAGAGTTACAAGGACAGGAATAAGTGAAGGGCCATGATTACATAAAAGAAGAAGAATGAGTGAAATGTTACTTCGAGCAGCACAGAAGAGGACATTTAGAGAGCCATGTTTACCCTCGGCTAGAAAGGATATATCATATAAAATTTTAAATAATTTGAACTCAAATCTATGCAAAAGAGAACACTTTTTACAAACCTTTTATTTTCGGAGGAATGTATTGTATTGAATGTCAAGGCAATTCGACGTGGGTTAATGGCAAGCAAGCATGATTTCGTTACGACTCGATCGACCATCATTGGGTGAACCACACTTCCAGCCTTGTGTTACATCTAACTGACGTTAGAAAAACATTTTCGGCGCTCAGACGTGGGGTAATGTTAGAAAGCTAGTCCTGCTATATCAGTTATGACAGATTAGTGAGTTCGATCCTCACAGGTTGCTCCTTAAGCTTAGGAGAAATTTCGATATGATAATCCTTCTTCTGCTATGTACAGTGCTCCTTCAGGATATTGGCGATGATGGCTCTCCACAACTTCCTGTCATTTGTAGCTATTAATACTTTTTGTATTTTTGACATCTCACCCAAACATTGCCCTCTCATTCATTCGGTATAGATTGTGCGTTGTATTCCTTTGGCCTTATTACCTTCAATCTGATATTTATCGAGCATTCTCTCTGTTATATTCCGTGCTAATAGGAATATATACTTGAAAAACACGGTGGATAAAATAAGTAAGGTTTATTGTAAAAACGAGTACAATAAGAATAAAGGTAACGGTTATGCACAAGGTCGTCGCCATAGTTCGCAATCACATTTAACGTAAATTACTCCTCTCCCCCCCCCAGCAAATTTAATAACGCCGCATAAAAACTGATAAGTATTACAAATTGAAATTTCTACCATTTACATATACGCAATCACCAAAAAAACAAACAAATACCTGGCTTTTAAATAATAAGCAAAGAGCCTTAAAAATTAAAAATAATAGCAATTAATAATAATAATAAAAATAGAAAAACGGTTTGCGTGTTGACATCGCTACATTCAAAAGAATTTTTGGCTACACATCCCATCATTGAAATTCAGCAATTAAATGCGTACGTATGTACACAACACCACACATATACATATATATGTCAAGCCCCATACTGTTCACATATGTTTTTGTTTGTGTGAGCTCCGGTGGGCGAACACGCGTGTAGTATATGTGTCTGCTTACCTCAATGGGTGTACGGGCGTGCATGTATGTTTGCCTAAGTATGAGTGGCCTCACCATGACAATTTTTCCTCCCAATTCCTGAAAAACACCAATACAGGCAATCTGCACAAGTCCAAAATTTTATAAAATTAATCAGGTTGTCTGACGATCGCGGAAGCGTCAAACCCATATTCACAAACTCACATCAATACAACTAACTAACTAACTAACTAACTAACTATATATATATATATATATATATATATATATATATATATATATATATTGAGAGAGAGAGAGAGTGAGGGAGATAGATAGATAGATAGATTTTAGTGAATATATAACGCTTACCAGTCAGTGAGTATTCTGCACTGAAGTTTGCGTAACCTCATGAAACTCCGAGTCGTGCTATCGAAGAGGGTTATTATGTATATTCACTATTTAATATCTCTGTTACATAACATTCGTCACTGTTTTTATAACAACTGAGAAAATATATATAGGTACGTGTAATATGTGTGTGTGTCTGTGTGTGTGTGTGTGTGTGAGTGAGTGTGTGTGTATGTGTGCATGACAAAAATATGCTTATAAGTTTTTAATATCAACTATAAAGCGTGTGTAAATATAAAAGTGGACATTGACGTCAACAACTGGGGAAGTGTTATCTTATATGCCAGAAAGTAACTGGACAATCTCCTCAGGGATCAAGAGAAAACTGCGGGCAACAGAAATTTGTTTCTACAGAAGGATACTGAAAACACCATAGACAGAGCGAGTAAGATACAAAGAAATCTCGATGAAAATGGCAACAGAAAGAACACTTAATACAAAATTAGGAAAATACAGCTGAACTACCTTGGAAACAGTATGTCGAAAGTTGGATTGGTAAATTTAAATCTCTCGGATCATATTAAATGCAAGAGAGCAGTCAGTCACTTAAACTCTCGAGATCATGTGAATGATGGCAGAACGGTGGGAAGGAACGTTATGAAATCGAGATAAATGACTAAGTTTCACAAGGGATAGGAAATTGTCGAGAAACATGATCGCCTACATGATGAAGTGACACATAATATCCCATGTCGAGAGCACGACTCGGAGTTTCATGAGGATACGCAATCATCAGGTGCAGACTACTTTCTGAAAATTAAGCTTTACATATTCACTAATATATATATATATATATATATATATATATATGTATATATATATATATATATAAACAGAATTCTGTGTGTGTGTGTGTGTGTGTGTGTGTGTGTGTGTGTGTGTGTGTGTCTGCCTGTACACCCGTGTTGCGAATTTACGAAAGTAGTTTAAGTTCAACTTTTCACTCTTCACCCCCATCGCCCCGGGTTTGCCAGAATATAGATATAGATATTGGTATGATAAAGACATACAGATACGCACATATACTTGCACGTACATATATATTTTTCTCAGTTGTTATAAAAACAATGTTCAATGTTATATAACAGAAGTTTTGAATATGTATTAGTGAATACAATCAAAATAATCCAAAATAACAATTCAACCGTAAGAACCAGAGCCACAATTTACATGTGTTTAAATGCAAGGATTTCACAATAACATATTTCAAATTTCGAAGACACATAGATAGTGCGCAGATCCGGATTTCTTAATAGATAAATGATCCAACATCTGCAAGCTGTTCTCAGTAATGTAGTGCAGCCGACTCTTTTGGTGTTGACAAACTAATCCAGAGCTTTGGAATTGAGCGACATTTTTTTTAAAGCAATTCACCCTAAGCAAGGCGCGAGTACCACTAGCACGCAAGGTGTAACAGAGGATTGGGAACAAAAGTAAAGAGGGATGTTCGAGGAAAGGACACAGAGGAGGATGGTGAACAATGTCAGGGTGTCAGATGTCGATTGATATTACACGTGAATATTATAGTCGTCGGGAAGCAAGTAAAGAGAACTGAATTCCACACATATGAAGTGCGAGGGAAGAAGCTGTTTGAGTAGAAGAGACGGTTACATTTAACCGTTTTGTCAGTGAAAGAATGGGTCCGAGATGCCGGCCTGGTAGCTCACTTAAATGCATGCAGTCTGCGAACCAGCGAAAGTAGATCGTCTGAACAGTTGCCGTGAAAATCCTTGTAAAAGAGATAGACGGAAGCCACGACACGTCTGTGGGATAGAGATTGTAGACTAGATGCCAGATCAGGACCTATCACTTTGCATACTCGTCTCTGGATTTTGTCGAGGACCTCGAGATGTACAGCGGGGTCACCAGTCCACATATGACAGCAATATTCCATGCAAGGACGGATGGTTGATTCATAGATTTGAAGGATGGATTCAGACGATGAAAAATGTTGTCACGACATACAGAACCAGCTTTCCTTGCGGTAGATGAAGCTATTGATTCAATGTATTGATTCCCCCTCATGTCAGTGGACAGCGTCAGACCAAGCAGGCCTAACGAGGCGCTCTCGAAGGATTGGTAATCAGCCATTCTATGGGAGGCAGGGTAAGTTCTCTGTGGTAGGTAAAGGAAATCAGTTTCGTTTTGGAGGCATTACAAATTACAAGCCATTTCCTGTGCTAGTCAACCACTGATTGAAGGCCTTTTAGAGATCAGCTGTCAATGATACCAGATTTACTATTGAGACAGGAGTACATAGTAGTGCCGGCCGCGAAGATACCTACGTGGTACTGGTAACATCGGGGAGGTCATTGATGAAGATCAACAACAGTGTAGGGCCCTTCGGGAACACCAATGATCGTGATAAAGAAGCCGGGGAAGTCAATTAATCGTCCTGTTATAAGCTTAAGAAGAAGGCCAGCATGCCAAACCGTATCAAACGCTTTAGTGATGTCTAGAGCCAAGGTTCGAGCTTCTCCATTATTGTTGAATACTTGGTATACAAATTTAGCTATGGCCGTGAACACATCGGCGGTAGATCCGGCCAAGCCGAAATCATATTGCTTGTGGGAGAGTAGATTATGTGAAGTAAGGTGATTAACCAATTTGGCTTTGATTAAAGCTTCGACGACTTTATCGAAAAGTGGTAGGCGACTGATAGGACGGTAATTAGATGGGTCAGAAGGGTCACTAGAGTTCTTAAAGACGGGTACAACAGATGAGGACTTCGGACAGGCTGAAAAGCAAATGTAGTTTTAATGCTCAGAGAGGACAGGAACTAATTCAGAAGAACATTTGTTCAATAGCCAGTACCCTTCCCCACCATTAGCCTTATGGGTGTCTAATTTAGAGATGTTGTCCAATACCATCGTTGGGGTTATGGGGTTATCTGTATCTCACTCAGTAGAGCCTTAGTTCTAGGCGGAAAATCAGGTGTGGGTAGACCAGATGAGTTGAAGTGGATGGTAATATACGGGCAAAGCATTCAGCCTTATCAGCCAAGGAGGCCAGGACCTCAAATTGGTTGAATAAACGGGGTTTTGAAGGTTGTTTTGTTCAGCACGCTTTTGATGAGACGCCAATAATCTTTTCAACCAATACGTTGTTTCATTCTTTCGGCAAAGAGTAACTTTGCTTCGTTGAAGACACGCTTGCACTCGTTATGGGCAGTGACAAAGAGACGCCGCTTACAATCAGATATGTCTCTACGGTATAGACGGAAGTAGTGATTCCTGTGGGCAATAGCTGCTGAGCAAGCAGCTGAAAACCAAGTGGATGAACGCGATTACATTTGATATTTTCTTGCAGAGATGAAAGCCTTGATTCCAGCTTTACCCAGGATGAGACCTCAGACGCACATTTTTGAACGGGAAGGTTAAAAAGTATTTCAGAGGACACCACGAAGGAAATCTTGGAACGAGTCCCAATCTGCTCGTTGGTAATAGAAAGATGTTCTATTGGTCGGAGTTTCTGGGGGGCAGAATAGAAAGAAATGTCAACAGACTCGACGGCAGAACTGAATGCCACGACAAGACTAGGGGATGGAGGTAAAACAGAGATCAAAATTGGAAGACTTACAATAATGGTTACCGAGGAAAGTCAACCACCTGCGTGAAAGACAGAGAGATTGAAAAGTTAAGTGTTTGTATGGCAGGAAGATCAGTTACAGAATGTTTAATCCATTTTGTATAGTCCGCATTGAAATCACCAAGCACAGATATGTTTGCAGATGGTTGTAGAGAGATATCCTTGTCTAGATTATCAGAAAGGCAGTCGAGGACGCCACAGTCATGGGAGGATGGAGAATGGCAGAAAGAAGAGATAGCTTATAGATTTGAAGAAGAAATAGATAGACGGAGACACATGTATGAATGAACTGAAGATTCGAGAGAGAGTTCCCTAGCCAGTGGGAGATGGTCTCCAACGCAAACTCCCAGGCTATGCATGTGGGTAATAGAGTCCTTTCTAAGGAGAGGAAGGTAACTGTGAATCGAAGAGTCAGTGAATGGGATTGGCGGATTAACTTTGGTCTCTCAGAAAGGTAGTATATCGGGAGACTTCTCAACGATGAACGATACCACACTGCAGTTGGTTTCGGTTTACTTCTTTGATTGATAGTGGTCATGATGGGTAATGTTGGTAGTGAAAGGGAGAAGGCCTAATGTAATACTAGCTGACGGTCATCGTATGTGACATGGTCAGAAAGGAGCTGGGGTAGCATGCAACATAATGTGGCCTTGGGGTTGCCCACAGGAGGTGCGTGCAGGGACGCCCTTCCATGGGCGACATAGCACTACAAGTAATCCGATATCATGCAACTGTTGATTAGAGCAGCCGCCCAAGATGCTACGCAAGAGTTAGGGCTCCTAACTACCATTCGGGAAAAACAACCAGAAAACTGCCAACCCGGTACCGTCAGTATGAAGAGACATTGCCACATTCTGCACATATCACAGGGGGTTCCTGAACGTCATTAATACAGAGGCCAGAGAAAAGGAAAAGACCCGGGAAGCCCTTCCTAAACAGGAAACAAGTAATGAGTCTCTATACGTGTTCAAGATAAGGGCGAGGTGTATTAACCGGGCGATAAGTAGACATGTCTACTCCTATTACACACACACACACGCGTGCGCACGCGCACGGGCACAAGAAAAACATTGTGCATATATAAAGTTTGAACTTAGTTTAAGTGTCAATATATATTTTGGCGTGAGCGAAGAAAGACTAAGCCATAACATGGCCGATATACGCGACTGAGTTAACAGTCTGATGCTAACATGATTATTTCGAGGAATTCATATTCAAGCAAAGAATTCAAAATAAGAGGGGGAGCTAAAATTCGTATTAAGAGAATAAGTAACATAATCGAGATTAAATAAATAAATAAAATAAATAAATAAATAAAATGAACAGGATGAGAAGAGATTGAATTTGAACGATTACTTAAAAAGATAATCCAGCAAGTTAAAAGGCGACAGAGAACACATACCAAATGCTATTTGGCTGAATGAAATGCTGATAGTGATTTTTTTGTTTTTGCATTTTTTTTATACAACACTTCCTGATGACCAATAGCAAACGTCCCTATTTTAACCCACCCGGATCGAGAATGAGGGCAAAGCAAGGCTGACCATTATTCGCCGGTAGGGAGGAAAGACTAAGCCGCAAAATGGCTGATACACGCGGCTGAGTTAACTGTCCGATGCTAGCATATTTATTTCGAGGGATTCATATTCAAGACCAATTATTCTGTGGATGGTTCTACGAATTGTTTGATATTTTAAGCTTTTAAATGTGATTACTGCTTACTTTATTCAAGTTATATGCTGTTATATAGGAAACTTTAAGACCACGTATTGTTGAGCATTATTTTATTTTTAGCGCCACACTCTTTGAAGAGAAACTCTTTTACAAATTATCGAGCCCTTTCTGGGCCAGGCTTTGTTATTTACAGGTTTTTTGCTTTTTCCCAAGTAATAATGATTTTCGGAATTTCCATCTTACCTTCATGGGCAATTCCCTTTTGGTGAATTTGGTTTGTGTGTTCATCGAATGGGCGCATCATCTACCCTCGTAATTTCTTGAATATGAGGAGGTTGTAAAACATGTCCATTTTCACAAATACCACTTGTCGACTACCACATGTTTGCATAGAAACACATGAAACTTTAAGATGTGGCCGCTCATTCACCACTGGCAAATTACAGACATACACCGATATATATATATATATATATATATATATATATATATATATATATATATATATATAGAGAGAGAGAGAGAGAGAGAGAGAGAGAGAGCGAGAGAGAGAGGGGGGAGGGAGAGGGTGTCCGTAAAGTTCGTGTGCACTTTAAAAAAGTTATAAATTCATTTATATTTGTGATAGAAATAATTTGTAAAAAGGCTTAGAAAGAAGTAAATCTATTCTTTTAAGATTTTATCGAAATTTTATTTAAGTTTCCACATGTCCTCCATCAGTAGCAATACAAAGGGTAATACGATTTTTCAGTTCACGGAAAACATATGCCAACTGATTTACAGTAATGCCTGAAATCACATTAGTTATTTTAGGTATACGTAAAACTAGGTACATTAAAATTTATAACATTTTTTACAGCTTATTTCATCGCAAATGCAAATTAAGTTATAATTTTTTTAAAGTGCACACAAACTTTATGAACACCCTATATATATATATATATATATATAAGATTTATTCGAAAATCATAACAAATATGTTATAAAATCACTAAAAAATAACAATTTTGTTTCATTTTGATTTTATAACATATTTATGTTATAATTTTCGAATTTTCTGTATTGAGCACTCTCTTAAGAATAGTATTTTTTGGGTTATTGGAATTTATTGCGTATGCACCAAACCTATACTTATATATATATATATATATATATATATATATATATATATATATATATATATATATAAATGATAGAAATTATTAGGAGGATTTGATAATTATAATTATGTAATTCATAGAGTCTGAAACCTCAACAGAATGTAGAAAGCGCTGGACGGCCGTTTCGTCCTATATTTGGGAATCATCAGCATTGCGCATCCACTACCGAGAATTGAAACCCGGACAGATAGGTTATCAAGCAAACATCATACCAACTGATATTAGTCGTGGCTCCGGGGGCAACGTCCTATGGTTAGAGAGAATCTCAGTTGAGTTCCACAACGGATTTTGTGAGCGAGCGGCGCTATATTGAGTCTGATTTGCTACATCTTCGTCACCGAGGCCCGTTGAACAGTTGATATGACGTTTGATAACCTAACTGTCCGGGTTTCAATTCTCGGTAGTGGATGCGCTCTGCTGATGAGTCCCAAATATAGGACGAAACGGCCGTCCACTGCTTTCTGCATTCTGCTGAGCTTTCAGACTCGATGAATTACTTAATTATATATATATATATATATATATATATATATATATATATATATATATATATATATATATATATACACACACACACACACACATATATATATATATCAGTATAAATATATACCACAAAGCTACAGTAAGTTAGCTACTTCTTGAATGCACATGTATTTCAATAGATTCAGCTGTTTCAGAATCAGCTCATGATTGCGTTTTCACGCATGAATATATACATACCTGTGAACGCACGCACACACACAGGCAGAATCCCATTATGCTTAATATAGCATCAGCAATCAAAGGCTAACTAAATTTATTACAATACTCAAATATTCAATCTTAATTCATTGCTTTCTTTGCACTGAATTTATGCCCAGACAGAACCTTACATTTACAAGCCCATTATCGCATATCCCCAATTACCAAACCAGGGAATTGCCAACAAAAAGACTCACCTAAATATAATTGAAAAAATATGTCTCCTTAAATTGCGACCTATATGTCACTGAGATAGATAAATCTGCTTTGGAATATTAAAAATCGTCCCAACAACACGATGCGCAATTATTATTGGCGATTTTTTTTCAGTATAATTTTTGATTACATTTACCATAACTCTGACATCTAAATTGCAACTATATATATCTACGCAGAAACCATATTGTTCAAATCAATGACAGAAGAAAAGCATTACTCCCTCAGTTCCGAAATAGTTGTACCAAAAAATTTTCATTTTGTTCCAAAATAATTGTTCCAGTAGATAAAAAAACATCAAAAATATAATGTATTCCCATACTCAACAGTAAATGAGTAATATTAGTGAATTGTCATATAAATAAGTGTGAAATATATCGAAATTAATATACATAAACAGTTAAATTAATAACAATAATAACTGGGGAAGTTTTTCTTTAACAAAATCAGTTTTTTGTTGAAACTCGTCAGAAATAGAAATGGATACTTCAAGTTTTCCTTCTCTTTCAAGCTTCTCTTTAGACATGTGCCGGAGTTTATAGTTGTTATCGCCGTCAACTAAAATAACTTGTTCCATTGCTAACTGCAAATTTAGACAAGTATTGTTAAGCTTCGACTTCTGAAGTTTATTGAAGTTTTCTTCCACTGCTTCAATGAGCTGGTCAACATTATTTGGAGCTTCCTGGTGCTGAATTGATTGAATTGCATTAAAATAACCCAGATCAAAGACATTGAGATCAGGACTATTTGGAGGCTGGCAAACTAATTCAGTTTGCAAAACCAGACGTTCAGCAGCTACGTTTAATTCATCTGCAAACTGTTTTATTGCACCACGCTTCAGGACACGGTATATGGATCTTTCAAGCAGTGCTTGCAACACAGCACTACGTTCATTATTTGTCAATTCGTGCGTCTTGCAATTTCGTTTAGCATTTCTGCCAATTGGTTTCTCTTCTCCCATCATAATCTCTTGACAGCGGATGGTTTGAAAAAAAAATACAATTTTAATGTGGTGAAAAAGTGATATAATTTGCTCCTCAAATTATTCTACCTGAATAAGCTAATATAAATACTGCAAACAATTCGACTAAGAATTAGTATATTCCGCATGAGATTTCCGGCTATGGAACAACTATTTCGGACCAGAGGGATTATTTGGTTTCGATGCTTCTTAATAATGATCCACCGTGGCTTCCGTTTTGCATCGTTTTTCATTAGTCATTCAGTTGTCTTTGTTCTATTTTCTTATCTTTCCCTAGTTTATATTTTTTTTACATGAACTAGCGCTATAACATCACAAACAATGATCTCTGCCAAATAAAAGAAATCACGTCACTTGAAGGCAACCAACAGTACAAACAATTAAAATGGATGACAGTTGTAAGTCTAAGAGAAAATAATGACATGATCAAAATGTTAACATTCAAAACCATTTCAAATAAAAGGTTCGTATGGAAAACCCATCGATACTGGACAGGAAAATAACAGCTACTGGACTTGAGAAACCTGTTCTACTAAAAAATGTTTATTATTTACATTATTCGGACTATTGTCCTCATTTTGTCTCCATATTTATTACAACGTTTCGGCCGTTGTACGCTCTGGCCTTCTTCAGTTGGTTGGAATGTCGAACTGAACCCTTTATTTCGCTCACTGGTGTAGACTGTTATAGTTCTACGTGCCATGTTTAATGGATATCAGTTATCTCATGTTAGTTTTTCCCACTGAAACTTCTCCACTGCCTTAATCGGGTATTGAACTCACACTCTTTGGGTCCTGTCACTGGATCTAACCTTGAGGACATCTGTGTATGAATCTCTGGGTATTATAAACCTAATGTCTTCAGCAACCATTTTTATCAGTGCTCATATTGCAATTTTTCCTGTTATCATTGCATGTTTTTATCTGAACTAGAACAGTCTACCCCATTGAGCGGAATAAAGGGTTCAGTTCGACATTCCAAACACCTGAAGAAGGCAGGAGCTTACAATGACCGACACGTTGTAATAACTATGGCGACAAAGATGAGGACAATAGTCCGAATAATGTAAGTAATGTACATAATACCTCATCTCAGAAATATAGACAGATAAAACATGTTTTAAGTGAAAGAATTTATAAATTTAGGCCTAAAGAAGTACTGTCTGCTCAGATAAAGAATACTAAATATGTTCTTGTCGGGAAACGTCTAATATTACCATTTCCGTTACCATGTGACTCTTGTTGATTCTCCGTTACCTCAGTTCATTTTATGGCCTTAAATTTGTTGTGCAATTTACTACTCGTATTGATAAGATGGAAGAAATAAGGCACAAACGATTTTTGTTCAATTACATTTCGTAGAGTAAAGCAAAAGATTGTTTTTAAGATACTTGGACAATAATCCAGCCAAACATATACACACTTATGCAAATTAATTTAAACAAAACGAATAATTTCGGTATTATTTATTTTTTTCGTATTTTTCTAATGAAACATGGCCCTGTGCACATATTAGTACTTCATATGTTCATTTCCCGGAGTGGTTCTTTGAGGACTGACCACAGATTCTCGACTGGATTTAAATCAGGAGAGTTCCCGGGTCAGTTTAAGGTACTTTGATTTGCTCACTGGTAATGGTTGCCAGAGTGTTCTTACAGCCAGAGTGTTACAATATCCGTACCTTTCTCGGAGTAATGTCAATCGAAGACAATGGCCGTAGGACAGCTAATCGACAGTCGAGACAATAGTGCCTGGGTCTGATAAAAATCTGATTCAATCACGGTTGATGCAATATTTTTCAACGCCAAACAAATTTGATCATACACCCCGAAAATAGATTCATATTACTGCACACCACTACAAATGACCTAATCGGAGAAAAAGAAAGGAATCGATTACATCTTGTCACTCCAGTCGGCCGAAAACTGACCGTATGGTGAATTAAAGGAAACTAAAGCGATTGTTTCAATTAATTTGCACAAGGGTGTACTTATAACAATAATTAAAAATAATTAAGCGTGTGCGATGATTCTATATCGCTATTAATTCCATAACATTTTTCATCAAAACATTTGTTTTTGACTTTCTCAATACCTTCATTTTAAGGGAAAGAACACAGGCGGGAAATGGAGAGCATTTGTGACGCCGTTGCAAGACACAATGAAAACAAGAAACATAGCATTTCGAAGCTCGATAATTTGAGCAGTAACATCGATTAACGCCACAGGCAAGCACTACTGAATTCGCTAGCATACAAAAACAGATAATCAAGGAGGCTATCAGTAAGAAATCGCCGCAGGAAGAGCAGATTTAAGTTTCTCATAATCTATACCTAGAGTATAGTATGGTTTAAATAGGGAAGAAGGTGAAAGTATATGCCTATTGTGTCAGGTTTGTAGCTGGTCATTTGGTAATGAGGTCGGTCATTTTATATGAGATTCTTACAAGTTATCGGGGACGTAGTCCATAGAATGAAGTTAATGTCTATTTTCTGTAAAAGGAGGTTTATGCATCAACATACTGGAAAGAATATCGATAGATATTACATTAGATTCCCAAAAATATATCACCGCTAAAGATTTATAAAAATTATGCTAGCGGTTCACATTGTTTCTTTTTTTAATTTTTCTTAAATACCGGACCAGATCAGGGTGCAGTCATGTCTCCCCACGGATTCCATTTCTTTTTGTCTCTGTGTATTATTATGATGTCATGCGTAAGAAATAGTGTTGCGTATTCAGGTTGATTTCTACACGCTTTTAAATGCAGATTTTTCTGGCTCCTAGACTTGATTCCAAGCAAATGGCGGATACGAAATGGGTCCATGCCTTTCCTAAATTGATTAAGGCGAATGTGATCTCTGAAGGCAAGGAAGGAATCTGAAATCAGCTCGTGCAGCTTGTCTGGTTTAAAATCTTCTTATCTCCCATACACAATTTGTATAACTGATTCAACCAGCGATGTATTTGACGTGTTTAGCATTACTTTTATAACCTGTACTTTAATGAAGGATTCAGGTTAGGTACTATCACTGATTTCCTCCCAATTTCAGTTCATAGTTTCTGATTTTGAAAGTTTTATCTTGAATCCTATTTCCCGGAATACTAAATGGATTACTTGATTTTCTGTTCAAAATCAATCTTTTCCCAACTGTGAATACCCGTGGGATCAACATAGGCCTTCGCCTTATCATCAGTACTCTAGTCTCAGGAGAGAAGACTGGAGCGTTGTTTTAGATTAGCAGGTTCATTTAGGATGTAGTTTGGAATGATTAAATGACCAGTAACCATGTCTTCACGTGTCTAATTCGCCAGGAAAACATTAATACAAGAGTGGATTAATAGTATAAATATCATAAAAAATTTCACATTTCACGTCCATGGATTGTTGAATATTTTATACCGATACCATGCAATGGTCTATCGTTTGTGATTAAAATAGAAAAGTGTTTATAATTGGATACACTCAGGGCCAGGCTAGTATTTTTATCACCAACCAGAATATGCCCATTATGAAGTTCTTAATATATGTTTGATACAAGTTTGTGTGAATTTATGTTAGTTTGATTTGTGAATCATCCCAGTGACAGAAATTGAGAAAAAAACGAAAATTTAATTTTTAGATTTAACGTGACTTTCTATAGATTAATGGACGTTATGTACACCAATCTAGAATAATTTTTCTTACATTTAACAAATAAAAGTTATGCTTGCAGTATTCATGTAGGTAACGCATTTTTTAAGTGCCTTGTTTTAAATATACATTACAGCTCGAAATTTCATGGTTTATCAAACTTGGAACCAAATAAATGTGCTGCAGAAAAAATTATTTAAAAAAAATAATAATTGCACCGTTCCCGGGAAGAAATTTGAGAAAATAAATTTAATCGTTCCCAAATTTGTATTTGGTACGTTTAATTACAGTAAATGATAGGAAACTGTAGTACTTTTGACAATATATAAAATTGTCTGAATAGGTCCCTCTTGAAATAGATTTGTTACTAAAAGAAAAGAAAAACTTTACAGCCTATTAAGTGTCAAGTATATACGACCGCAAATAAAAGACATGTTGCACTCAAATTTGCGATCGATAAGCCGGGAATTGTCCAACATGCGAATATACTTATTTAGGGTAATCAATCGCCTGGTCATTGATTTTAGGCGAGAAGTAAAACAAATATGCATCTTTAAAATCATCAACATCAGCTGCAGCCTATACCAGCAGAAAAACACTTAATAGAAAAAATAAAAAAGATAACAGGGATAAAAACTACTTTATACAGATTCATATCCTTCTCTCACCTTGGAGGGATGCCGCCCTGACGAACCATGCCTCCATAGGTTAGCTGCTCTCATTACGTTCGGCTGAATACATTTAAACCATAGTTTGATGCTTTGAAATCAGAGTTGTCTTTCTCCTAGATCCATTGCCACAGATGCAAATATGACCCAGTAGGTTCTGTTATTTAACCATAGCTGCTCAAGGGAGAAAAGATGAAGTAATATATTTTCAAAAGTTATTTGCATCTAAGTGAATCTAACAAACGCAACATGAATGTGATCTCAGGTCTCCCATTCCTCAATCCGAACCACTACCCACGCACCCCCTCCCGAAACAAATCGCATAGAATTAAACAATTTAAAGAGATCAAAACTTTTGATTACGCTTCTAGGATTTCGCTTATACTTTATAATGAATGCTTTTTTAAATCAAACACACAGTTACAAAAACGGTTATCAATTACGAAGATTGATTGAATTCATATTTTTGTAGTTATTATCTATTGGAGATAAGATGCAGAATGGTCAGACAGCGTAGAGAATAGTCAAGTCCTGGCATATGAGAATGTTTTCGACAATCAGTAAAAATACGATGGACGATGCAGGTGATGATAAATATGGTGAAATGCCAATTCCTGGGCCAATACAATCGCGTTTTACACGTGCAATTAACGTCCAACGAAGTAAATCCTCGTATTAAAGAAAATGTGTCTTTCGGGATATAATCTACAAGCAGAAGGTAACGATACCGTTCCCCGACATCCTGCTGATGTTGAAGCTATACTGTATGACATAAGTATTCATACTTAAGATAAGAATGAACTTGAACAAAAAACCAAAATCGCCTACTAAGTCTTCTAATAAATATGACTCAAGATAAACCTTTCCAAAACATAAACTGTGATCTGGGATTGGAATAAAATACGTGAAGGCACATATTCAGGATGCGGTATCAGTAATAAAACGCGTCAAATACTCCGGTGTTTGGATCAGTTATCACACATTTAGTATAGCAAATTAGCAAATTTAACAGAGAACAGGCGACACTGGCGGTAGTTTTGCCCATTACTCCAAACAGCTAGAAAACCACAACATTAAAATAAAATATACTTAAATAAGCTCGTCTCATCGTTCTTTTCATACGGATGTCATGGCTGGCGTCATAGCTACTCAGAAATATCTAAAATGCCAGCTGTATATAACCGCTTTCTCAGGCCAATGATTTCTCATTGCTTTTAGTGAGGGAAGCCTTTGAGTCTTAGCGAAATTTATCCTTCTTTGAACTTTGTGCGCTGGCGCTACAGAATCACTAACAAAGAACTATACCAAAAATAACAGACAACGCATCACTTGATTAGTTTCAATGTCAGCAGCTTGTAAGTCGAAAAGAAAATAATAACATAAGGTGTTAACATTTCACACTACTTCAAATAAAGTTTTACGACGGATACATCTTCGTCATTATAAAAAGACAATAATTTAAAAACTTCAAATGCCTTGGCGTTTGGATAAGTCAAAATAAATTTAGTATATAATACAAGGAAATTGACCATAGATTAGTTTTTCACTACGGACAATTTTGCACAACATTTCAAGATGATACAATCCAAAACATTAAAATAAATCTACAGGTATGTTATTAAATAGTCTGGCTAAATCGAGACCTTCATATGGAAGCCGCGCATGGTGCCACACCCTAAACTCTCCGCGAACGAAGCCTGGAGGTCTCAGCGAAGACAATGTTTCTTTTAACTTTGTGCATGGACCCTACGAAATCACAAAGAAATGTATTTGATAACAGAAACCACACCATATGAGGACTTCCAACAGCAGCAATATCTAAAATGTATAACTTATATAACACGAAGAGGAAATAATGGCATAATCATCATGTTCAAGATCCACACTACTACAAATAAAAGGTTAAGATGCCCCCATTAATAATGGGAAAAGGGATAACAGTTACTCGACTAGAAAAACCTATTTGTTTTAAATGTTTCAAGTGAAATATTTATCATTTTCAAACGTGTACTCCTTCAATGACTACCCGATGCCTGCTTATAAAGGAAGGGTTAATATCACCATTGTGCTACGCATACTTATGAGTCCCATTAAATGAAAAGGGGTGAAGAATTAATTTCAGCTACACCCACCACGACGCGAAGGAGTCCGAACTTTTATTGTCGATAACTCCAAAATGATATATTTTATCAAAATTTCGTTTTTTTAATTTTCGAATTAAGCATGTACATTTACACCTCAGTGAAACGATTCGGGAACTTTTTCTTAGAAACTGAGAGCAGGGCTTGATCTGCAAATTACCCTTTTGAGCTTCTGAATTGAAATTAGTTCTGTCACCCAATGAGAATCAATTTTTAAACTTTTCAGTTTACTTGCAAGAGTGTTTATGTTCGTGTACAGATGCTGCGAACATTGTTCAAATTTTTGTGATCGAGTGATTTTAACATTGGAAATTTTAATGGCAATATTAATAGTGTCTCTTTATAAGGAAACATTTGGCATTCGTTGACCGAGATGTCTATCATATGTTCAAATTTATAAAAACTTTCTCTTAAAAAAGGTTTTCAGGACAGTTGATTTCTCAAGTCCAGTAATGCTTATCCTTCCTCCCGTTATTTAAAGGTATTTCCTTCGTAAACTTTTGTTTAAAGTAGAGTAAATTCCAACACCTGCATTGCCTCATTACTTTATATTTGCGTTATATAACCTAACCATTTTAGTTTTTGCTGCTGTGGAAACTTCTTAAGTAATGTGATGTATGTCATTTGATACAATACTTTCTTTGTGATTTTGTCGGGCGATTCCACGAGGTTCTAAGGAGAGTCCTCACCGAGATTTATAGACGTCATTCGTCCGAAGACATTTTTATTTTTGATCTGAGATAGCTATTGTATAGCGCTGACATTTTAGATATTTCAGAACAGGTTTGACTACATAATACATGCTTCTGGACATTATCAATGTCATTCATACGGAACATTACACTCTCAAAAGCGCAGCAGTTTTGTCCCATCAAGGAAAATAAGAAATTGTTTGAAGTATATCCAGCTGGTTTTCTTCAAGGTTTCCTAATCAAGGATAAATGTTTGGTTCATCACTTTGAGCCAGAGGCAAAGTCAATCCATGCAGTAGAAGCACCCCACCTCACCTGCACCAAAGTAGGCCTGTGTCTTTCATCTGCAGCGAAGATTATGGCCTCAGCATATTGTAATTCAAATGGCGTTATGTTTATTGATTATATTCAAAAGACCCACTTTCTCAATGGAGGTTATTATATCATCTTGCTGAGACAATTATGAAAGGCAGTCAAGAGCCAACGTCCATGGAATCTAGTAAAAGATAACTTGTTTCATCTGGACAGTGCTACAGAATACACCTCCGTCGTTTCAATGGCTGCTTCGTGTGACTTTGGCTTTGAACTGGTTGATCCCACTACCGATACCTCTGATTTGACATTCATCTATTCCCCAACATAAACAAAACACTTATTTGGTTTAGTTTGGTTTACGGCATATCAACCTCAATGGGTTATTTAATTTATTTGCCGACAAATTTTTTTATTGCTGTTAATATTTTTTTCAAAATAAACTATAGTTGATAATATCTTTTTTTTCTAAGAATGTATTGCTGGTAATATTTTTTAAAAGTATTTCCGGTATGTATTAAAACCTATTTTTACATTGCCATAGTGTTTTAATCCCAGTTTGGGTGTCGACTATTTGCCCTTAGCTGGGACCCTAAAAGGTGATACCACCCCTGGGACCTGGGAACAACAGAAATTAAGAGGTGGTTCCACACTCCTCAAAACCTCTTGATCAGAGGCCTTGGTGTTGGATGTACAGGGGCTGGACAAAATAATTGGAAGAGGTGGAAATTCCATTCCTATATTTCAAAGACATATTATATGTGACCTCTGCGAGTTAGAAAAAGGACAAATTGTTGGAGCTCACATTTAACTTAAATTTTACTAAATTCTAAAAATAAATAAGACAAAGAGAGTAAATTAGATAAATAAACGTATCTACAATAGATATAACCTGCAATTACAAAGTTTTAGTTAAAGTTCTTAATATAATAGGTCTTTGAAATATAGGAATGGAATGTTTTACAACCCCGACTGACTTTTTCCAAGCATGGAGCATGGAGATATTAGGGATAGTTTGGGCCGCCATTACATGGACATGCCTCGGTCCAATAGTTGCCCTGCATGGTAGAATCAACAGCAAAGATTACCTGAACATTTTGGGAAATCATATTCACCATTGGCCCAGACTTTATTCCCTGATGGTTACTGCATCTTCCAAGACGATAATGCTCCAAGAGATACCGCTTGAGTGGTTAAGAATTGGAATGATGAGCATGAAAGTGAGCTAGAACTCATGGAGTGGCCTCCCTAATTTCCAGATATCAGAATTATTGAACATTTGTGGTGCATTTTGGAGCGACAAATTAGGAGCCGCTATCCTCCACCGTCGTGTCTTAAAGAGTTAATGGAAGAATGGCTGAAAATTCCTCTGGATGAAGTCAGGAAGCTGTATGATTCCATTCCTAGACATATTAAAGCTGTATGTGAGGTTAAAGGAGGACTAACTCCATATTAAATAAATTTTCTTTGAATTTAACAAGTGTTTCAATTATTTTTGTTGAAACTTGACTAATGCATGGAATAATAATGCAACACAAAATGTACTTAGAACAAAATGTATTGAAACAAGAAAGTGTACACAATATTTACATATAGTCTTTTGTATATTCCTGGGAAGATCGTTCCTGGAGAATGTGTTGACTAAGTCGCAGTCGGGCAGAGTCTCTAGTTGAATCTCTTGATTCGCCTCTCCTGTCTTCCCGGTACCAACCATATTTATATAGTCGGTACTCCACTATGCAAATTAGGTAGATCCTACCACAACAGTTTTGTCCAACCTCTGTAGCTTATTGTATTACCCAGGACGCGGATGTAGTTTACCGTCATACCCAGGACGTCAAAACACTTGTCCGGGAAAAAGTAACACATTGATGATGGCATCATATTTGGTGTTGATGCATTTTTTGAGGAACAGGATGAACAGTCTTCTTTGTACGATTACACATCAGTTTATTTGGAAAGAAACGATGCAGTTACTATAACGAAGAGTTGAAATCAATGCATAAAATATATCATCGCTTTAGCATCATTTCTTCATAGCCAGCCTGTGTATTTTTCAGCCTATGCTCGTACATGGAAAGATACAATGCAGTTAATTAAAACAAAAGTGTTGAAATTAATGAATACCAAGTTTCACAGCTCTAGCATTACTGCTTCATTTTCAGCCTCTGAAATTTTCAGCTCACCTTCGTATGTTACCTGAACATTATTACAATTTTTTACTAGTAAAAACCGACCGAAAACTTAGTACAATCTATCTATCTATCTATCTATCTATCTATCTATCTATCTATCTATCTATCTATCTATCTATCTATCTGCTCTCGTTTGCCGATAGTGCACTATGGGGAAAGCGAATTTTCATAAGCAGTGGCTGTTCCTGCTTATAACGCTTATAACAATTCAGTTATGAATTGAGCGCTCTGGTTGCTGATTTGGCGTTTATGTACATCACGCTAATAGATTCTCTACCTCTGCCATGCGCCGATAGCTTACGGGTAGAGTCTCTGACTGATGCTAAATCGGTCGGGTTTCGATCCCGGATTGAAGCAATCGTATATCCAGTCACACTGATGTGTTGTGATACAGCGAAACAGGCTTCCCCAACTCTCTCTCTCTCTCTCTCTCTCTCTCTCTCTCTCTCTCTCTATATATATATATATATAGTGTGCCTGTGTTTGTGTCGCTTTCTGCGATTTATTGCGTATGTTCATACAATTATTATATTCTAAATCAGCCTCCTGCAATGGGAAAAAAAGTTAATAAGGAAATGTAGGCTAGTCTATCGCGTAACCGGTACTCATTGCATTATTATTAGCCAGAAGTTTCCTGTTTATTATATTGTTTAACGGTTCCTTTTTTCATGGCCTTACTGATTAGACTGCCTAAACTTTTGGTGTTCCAACTGGTTAGTGGTTCCGACTGTTCAATGTGAAGTCACCCTGTTTGATACAGCCGGCTGGTAATAAGTAGCCGGAACTCTTTGGTCGCGCTTAGAGAGACTACTTCTGTCAACGCACGCATAATATCACGGTATTTGCAGTAACATGTCGCCCATAGATGGGCGTCCCTGCATTTACATCCAGTGGGAAAACCCTATCCGCATTATTATCTAGTCTTAGGCACGTTCTGACCAGAGGTACAGATATAATTACCTTGGCATATTCTGCTGAAAAGATAATTTCCTTATAACAATTACAAAAATAACGTTACACCGAATAGTGCACACACACACACACGCGGGTGCGCACACACACGCACGCCGGTACGTATACACACACACAAACATCTTCCCAACTGAACAGTGTTGAGAGGAAAAAGATCATTCGAGCCTTCAGTAACAGTACCAAAATTCATATTCTGGCTTCCATCTTCAACGTCAAGTCAACCATAAAATGAACGTTGAATAAGTTTTAAAAAGAGGGATCAGTAGAGAGGGAAATTTTATCATGTGGTCACAACAATAGGAATCATCATTTCAACATAGAGCTAATCGGACGAAACTCATTTTATAAGACGGTCGACACGTGGGACAGGAGTTTCAGCTATCCCAGTCCAAAGAGCAATGAAAAATAACTAGAAAATGAAATCGTACGTGAAACGTCTGAGGCTCCTTGCTAATCCATGACAGAAAGTTTTTAGGTTAGAGAAGTCGAAGAACATCTTACATAAGTTGAAAATTGATCCTGATATCATATATATATATATATATGTATATATATATATATATATATATATATATATATATATATATATATATATATATTTGAACATTATTCAATCCTTCCTGAGCTTCCGATCCATAACTATGATTAATTAATGATGGACATGTCATTTTCGTTTATGATCGATTTCACGGCGATCATTCTGTTAAGTTTTGGAGAGACATTATACATTATTATTGCTCAACATAGTTTTCAATAGTGTTATAAAAACCTCTGAAAATACCATATATATATATATATATATATATATATATATATATATATATATATATATATATATATATATATATATATATACCGTGTGTAACAGCAACATTTTACAATTGTTAGATTAAGATTTGAACGGTTGTATCTGAGAAATGATTAAAGATATCTTACTGGAATTTTCAGAGGTTTTTATAAGACTATTGAAAACTGACGATTGCACTAGCATGAAACAGACTGTCGCCTCGAAGTGCTGACTTCCATGTCCACTTTTATATTTACACACGCTCTATCTCTGATATTGAGCAATTTATCCCATAAATATAGCACACTTTAAGACTATATTTCTTCATATATATATATATATATATATATATATATATATATATATATAGATATATTAGTGAAAATCAATTTGAAGAGCTAAATTTGTTGAAGATTCTGCTTTCAGAATGGAAAAATATTCCTCCTATATGAAATATATATGGTAGAATATGCGTGTACGTTACACAGTTTGAGAATATTTAAATATGGTTATTCAGTTGTGATTTGGAATAATATAATGTCCCCTTTATACAATTTACGCCCGAAAGTTGTTTGGTTACTTAGACAAAAAAAATCTTTGATCAAAACCATAAAATTAGCTTTCGACGTTAATTGGCCGACAAAAAAGCGACTTGCCATTAACTCCGCTTCAAATTTAAATGGGAAGTCAACGATTTAATATTTTGTTTAAAATTCATAATAGAAATCCGATAGCATCAAGTTTAAACTGGCCAAATTAATCGTAGTGTTATTTCTGTTTTTTTATCTTTTTGTGTGTGTTAATTTACAATTTTAAAGAATTCTCAAATGGATTGTATTACGGTAAAAGAGATTACGTTTTTCCGTTGCTTGTTATCTTTCGATAAAGCATTTGGGCAAAACAAGGGAGATAATTTTTAGGTTTTTATGTGATTCGTGTAATAGATGAATAAGCTTTGTACTTTTATATTAGGAAAAATACATGCAGTAAGTCATTTACACATCAGAGGCTTGTTACTGATAATAGGTAAATGTAATAATGATAGATTATGAATAAGCAACAAAAAACAACAATAATAATAAAAATGAATATAATAATAATAATAATAATAATAATGACAACAGAAACGGTTAGCTATAGAGAGAACACGAAGGACGAGAGGTTCATCAAATGTCTACCAAAAATGTACACAATCTTCATTTCTGTTTTAACCCAGAGCGCATACAACTTCCTTGACAAAACCAAATGTACTCCTAGCAGATCAGAAGGGATATAAAAGAAGAATTTACGGCTGCAAGGACCAAATAATTATTTAAAAAAAACAGTAATAGAAGAGGTGAAAACGTAAATAAAATTATCGATAGTATGGAACAACTTGAGAAAGGCGTTCGACAGTGTATTACACTCATGGATAGAGAAGTGGCTACAAATATACAAAGTATGCTGCATGACGGTCAAATTCATAACTGAGAGCATGAAAAACTTTAAGACTACGCTAAACCTATGCCATACAAACGGGTAATTAACATCGAGGCCAATCAATATCTAAAACAGGATATTCCAAGCAAATCCATTGTCACCACTACTCTTCTGCCTTGCATTAGCGCCACCCAACTGCTGACTGAAAAACAGTAGCTACGTATACAAGTCCCAGAGTAACAAACTGAATCACCTGTTTAATATTGATGATCTTAAAACCTTTGCCAACGAGGACAAGCAGCAGAAAAAAACAACAACAATAAAAAAAACTACTCACTTTTGTCAAAATATCAGCGAAGATATTAGGATGGAGTACAGAATCGACATATGTGCCAAACCACCGAAAACTACAAATTTAGACGTTGATATCAACAACAATATTAAGAAACTAGACCAACATCGTGCATACAAATAATTGGAATTGATGAAGGAGACGGAGTACAACATTCAATTATGGAGAAAAAGATCTGAAACGAATATTATGAGAGTGTGTTTGATACTAAAAAGGAAACTTAATGGAGCCAAAAAATGAAGGCTGTCAACACCGTAGTAACATATAACAGCATTATTAAATCGAAATTGAATACACATTGAAGGATTAGACGCCAACACAAGAAAAATGCTTATCGAAATATGGACGCTACAAACGAATTCAGATGTTGATAGGCTGTACGTATCAAGAGCTTTAGAAGGCCGAGTCATAATTCAACACAAAAATCACAAAATCCACCAAGAAAGAGCTTACTATAGCTGAAACCAACCAACAAAAAACGAAGCGAATATCATCTAGGTTAAACGAGTGAAAAGGCCAAATGAATTTACAAAATAAAATAAATAAATAAAAATAACTGGGAGGACAAGAGGTTGCATGGCAAATATTAAATAAGAAGGAAAGAATCAGATTGGGACAAGAGAAAATACATCAGTGTCTTGTGAACACCAGGCTGAAAACTGAGACAGAAGGCCTAATTACTGCGGTTCACGATCAAAGCCTCGCAACCAGATGCTGACATTTTCACATAATCAATGATGGAACTAACCCGAAATGTAGATCTGCAGAAAACATGATGAAACTGTCGACCATATTATCTCAGGATGCCTGAAATTAGCAAAAAATGGATATAATCGCAAACATATGTGGACTGGAAGATATACAAGAAGCACAAAATGAAACCACTGAGAGATTGTTTGAGCACCAACCAGACACAGTTACACAGAATAACAATGTAACTATTCCCTCAAACATACCAATTCAAACTGACAGGGAAATAAAAGCCAAGAGGCCTGATATTATAAAAAAAGACAAGAAATTCGGGAAGTGTATGTTTATTAACGTAGCAGTACAAGGTGAGAGAAACACCTCCATGAAATTATCAAAATGCAAGGACATGGACATCGAGATTAACAGGATGTGAGGAATGAAGACTGAGAATGTACCAGTAGTATTCGGAGGTCTGGACTCGTAAGAAAATCAATAGACAATTTTGATGAGAGTGTCCCAGGTAACATCAACATAACATTGCCCAGAATATCGACCTATTACAAATAACCCATATACGAGGAAAAGTGCTATCAATTAAATGACAATTCTCCTGTAGGGCCTAAGGACCATATTTTGGAACCGAGTCAAAGCAGGAAACATAACATATGCAAATAATAATAATAATATTAATAATAATAATAATAATAATAATAATAATAATAATAATTATTATTATTATTATTATTATTATTATTATTATTATTATTATTATTATTATATTTTATGTCCATTGATTTCTTGTGTATAGTAATTTCTTTCACGCACCTGACCAGAGACCAGGTGACAAGAATGGTATAATGACATTTTCCACTAACCATTTAAAAAACATTTTTAATATAGAGAAAGCCCTTTTTAAGCTGTGGGTTGTACTTATGAGAACATTTTCTGTATTTCCTTGAGCAATGGGTCTATTGGAATCTTTCCTAATCAATCCGTAGGCTCCAATTTACAGCTGGAATTGTTTATGTCCACATATGATACATCTTTTACATTTCCACTCAAGATTTGTTTTTTGATAGATTTTTGATGAACTTCAAAGACACATTAAAGTCTGCAAAGATTACCATGACATTAAGAAAGCACATTGTTTGTTTTTAGCCTCTAACCACGATGGCTGGGTGATTAGTTTTGATTGTTTTGTCTGTGGGTATTGTGAAGTCCCATCAATTGTTACAGGCCCTATTTCCATAACCCAGTTTTTTTTAGTGTTCATACCAATTTCTTGCGGTTTATTTTCTGTTAAAATTGCATATTTTCCAATGAAGATGTTGGCCCAATTTACTATGCAATGTTTTATAATCCGTGGATGATAATACAGTGTAAACTGGTACAAGATGTTCAGCTGTTTCTGGATATTTATCACATATCAAATAGTTTTTCAGTATACGTCCTTGGTAATTTCTAGATAACCAGCATTGATCCTGTGCAGCTAGAATAAAACCATTAGTTTCATCTGTTAACTCTGCACTACGGATCTACTGTTGGGTACGAGATTTTACTACATCTGCTTGTTTAGTACCAGCAGAATATTGACCGTGAGGCGAGTTATCTTGCCATTGTTTCTATATCTAGTCGACTGCATTTACCTTTTCTTTCTTTTTTAAGGTTTCTGCAGCTGCAGAAAGGGTATGATGCTTTACTTGCATTTCTTCACTCATTTGAAACTCCATTTTGGAATTGTTCGCTTCCTTAATTACTGAATAAAGTTTCTTACTTCTTTCATGTTATTTGAGACAGACCATTATCTAGTCTTCTGTAGTTTCCATCTTTGAAGACCAGTTGTTGTAGTTTTGTAAGTCAGTTCTTGTTGAACTAACCCTAGCTCCCTTCGTATCTGGGCACATACACGCGATCAAAATCAGCCCCTGGATGATGCATTCGCTGGCAAGTAAGAAGCTTTCTCGTTGTGGCGTCAATTCACTTAATGCCAGCCTTAGTCCAGTTAAGAATGTTGAAACAGTATGAGACAGTCAAGGTGTTTATGTCTGATATTCTGGGTTTTTTCTTGTTTTTTTTTTTAAAATTCAGGTCGGTTTTCAATACCAGACACAAACGCTGCTGTATTCCTTCCTTAATTTCCCCTTCATTCCTGTATGCTGTATTCCATCTCCTTTGGTAATTCCTAGGTATCTATACGCTTCTTCTTGTTCCAGTATCCTAAACTTTGTGACAAAATCTACATCTATTCAGTGTTTGTGTCATTCGTTCTTTCTTGAATGTTACATTTCCACATTTATCTAATCCGAAATCCATACCTGTGTCGTCACTGAAATATTTAACCATAATGAGGAGACCATTCAAAATCATTTTCACCTTTTTACTAAGAGTTTAAGTTCATCCATGTAGAGTAGGTCATTGAGTACTTTCTTGATTACTTTGTAACTATAGCTATTATTGTTTAGTTCTTGTGTAAGTGGGATTAAGGACAGACAAAACAGAATGGGTGATGCGGAGACTCCTTGAAATATTCCTTGTCTGATATTCTGGCGGTTGGAGGTGGCAGTGCCTCTTGTGTTTTAGGTATAATGTGGTTTTCCAAATTCCCATGCTGTGTTTTAGGATGTCTATTACCACCGAGGAGAATTTGTACATTTCCAAAGTCTTAACGATCCATGAGTGTGGCTCACTTTCAAGGGCTTTACGGTAATCTATCTGAGATTTTTAACTCTTTTGCTACAAATTTCCAGAAACATTTTGTTTATCAAAAGTTGATCTTTGCAAACATATAAACCTCTCCTGCATCCTTTCTTTTTCATTGAAAGAATGTTGTTTTATTTGAGAAAAGAGTAAGTATGGTTCGTCAGAAAAGATGTTATCAATTTATAATTGGTGGACAGACATGTTATTGGCCGATAATTTTTCAGATCATCTGTTTCACCCCCTTCTAGCCGGAGATATGTAATATTTTCAGTGATCTATTCTGGGACTTCATCAGGATTATTAATAAGCATTGATAGAGTTTGTGCAAGGCCTTTATAGATTGATGACATATGATAAAGCCAGAAATTGGTTACCTTGTCATTTTCTGAGGATTACCTGTTTTGGGATTTTGTTAGAGATTGCCTAATATTATTCGGAGTTATATTTCCCCTTCTTGCAGAGGTTTATCCATCATTCGTTCTTCTTTCGTTGATTCCATTCTGCATTTTGTTTATATTATTTTCGGGTTCTGAAAATATTCTCCCAAAAGATGTGAACGTTTTCAATGACTGCTGGCTTTTTGATATGTATAAATTCTTTTCTAATTTTCCTGTAAAATTTCTTAAGGTCCGTTTGGAATATTTTATTTTGGCGATAGAATTTTTCGTATCGTCTTGTTCTCTGTACATTTCCTATATTGTTGAAGTTTAGTGATTTAACTGTATATCTCTGCTTGATCTTCTTGCATTTGTGTTTAGAGATATTTGGGTTTCTTGTGATTTCATCTAGTATCGATATTCCACATCTAATTTCCACATCTGATTTCTCGCATCAATTTTGCCTCACAAGCTGACTCTTTTTGTCTCTTGTTTGATATTTTCATTGTCTCCGCGAATCCATTTTGTTCGCTTTCTTTTTATTAGGTATTTGGCATTGAGCGACTTGATACAAGATTGGAAATAGTCCGGGATTGCTGACCAAGTGTCTTTGCGTTCTTGGAAATGCTTGTTCCTGTGAAAGATCTTTTTCCGTCCCAGACTGGTTCCTCTCTGAGGCACGTGGTCCTTGTTGACCCGCTTGACGTCCGATCCAGTATAAATAATTGTTCGTCATCCCTGGAATTTTAAATGTTTTGCTTTTTATCCATAACCTCTAAGGGCTGATTTTTTTTTCATGGTACCAGCTCTAGGATGACTACCGACCAAGAATAATGTGCTGAGCCCTGCCTATGAGATAGAGGAGTATATTCGAATACTCATATTTCAATGTTCATCAACTTCATTATTATTATTATTATTATTATTATTATTATTATTTCTTCCTTTGATTTCTGTTATATTCACAAATCCTTCCGGGTCCCAACAAGTGACCTAAGCTCAGAAATGGCTTCATGATATTATTTTCTACTGATCATTTAAAAATAATAAATCTAATATCACACAACTTTTACATAGATAAGACTTTTCGTAATGTGTGAACTGTACTTGTTACTACAATGTTTTGTATTTCTTTTTTATGAATGTGTTATCAGGAATAGCTTCATTGAGTCTAATGGCAGCTTTTCTAATCAATCCGGCGGGGCCTACTACAACTGGAATTATTGATCACTTTAAATGCCCCATTTTTTAGATTTCCACTTCAGAATCCTTATAAGTTGATTATTTTTTTGAAGATTTTCAAAGATATATTACAATCTGCAGTGACTGTTATATCAATAACAAAACACAATCTGATTTTGTGCCCTCTGATCAAGATGTATGAGGTGATTAGCCTTGATAGTTCTGTCTGTGTGTATTTTTAAGTCCCATAAAACTGTTACAGGTTCTATGTCTGTAACCGAGTTTGGGTTATGTTCATACCAGTTTCTTGCAGTTTCCTTCCCGTAAAAGTTGCATATTTTTTTAGGTAGATATTGACCCACTCACTCATGGTGAGTTTAATATTCTTTGGGTGTTAACACTGTGCAAATTGATACAAGATGGTTAATTGTTTCGGGATATTTGTCACAGAACCTGCATTTTAGGTGAACCCACTTTTTCCGTATTTGTGCTTGTTAATTTCGTGTTAGCAAATATTGACCATTAGTAGTAAGAAAAAAAGCTTCGGTTTTATTATTTAACATTGCACGACGTAAGCACTGATTGGTACTGGGTTTGTTTACATCAGATTGTTTGGTACGTACAGATTATTATAATTATAATTATAATTATTATTATTATTATTATTATTATTATTATTATTATTAGATTTTTCTGAAATATTTAATTCTTTTTCTTCGAAACAAGGGAAAATTGTGGAATCATCACAACTTACTCGCCTATATCCATAATATTGGATTCTTCACTGTCCAAATCATTTACATTATACTTAATCTTTGCCTTCTTGCCAACTCCTCTAAGAAATACGAATTGAATATTTCTCAACCTATCAAGCCAAGTATATATATTATTAATATATATATTCAGATCGCCATGGTCTCTGAGGTTTGGGCTTGTTGATGGCTTCAGTTACTACCCGCAGTTTAGAGACATAAATCTTTTCTCAGCACGTGATCTGTTGCAAGCAGAGCTGATACATTCACCCTTTAATCATGTCGGACATCCCCAAGGAAATTTTCCTGGGAATTTTCCCGAGAGTGACAATCATAAAAAGGGATCTAAACTTGATCTAATATTTGGTACATTTCTCCGGATTTCCCTGCCAGGACTTGCTACCTCAGTATTTTCGCCTGCTCCACTTTCACCATATTCTTATCCAAAGATACCGCAGCATCTATTTTCATCCATTCATTTCTGATCTTGTTCAAAAGTGTGATATCATGGTGATTGCTCTCCAAGTCCGTGTCATAAAAAAATCGGTTTGTTCTTCACGAGATTTACTCACTCAATTTCATCAACTAGAACATTATTATTATTATTATTATTATTATTATTATTATTATTATTATTATTATTATTATTATGCGATTTCGGCTATGGTCACACTACCTGCCAAGTCTGCGGGAACACCTAAGGCAGATAGTGGTGTGGTGTTATGGCTACATTTCATGATTTGTATTTCTAATTCACATAGCATCACTAGTGTTACATGAACAAGTGTCTTCGTAGTGTGTGGGCTGTACTTACCAAGACAATACTTTTAAGCTGTGATTTCCAGGGATTTTTCAATGCGTTGTTGTTTTCCTTTTTTGTCATTCGAAGTGCACCTACCATGACTGGAACTATTCTTGTCTTCATTTCAATTTCCATGTCTTTATACTTCGACAATTTTAAAATTTTCTTCGTTGCTATGTTACAGTCCGCTGGGCAAACCATATCAATTAGTAGACAAGTTTTTTTTTCTTCTTTTCGGTTTTTGACAATTATGTCCGGCCTATTTGCTTCAATCTTCTTTCTGTATAGATGGGGTAATCACATGGAATTGCGATGTTTTCTATTTCTGTAACCGGTGCTGGGTGATGTTCATATCAATTTTTAATAACATCTTTTCCAAAGTGATTACAATTTGTCCAGTGTAAGTATTGCCCCATTCGTTCATGAAGAATTTTATACCCATTTTGCGCAATACAGAACATCCTGAAATTAGATGGACAATGGCTTGACATATATATATATATATATATATATATATATATATATATATATATATATATATATATATATATATATATTGCAGTGAGGGTCTTCCTTTACAAGGCCCGGTGGGTACTCGAGGTAGATGGTTACTTTAGGATGCCATATGTGGATATAGATGAGGGAAATAGCGATTAGCCCCAGCCTTGAATAGGTTAAGATTGTAGTTATCCCGTGGGGAGTCGATTCCACAGGGCAGTGTTCCTCAAGAAGAAGCTGCTGTAGTGGAACTTACTTCTTATGGATAGAGTATGGAGGGAATGTAGGTAGTTTGCTACTATGTAAGTGGCATGGCGTGTTCTTGCTGTGAACGTTTGCCTGAAGCAGGATCAGGAAATGTAACTCGTCCGAGCACTATACATAGAAGTAGAGTTAGTTATTTACTGCATCCGTAAAGAGCGCAGACCATTTTAGCTACATCTTATGTACGGGCTCCACTTGAGGTCGAGTGTGATTTTGAGGCTCAAGTGTCATTCAAGGCACGGTGCTTCCCCGAGAGGAACTTCCTTTATCTTGATTAGTGATAGTTCGGGTCAAATAGGCGATGGTGGGTCGGAGGAAAGATCTGTCTCCAATCTCTGACCATTGACCGTTTTAGATTTGTGTATATTCTTATGCAGATCTTTTATATGGCTCAAAAAGGTATTTGGTGCAAGAAGTGATCCCTGTGGGACAACTGCGTTGACCATTAGGGCACTGGAGAACTGGCCATTAATAACTATCTTACGAAGGATTTTGTGATCACGAAGACCATTCCACTGATTCGAAAACTGTGTAGCTTTTGTATTAAACCTTTATACCATACTCTGTCGATAGCCTTTGAATTATCTAGTGCTATGGTACTCGAGGTGTTTTTGTCGTCAAGAGTCTCACTGATTCTTTGAGAGATGGTAGTTAAGACATCGGCAGTGGATCTGACCGACCGAAAGCCATACTGCTCATCGCTGAAAAGGTTCCTTTTTCTATGTACCCAACGACTTTCTTATTGATTATTGCCTCGCCAAGATTACTAATGAGACTGAGGAGACTGATGGGTCTATACTGGGAGGGGGAAGATCTCGCGCCCGCATTCTTGAAAACCGGATATACAGTTGATACTTTCCACAGGCTTGGGAAGGATTTCTCTTTCAAGCAGCGGTTGAATAACTTTGTTAGGATTGGGGATAATTCCGGGTCGATGTTCTTGAGGACAATCACTGGAATTTTTGGGGGCGAGAGGCTTTCTTAGGGTCAACGCCTTTGGTATGTTTAGAAATCTCTCGTGATGGTAATAGTACTGAAATTGTGCTTGATGAGACTTTCCCACTTTGGAAATTGGGGAGTGGCTAGTCTTGGTCATCTAATGTTGAGTTAGAGACAAAAACAGAATCGAGAGGTTTGCCTTATCTGTCGAGGAAGATATGAACTCGGGGCCATATATAATTGTTGGCACAGTCGTTTTACCTCTGATTACGATTTGCTTAGTGACTTTCCCTTTTGGTCTGGACTGCTCATGCGTAGCTGCACGTTGTGTTTTATTGCAGCGATTTCGGGCCGTTATTAATGCAGTGAGGGCCGAACTACATCGATCCTCGCGATAGATATTGAAGTATTGGTTTCAGTAGGTTGTGGTTGCCGCGCATTCAAAGGTGAACTAAGGTTGGATCTTTGTTTTTTGATGGAATTTCTTTTCGGACGGGGTGTATAAATCTCTCCATTTCAGAAAGAAATCAGGCTTTAACGAAGACAGAAGTTTTGGATGCGGTATGCATGAATAAGTTTGTGAAAAGAGCTTCCATCATGTAGGATCGAAAGCTGTCCAAGTCTGTCTTCGAATCGCAAAAAATCGTTCCCTAGAACGGTATATCACGGGATGCCTTAAGTTTGGCATCAATCTGGACACTGAAAAGGGAATGCTCTGACGTGCATAGTGGCAGTAAAACAAGAGTTTTAGGAATAGGTCTATCAGGTTCCCCTGATGAATCGTCGTGCCTAGGACCCATTTAGATTCTCCAATGATTTGGGTTAGTTCATAAATAATGAAGTCTCTGCAATATTGCCTTCATAAACGTTTTTGTTTGAGAAGACTAGCCATTGTTTATGGTGGATATTGAAGTCACTACATATATGGAAACTGGCCAAGAGAAATTGTGTGAGAATATTACCAATCTTCTCTTATATACGGTCTAAGATTACCGACTCTTCGCTTTGAAGGTGATAGAGAGCAAAGATGATTGTGGCACTATGGATAAGTGCCACACGGAAGCATATATTTGAGGAAACAGGTTCTTCGTTTTTTGTGTCTCTGCGACAGCGAAACGCGCCCTTGATGTAGAATTCTACTCCGTGAACGTGAAGATTTTGGTGGTCGTGTTTAGCTATGAGGTGTTAGCCCGGTATTATGAACTCTGCTAGTTGGCCTAAAGTGTTCATACCGCTTTCAGGACGTAAGTGGAGGTCTGGTTTAGCTTGGAGAAGATTGTGTTCCTCTTGTGGAATATTGGAACGTATCCACCCCCGTTAATATAGGAGATGGTATACGTGGGATCTACTTTGTTTTTGCTTTTAGGTTGCGTTTGCTAGATTTTTTCATTCGCATTTTGATCGATTTCTTGTGTATATTAGTTGTTTGAGGACGAGTTGGCAGTGAGAGAGACACTACCAGGAATTGCAAGTACAAATACCTTGGAGAGAACCGTCCACACCTATATCCGTAGTAGTACCCTTCAACATGGCATCGAGAGACTCCGCACGGTTCAAAGACCATTCATAAAATGACAGTACAATAGTCCCGATATTATACACCAGCTGGATGGGTAGCCTCCTTCGAAGTTACTCGAAGGTTCGGATCCATGGCTATCAGGGCGGATAAGTCCAAAACACAAAAACGTCTACCTCCAGCACCCTTAATGAACAGACATTCCTGCCTTTGGGTTCCACACTATTATGTATGATATTTACTTGAAAGTTTCTAGTGAAAAGAGTCTGGCCTTGCGCTGCAAGAATAAAGCGTTCCGTTTCATCCTTTAATCCGGATGCTCTTAATCATCGATAGTTTTAACTTCATCAACATTGTCTTTATTAGCCTCGTTCTGGATATTGGCCACGCAGAGGTCTGTTTTGACAGCATCGTTTCATCTGTTCAAAAAAGTTAACCTTGGCTTACTTTTACAAAATATTTGCTTACTGTTGGTTCTCGGTTATGTTTTGGTTTTCTACTGAATCTACGTGTCAAATAGAACATAAATGAATGGACTCGTCTGTTTATCTAAATAAGGGGGGTTAAGCGGAGTTGAGGAGAGTTAGAATTAGTTCATTTGCTAAGTGTAACTTCGGGTATTAAACCTACTATTTCATTACTTACCTAAGAGTTTGTCTTCCTTATGTATCTCTCCCTGTTATCTCGAAAACCAAAGATACAACAGTATGTGAAACATTTATCTATCTATCTATCTATCTATCTATCTATCTATCTATCTATCTATCTATCTATCTATCTATCTCTGTTCCTAAACATTTCAATTTGCCCATATGTCGTTCAGGCTGATTGTCTCTTAAACAGAGTTCCTTCCTTCCTTCCTTCTGTGCTTAATAAATAAAACCAATTATTATTTATCTATCTAAATTTTCTAATATCTACCTGAGTACCTGTCATATAGGACATAAATGAATGGACTCGTCTGTTTATGTAAATAAGCTTACTTAAGCGAACTTGAGGAAAGTTAGAATTAGGTCAATTGCTAAGTGTACCTTCGTGTGGTAAACCTTCTATTTTATTACTTACCTACGAGTTTGTCTTCCTTATTTATCTCTTCCTGTTATCTCGAAAACCCGAAATACGACAGTATCCTAACTTTCAAATCTGAAACAATTACCTCTCGTGTGATTCACATGATTTTTATTTATTATAATTTCATGCTTATCTATCTATCTATCTATCTATCTATCTATATATATATATATATATATATATATATATATATATATATATATCTATATATATATATATATATATATATATATATATATATAGATATATATATATATATATATATATATATATATATATATATATATATATATATATATATATATATATATATATGTATGTATGTATGTATATATATATATATATCAGTTTGTTCGTATCTATCTATCTATCTATCTACACATATCTGTTAATTTCTAAACATCTCAATCTGCACATGTGTCGTTCAGGCTGAATGTCTCTCAAACTGAGTTCTTTCTTTCTTTCTTTAATTCTTAGGATACACTTAATAAATTAAAACCAACTGTTATTTATCTATCTAAATTTTATAATATCTACATGAGTATCTGTCATATAGGATATAAATGAATGGTCTCGTCCGTTTATATAAATAAGCTGAGTTAAACGAAGTTGAGGAGAGTTAGAATTAGGTCAATTGTTAAGTGTACCTTCGTGTAGTAAACCTTCTATTTCATTACTTACCTACGAGTTTGTTTTCCTTATTTATTTTCCTCTGTTATCTCGAAAGCATGAGATACAACTGTTGGCGATGATGATGAGATACAACGCTACTAATTTGAATTTTTCGTTTGTATTTACCAACTTCTTTCATGTTTGAATATTGTTTCTTTGTTTTCGTGTTGTTTGACTAATTGTATCAGTATTTGATTGTTTCCATGGTTCTTAGTAAGCCAATAGTTGTCGTTGTGTATGACAATTCTAGCTGAATAAGATCTTTTCCAACTTCTTTACGAGGTATTTATAGACGGTCTACATCAGCCTTTGGATGATGCATGTTATACTTAGAAAGAAGCTTTCTTTTCTCAGAATCCATTCGTCTGATATCATTTAGAGTCTAGTTCAAGATGTCAAAACCATATTGAACCACTGTGATGACAAGGCTATTAATAACGATAATTCTGTTCTGATAATTCAATTCCGGTTTTAATACCACCCTTCTATAGTACACTTTGCGCACTATTCTATTCATTTTTATGGTGAATTCCATGACCCTCATTTACACCGAGTAACTTATAAGTTTCTTCTTGCTCTAAATCTTCGATTGTTATGCCCGAGGGTCTAAGCTAATAGAAGATGTTTATTGTACCGACCCTCATAAAAGTGTGGTGTTAGCACATTTATCCAAACCGGATTCCATTCCAGTATCATCACTGAAACATTTTACTGTTTTCAGACCTTCTAGCTCACTTTTATTTCAAGCATACATCAATGTGAAAATGATGGGTTATTTTCTTTTTATGTATCTAATAGCTATATTCCGTCCAGTTAAGTTGGTTAATGCTATTATTATTATTATTATTATTATTATTATTATTATTATTATTATTATTATTATTATTATTATTCCATACATCACATTATTGGTTATTCCATCAAATCATGTTGACACAAGATAGAGAATATCTGATTTCTGATTTCTTCAGGTTTAGAATATGATGCTTGATCCCAGTTATTTTCAGGTTATTCGAGAAAATGGAGCCTAACATAGAAATTACGAAGGATACTATAGCATTATCGATGTCCAACATTAATGCAATGCCAGTGACTATATCAGCCGATGTCTTAACAATATTTTGATCTGATTCTGATTAGTATCAATAAGATTGAAATTTATGTTGCGTTTATTTTATATACCGTATCTAAGGACACTAATGCCCCATAAATACGTTGGACACTATTGTAAGTGAGGTAATATGCTGTCTAAGTAGTCCACCACTAGCAGTGGTTTACAACATTGAAACCGCTGGCGAGTATTGTATTTTGTTGATGTTATAAAGATTACCATTTCATTTCCAACCTCCGTTTTGCTTATTCCACATTCAGTAAACTTTTCTAAGTTCTAAGAGTTTACTTTTGATTATCGATACTACTACTACTACTAATAATAATATTAATAATAATAATAATAACACACACACACACACACACACACACACACACACACACACACACATATATATATATATATATATATATATATATATATATATATATATATATATATATATATATACAGATCATTAGTGGATATCTATGCTGATGATACAGCGGTATGTTAGAGCAGCTCCAAAATTCTAGATAATCAGAGGCTGTCCTCTGACCTCTCCTCTGACCTAGCTCTAAAATCTCAGTGGCGGTGGAAAACTGATTGGTTTCATTCGATGTCTCCCAAACCAAACTAGTGACGTTCCATTATCACCGAGTGGATCATGAGAAAAGCACATTCTCTCGGAGAAGCCCCGTGTCTTGACTGCCTATTTGGACTTTAGCTAAGCACAGACCTCAGGTAGAACTCGTACATACGATCGTTCAATGAAGATGCTTTAAAAAATACTCTACTCCTGCTATCATTTAACCTTACATGGGTCAATCAGGTCGACATTTTCGGAATATCAATTGTTTTAACAATGATGTTCACCTTGTACAAAGCCAAGCAGCTACTCGAGTTAGAACGTCGCAGGGCAAGTGGCACAGATTATTAAGATATGTGGTGAAGACAGGAGGTGTAATGGATAGTGTCTCGGATTGAGGAATCGGAGAGGCGATTTCGAATTCCAGTCGAATCCATTACATTCCCATACGTGCTAATATCCTCTTCTTCTTTCCGCAGCTGAGTAAATAGCAGAACAGACCAGGTTCTATAGCCTTGGATGGCAACTGATATATCGCATAAAGAAATGCTAATCTACTCCTTCAATAGGACATAGGACGCCTTGAAAAATCTGCTTATCGAAAGATACATGATCGCCTACGCGTGTATCACGCATGGCACATAACTGACTGACTGGTGAAGACAATGGCTGACCTATGACTTGAACTGGTTATGAGTGTAGTGAAGTACCCACAAAGGGTGTCGGTTCCCAAAAGCAGCGGTTCGTGGAAAGAAGCTACGCGTATGAAACTTATATTGCACCAATGGAATAAGAAGGGTTTGAGCGTGATTCACGTGGCATGGTAGATCTTAGTCGTGGAGGTTAGAACTGGACGAACTATGTAATGTAGTTCATCTGAACACATTCTATGTAAATACCGATAGGTCAACGAGAGACTTTTCGTGTTGCAGCGTGTAAAATAATGTGTCATCCACAAGGATACGGAGACGCTTTTGGACTGCATATATATATCCTAGCAGTACTTCATTTTCAGCAAACCTGACTGAAAATAACCAGCAAATTTACATTATTATAATAAATATTGATAAAACAAGTATTTATTATCGGTATATGTCTGGGCGCATAATGAAAGAGAGCCTGGGAAATTGTATACTCGCAGAACACTTTCAAGACAAGAGCGATAGATGAAAACAACGCATAACCTACTTACTGACGTTGAGTAAATGGATAGCGGAGTAATGTTTGGGAGAGCTTGCAAAGAATTAATATCTATTAAGGGCTACAGAGGACCAGGAATTGCGGATAACTATGATCACCCCGCGCCTGAAGGAGAAGTACCTCCAGATTTTGAAGTACCTGCAGATAACAGATAGGCAACATTTCCTCATCTTGTTCAGGATTTATAGCAAATGCACATAACTAGATTACTTTGTCAGTTCGCATGATAATCTCATGCGCCATATACGGGTTTACGGCCACATCACGTTAGATCACCGGTTCATGTATGATCACCGAAGTAAAGATGGGTGACCTGTCGGGAATAATGGAAGCTGTAATCTTTAAGGTGTGGGGACGGTGTAATGGAATTGTTAATCGCTGAGTCGAGTTCCAATTCCCGTTAGGTTCATTATATTCATTTCCTGAAAAAAACACCCTTCTGAAAGGCATAAATCCACCACTTCTCCCTCAGCTGTGGATTAACTAGTAAGGCTTGTAGCATAATTTCTGTTATCCGACTACAAGAAAAAAAAATTAAAATCTAAAAAAGAAATATTTTCTGGTTTTATATAACCTGGAAATGGTTGATAATCCGTTAAGAATAGGATCAATGGAGAAACAAAACATCGGTCGTATTAAATATTCTTCCACACAGACGTATTACATTTGTTCTGTATTATTGCTTTCTTCACTTTTCAATAAAACGAAATAATAATCTCATCAAAATATGAAAAGCATTTACCTCATTATCGAGCGGGTAGCAAGTGTGACTTTAATTTTTATGACCCTTGTTTAACCGGTTAGAAAGTGTAATTCAGTTTCGCTTTCATGGTTGTTCCACCATCAATTTCATGTCAAATTATTATCTTTCCCATCGATTTGTCTTTAGAAAAGTCCATAAGTTTATTTTTCTTCCCATCTTTGCCTTTGCATCTTTCAGATTCTCCATTCACTATAGTTAATTTTGTTAGTTTTCTAGTGACTCGTGTCTCTTTCTTTCTTACCAATATTGCACGTTTCCAAAATACCAAATTGAAATCCGATGTCACGTCTGAAGATGCTAACCGTTTTAAATTGTGTTTTCTTTTTGTCTATGTTCCATGGACAATCTGTGCACATGTGATGCTTGACCATTTCACGCTTTTTTTAACATTTATCTCTCGTTTCATTTTTAATAAGAGAAATTTGTGAAACGTTTCTCGGCCAACCTTGAACTGATTTTTTCAGCATTCCTCCGTGTAGAGTTTCGCCGTGAGAATATCTTCAAGAAATTGTAGTGAGAATAGTGAGGTATTTTGCAAATACTTTCTCGGTCATTTTAGCTACCTATAATTACTGTCCTCCTGCAGTAATGATCACTCTCCATTTTTTCTTTGACTTGGTTTTAAGATTACCTTGTTTCTATCTTTCGGAATTGTTTTATAATGACATGCTATGTTGTATGGTAAGAAAATTATGCTTTTTGCCTCTACTTAAATACGCAAAAAAAACAGTTATTCACAAATAATATATAAACTGACAAATTCTTCGCAGGATATGTGCTATGCTTGTTAGAACTATTGTTTTGTTTTAGATTTCCCGGGCAGAAAATGCATTTGTTGATATCCACTAGAGTTTCATTCTTTATCAAACCCGAGTTTCATATCACAACAAGAACCATTTTACATTTGAGTTGTTATGCATCTTATTCTATTTTCGTCTTAGTTTGTATTTTTTTTACTGTTTTCTAAAAATTTATCAGTAAAAATCAGGTATCAGTTTTTTGTATTAATTAAAAAATATACATATTTCTGAGTTGTTTTATAATTACATATATAGGTTGGTAAGAACATTTTGCTTTTTGCCTCCACGTAATTACGGAAAAAAACAGTTATTAACAAATAATATAAAAACTGACAAACCCTTCGCAGGACATGTACTATGCTTATTAGAACTGTTTTTTTTTTAATTTCCCGAACAGACAATGTATTTGTTGATTTCTGTTGGAGTTCAAGTCTCAAACCACAACAAGAACTATTTTACATTTGAATTGCTACACATGTTTTCTATTTCCATCTCCACATATTTTTTTTGCTTAATTTTCAAAAGCCTTACCAGAGATGTTTGCGCCAGAGTACTCTCCTATAAATCAGTGTGCAAACATTTTCTTTTCTGTTTTTGACAAAACTATCTGGGTAATTTGCTTGTATTGTTCGATCTGTTTTGGTGGACAAGTCCCAAACGATGGAAACATCTTCAACTACAGATTCAGGAAGATGATCATACCAGATCGTAGCTGGCTTTTTATCCCTTAGTGCAGACAGATTGTACAATGCATGTAGTGACCTACCGGGTACTGAAGATGTATATACTCATTGGATTTGAGTATTGAGCATCGTGAGACAAGGCAGTCAATAACTACAATATATTGGTCACGTAACCTATATTTGGATTCCTTAATATTATGCAAAATATTACCTTGATAGTAACGTGTAAGCAGGCCCTGGTTCTGTGCGGCAAGAATAGAATCTTCGGTTCCTAAGTCATGACAGTTTTTTTTTATTAATCATTAATCTCCATTTCTTCCAGCCATTTTACTTAACAACTTTTCAAAGCGCAGTCAAAATCCACATTATCACCCTCTTGTTTCGCTATATTTGCTGTCCTCTTCCCAGTTCTAAATATTTCTTCAACATTTCACTTCTAATTTTATTGTATTCTTCTGGAATAGCGAAACACTTAAGCTGACATATTTTTTCTTTGTTTATGGTAACTAAATCTAGTTTCCAGATCATGATAGGCTGTCGGATTGAATCAAAATTCCAGAGAACTTTTTTACTGTGTTTGAAAAAATTCTGGTTTGTGCTTATACTAATAAATATATTGGCAATTCATCATCCAATTTGCAATTCGCTGGGGATCATCGAAACACAGAAGATTTTTCTTGTTTTGATTCTGGGACAAATTGCCTAGTTTCCTAGATTCATTCATTAAATTTTCTAATTTTCCTGCGGATGATTAGGTTTGTTGAAAAAAATTATTTTCTTCTTCTTCTTCTTCTTCTTCTTCTTCTTCTTCTTCTTCTTCTTCTTCTTCTTCTTCTTATTATTATTATTATTATTATTATTATTATTATTATTATTATTATTATTATTATTATTCTCTTTATATTATTATTTGTAGTAATAATGACGGTAATAGTAATAGAAGAAGAAGAAGAAGAAAAGAAGATGAAGAAGAAGAAGAAGAAGAAGAAGAAGAAGAAGAAGAAAAAGAAGAAGAAGAAGAAGAAATAATATTAGTAGTATACGTGGAGATTGTAATGTAGAAATTCTTTTATATTAATGAAGGTAGATTTATTGTAGTAGTAATAAAAATTAATAATAATTTCCTAACATGAAGAAATATCAACTTATGTCGAAGCATATACATACATGCATATAAATATAAATGTATATATATACATATATATATATATCTATATATATATATATATATATATATATATGTATGTGTGTATGTATGTATAAATATATATTGTCATCCACATTCACTGTTATGCTACAACATATATATATATATATATATATATATATATATATATATATATATATATATATATATATACATATATATATATATATATATATGTATATATAATAAAAAAGCTCAAGCACTAATAATCAAACACTAATAATTAGAAATTAAATAATAAATTATAACCCTGGAATATTATTTTTTTGAGCCTTTTATATTATATCATTATTTTGTCTTAGACATGGAGTTCTACCTGGATTCTTTTCTCTTGGGAATATATATATATATATATATATATATATATATATATATATATATATATATATATATATATATATATATATATATATATACATATATATATATACATATATATATACATATATATATATATACATATATATATATCTATATATATATATGTATATGTATATATATATATTGAGATAGAGAGAGCGAGAGAGAGAGAGAGAGAGATAGGAATTACCATTAATATATGCCCGGCTATTCGACCATTCATAATGGTTATATCGCAGTGTTTCGGGGGTACAAACGTATGGCTATCTTCTCTGGACACCAAATAACAAGCCTTATTAAAAGATGCAAATTTGATGATATTCTTCACAAAAATGTCATGGATTCTATAAAATAATTATTCAAATTATTTATAGTGACAATCTCACATTATCAATAATAATAATAATATTTATTATTATTATTATTATTATTATTATTATTATTATTATTATTATTATTATTATTATTATTGTTATTATTATTAGCATAGAATATTACGTAATAATCCTAATAATAATAATATTAATCTTATCTTTTCTCCTTTCATAAAATAAGACTCAGCTAAGATTTGCTATGAATTTCCTAGCTGTATTTTAATACTCAATATTCGCAAATGTTATTAATCGTTTTGTTTCATTTGGAATGTAAATTAAAACGATGCTTATTAATATCCGTAACGCGGTTCATGAAAAGAATATGAAGTACGGAGATCCGTTAATTCGAACGGATGTCAAAGAATGTTAGAAAATTGTAAGATATTCCTTTCACGGATCTAAAGCATATTTTCTGGACATTTAATTTGAAAAATAAATGTCTCTAATGTATTGCAATTTAATGTATTGCAATTTTATAATCATGTTAATATTTGTAAATATTTAACAATTATTATCCTAGCAGATATTGTTTTTTTCTTTTTACTTCGGGGAAAATAACTGTATATTTAAATGCAGATTTATACGGCATTGATATTTGGATAGAGAACAGTTGTAATTAAACAACTGTTTGGTCAGTACGTTTACCTGCATTTCATTAATAACTGCTCTAGTGCTGAATTAATTTATTATTTTTTAGAGTTCGTCGCTTTCACTGTTAGGTTTAATGTTTATCAATTTGTGATTCGTCTCTTTTAAAGTGTTTAATAGACCCATCACGGCAGTGTTGCTTGATAAACCAGAATGCGAGCTCCATTGCCAAATCAATTTAATGAGTCACATAACTAAGAGCAATAAATATACGAGATAAGAGTAATCACATCACTCGAGGACTATTTATCGCATTAACAACTAAAATGAATGTCACATGAAACGCACAGAGAAAATAATTATATAATCACGATGTTGACATTGCGCATTACTTCGAGCAAAAGGTTCGGAAGGAAACCCCCAACAACATTTGAAAGAGCTATAAAAGCTACAGGGCTTGATAAAACTATTGTTTGAGAATTTGCTTGAAGATGAAGATTTTATAAATTTCAACTTCTGTCCGGTTAATGAATGCCGAATATTTCCTAACAATTTAATGCATTGTCTTACCGCTATATTATCTCAACACAATAGCTGTCCTAGCACGAAGTCACAAGTCATCGTGGCCGAGGGCTTGAACGTTCTGGCCTCGTTCAAATTGATGATTACGTTAACATACTCTTTCCCAGAAACTGTAAACTAGGTCTGCTCAGCATAGTTGCCGCATAAACCACAAGTGGGCTCTATGGGTGTAGAATAAACACAAATACGCCTGACCGTCCTGGGTAAGACGATAAAATACATCCGCGTTCTGGGTAAGATGATAAGATACATCCGCGTCCTGGTAAAGACGATAAACTACGTCCAACAGCACCGAATTTGATCAGGAGGTTTTGAGGAGCGTGTCACCACCTCTTAATTGCTGGGG
>OZ038480.1:39049085-39076585 GCA_964036315.1 Acanthosepion esculentum | reverse complement strand
TTGTGCCACACTTTGTCGAAGGCCTTCAAGATATCTTATGCTATAGTCCTGTCGGTATGTGTGTCGTCAAGGGCCTCACTAATTCTGTGTGTAATGGTATTTAGGTCGTTAGCAGTGGATCGGGCTGATAGAAATCCATGCTGCTCGTCTATAAGAGGTTGGTCCGTTGAACGGCAGCCCGAGTGCAACTCGTATATCAGATCCGTTGATAATGATTCTAGCAAAATGGTCGGATGCTTGCATTGCTGCAGTAAGTACCTCACGCCCTTATAATCCTGTAGCTTTACCAGAGCCAGATCAGGCTGAATATCGAATGCTTCTGAGATATTTGGGCAAGAGCTGCCGAATTCTCACTTTCTACTCTTGATAGATTTCGAAAACATCTCAGCGTTCTTGTAGGACATGAATTATTCTGTATTCTACAACGCGCATTATAGAGAACAAACACAAATCCCACTGGGAAGAAATATATACCACTCGATCAGCTTCTTCCTGCGAGTCGATGCTTCGCCGAACCGACTCCTAAGAGGATTTTTTTCCGATCACTACGATCTTTACCTGTCCATGTCTACGATTAATAGTTAGCTCACCTTCGGGTAAAAAATCTGTAGCCCACTACCCCGATTAGTCCCCATAGTCTTTCGCCAGTCCACAAGATTCGCAGAAGGATGTTCCTCGCTTTGTACTACATGTTTTATTCGATCGAAGATATTTTTAACTACTGATATGTGAAAGTTGCTGTATGCAGCAGACAATTTAATTACTTCTGATCGGGTTTGGCACATGCATGTCATCCATATGACTTTCACGATCCGACGAGGATATTTAAGAAAATTACTGAAGGTTTTGGGGTAATGTTTTGTGTTGTAGAATTTTGTGTTGTTGGGCGAAACTACGACGAGAACAGCCAATACTATATTCAATTTCCTTATGCAGTTTGTCTTTGAGAACGGGTCCACGTACGCAGATAGTTGAAGTAATTATAATTTATCAATTCAAACTCCTGAAAATCAGGAGACGTGCAATCACAGCTTTTATTCCAATTACAGTTCGTTTTAATTTGTTTTTGTAAAGATTTATGAACAATCCTAATTTTTGGAATACATAGTAGAGAATGCTGGTTTTTGTTTAAGAGCATTTTAAAGTATCAACAGCTATGTCATCAACATAGACACACCCACCATCATCGTCAGTAGCCTCGGGAAGGAAAGCAATAACGCTATTTTCTATTTGCAGATTGGTTTGCGATGCAGTATAGAATATTTAAATGATCATTACTCATATCTTCACATCTGTGATATATATATATATATATATATATATATATATATATATATATATATATATATATATATATATATATATATATGTGTGTGTGTGTGTGTGTGTGTCTAGTTTAACCAGTTCTAGCCTTCACGGCTAAGATTTGCCAAACAGGCACGTTGTGTCGAACAGCCCTCATTCTTATGGTATTACATTGGTGAGATCAAATTTCACTCAATCAGCTTCTTCTCATGAACGGGTACTTTGTGGAACCGACTCTCATATGGATGCTTCCCCGATTACTCCAATCTTAAATTCAAATCTAAGGTTAACCGTTTTCTCCTCCATATATCTCCAGGAATGATGCTTCTTACTCCGTAACACTCTCCCACGAGTTACTCCTGGATCTTTTACAGGCAGAACATCATTCTAGAAAAATATATGTAAACGACATTTCACCATAATCAAGGCAATAAAGCCACCAAGACGCAAGTGGTTATGAAGTTTCAAAGAATATGAGAAAATGAAAAAACATTACCAAGGAGAAAGAATAACACAGGAATAGGAATTAAGAAGAAAAATTGTAACATTTAACGCGGTATTGAAATTTTTGAAGATCGAAATGGACTTGAAAGCAAGAGGCTGGAATAGAGTTCCACAAGTGTGAGGTGAGAGAGAGAACACTCTTAACATATACTGCCTACTGTTATATCTAGATATTTCAGAGTCTGTCTATATTTCTGAGATGAGGTATTATGTACAGTATTTACATTAGTCGGACTATTGTCCTCATCTTTGTCGCCATATTGTCACAACGTTTCGGCCGTTGTACACTCCGGCCTTCTTCAGGTGGTTGGACTTTCGAACGGAACCCTTTATTTCGATCACTGGGGTAGACTGTTCTAGTTCCACGTGTCATGTTTGACGGATGTCAGTTATCAGTTATCTCCTGCTAATTTTCCCTCTGAAAGTTCTCCACTACCCTTAACCGGGTATTGAACTCACACTCTTTGGGTCTGTCACTGGATCTAACCAACGCCTTTATCCACTGTGCCATGTGTCCTTGACGTTAATCATCTTCACCATTCGTATCTAAATCTTGAGAGACACTTTCAGCAATCACCGTTGACACACCAGCAGTTGACCCGGTGGGATTCTCATATAAACAGCGAATAGTCTCCAAAGAGATTAAATGGACTTAGGTTTTATTTTTATTTTTGTAGCACTCTTAACGAGAAATGAAATGTTTTCATATATTAATTGAAATACTTTTCAAATTTTAAGTGGATAATATCTTCTGCCAATACTGTGTCACAGGCCAATTCGGCTGTTTAATATATTCTTAATTCTTTGCAGTAAGAAGGAGACCATAACCATATAGGGCTATTGAAAAATAACATCAACTAATGTCTTATCGATATTTTCAATTATCGCGTATTTACAAGATAGTTTTGATATCCTGACACATTTTTTAAAATTATTATTAATTTGGAAATATATTTGATATATGCGTCCCTGCATTGAATGAAACTTTATGAAATTTTTCTTTCTGTGTTTAAAGTTATGACTATATGTAAGCTTTTGTTAAAGTTTATGGTGTACACTATTTATGTGCTATTGGAAAATATTTACCGGCTTTCTTGCTGTTAGGAGATATGGGAGCAAATTAAGCCATCATATTTTTTTTTTTTAAGCATATCACCCCGAGCAAGGCCGGTGGCCACTATCACGCAAGGGGTTACAGAAGGGTTGGAGGAAGAGCAGATAGGAGTGGTAAAGGAAGGGATGTGGAGAAAGAGAAGGACGAAGGGCCGATCGAGGTAGGGAGGTTACGGGAGATATAGAGCGAGAGCAGATAGGAATGAAAGATGTCAGGAAGTGGATAGATCAAGGCAACTGGAGATGACGATTGACGCTACACTTAAACCGTTGGAGATTGTATTTGTCAGGGAAACAGTAATAGGGAAGGGAGTTCCATAGGCGAGATGTGCGAGACATGAAGCTATTGGAGTAGAAAAGACGTCTACACCTAACAGTTTCAACGGTGAAGGGGTGGGAACGGGATGCCAGCCTCGTAGGACGCTTGAATTCACGAGGCTTAGGGACAAGTGAAAGCAACTCCTCAGAGCAATTACCGTGGAAGTACTTGTAGAAAAGGCAGAGTGATGCAACATTGCGTCTGTGAGAGAGCGACTGCAGACGAGATGACAGATCAGGGCCAATCACATTGCATATCCGTCTCTGGATCTTATCAAGAACCCCGAGGCAACACGCAGGGGCCCCAGACCATAAATGGCAGCAATACTCCATGCAAGGTCGAATGGTAGACTTATAGACTTGGAGGATCGATTCAGGGGAGAAGAATATCCTGGCTCGGCACAGGGAACCAACTTTTCTAGCGGTGGATGATGCAATTGACTCGATGTATTTGTTCCATCTCAGATCAGCGGACAGCGTGAGACCGAGCAGCCGCAGAGAGGAACTCTCGAGAAGTTGGTCCTCAGACATTCTGATGGGATGCAGGGATGGGTCCTTGTGGTGGTTAATGGAGAGCAATTTTGTTTTAGAGGCGTTAAAGTTGACCATCCATTTCTCTCCCCAGTCCACAACCGATTGGAGGTCCTTTTCAATTTGAGCTGCCAGGTTAATTTTGTCCGCCTCAGTAGATTTGTGCTTGAGGCAGGAGTAAATAGTAGTGTCGTCAGCGTAGATACCGACTTGGGAGTCTATGGCGTCTGGAAGGTCATTTATAAATATGAGGAACAGAGTAGGGCCAAGGATGGAGCCTTGAACACCAGCAGTAGTGGGATAGGAGTTGGAGAAGGATCCACTGAGAACAACCTTCAAATCCCGGTTTGATAGGAACGATTGAATTAGGTCAAAAAATCGACCTGTGATACCATAACCCCGGAGCTTGCGAAGGAGGCCGGCATGCCAAACCCTATCGAACGCCTTGGATATGTCAAGGGCCACGGCACGGGCTTCGCCGTTACTATGGATAGCTTGGTAGACAAATTCAGTGATGGCCGTAAGCACATCGGCAGTAGACCGGGCAAAGCGGAAACCATACTGCTTGTCTGAGAGCAGATCGTGGGATATCAGGTGAGTAGTCACTTCAGCGTTGATAATGGCCTCGAAGACTTTGCCGAAGATGGGAAGGAGACTGATAGGACGGTAATTAGAAGGGTTGGAGAGGTCGCCAGAGTTCTTAAAGACAGGAACAATGGTAGAGGACTTCCAGCAGTCAGGAAAACAGGAGTCCTTGAGGCAGCGATTGTACAATTTAGAGAGGGCAGGTGTCAGTTCAGGTGCGCATTTCTTCAGGACAATGGCTGGTATTCCGTCGCCGCCGGTAGCCTTGTGGGGATCTAAGTTAGAAATAGTAACCAGTACCGATATATATGTATATGATAAATTTGAAGATAACATAGGTGAAACAGACCGGTTGGTGAAGATGTTAATATGGGAAACTTCGAATGAAAAAAATATGATGCACTTATAAGCAGAACCCTATCAAAAGCAAAATAAAATTCTTTGACAAAAACCACCAAAACCTTTAAAGATTGTGTTCAAAATTTTCCATAGAAACTCGGAGAATTGACAGAGTCACACACACACACGCACACACACACGCACACACACACACAAAAATATATATATATATATATATATATATATATATATATATATATATATATATATATATATATATATATATATAAAAGTTGATGGAGAGAGTTGAATCAGACCAGGAAACAGTGGTATTAAAAAGTGCTCAATGTACGTGTGAGAAAAACTAAAGAAAATAAAATAACACGTAGGTCTTTTGAATTTAAAAATCAGGAGATCAGTTGAATCCGATACCTGGGTTCCAACCTTACTGTATCCTGAGGCGCTTTTTATTAAATTTGATAATATATATATATATATATATATATATATATATATATATATATATATATTTAAATATATGTATATATGTATATGTATATATATATATATATATATATATATATATATATATATGTGTGTGTGTGTGCGTATATATATATATATATATATATATATATATATATATACGCACACACACACACATATATATATATACATATATATATATATATATATTTATATATATATATATATATATATACATATATATATATATATATATATATATATATGTATATATATATATATATATATATATATATATATATGTATATATATATATATATATATATATATATATATAAATATATATATATATATGTATATAGGGTTAATGGAGATATCAAATTTGTATTTATATATACGTATATAAAAGATTAATCATTAAAGCGTAAAAGACAAATTTCTACAAAATAGCAAGCTCATATCCCGATTTATTGGTCAAAAGCTATTCACTGAAAGTTATAAACAACAGGAGAGCATACAAAGGAATAGCATGTAGGCATTAAAAACAATTAAACCTAACACAAATCCATATTTCTCTTTATTTAAAAAGAGTACAGATCAATGATTTTCATTAAGTTTTCTTTTACCGATGTACAAATTTAGACGTACATTTAAATATTAAAAACAACTCTTGTAAAGATAAATGGTTTCAGACTTCAAATCTTGAAATATCAACACATATATCAGTGTTTTTCTTATCTGATTGCACCATGACGTCTGTTCATCAGTTTCTTGAGAAAGTTTGCCAATAGGATTTTGACATAAACATACGAGAAATCGTTTATTAACACGATATCAGACAGAGACTTTCAAAACAAAGAAATAAAAGAGGGTTTGATGAATTACCTTCGAGATTCTTGTGTTACGGCTTCATTTACACTGTCTTCAAGCATCCATAAAGTTTGATCTATAGAAATGATATCGCCGAAGAAATTTAAACAAATATTCGATACAATTTCATTTGATCTGGAAACGCCTTAAGAGTTTTTAGGTGTAATCTATTCTTCTCCCTTTAAATCACATCAATTTATTAAACGTAAATGTTTCGGCTTTAAAACATGAAATATCTTGTTTATATACGAATCTGAGACTGAATCTATTTTTAATAAAATAAATTTCTAGATATTAAGTAATTGTTTTCTTAAAAAATTTCTATTTCAACAATAAGAATAATTTTGAGTGTCACTGTATATGGCAATCTGTATTTTTTCCTGGCCAGCCGTCCGTTTTAATTTGCATAAATAAAAATAAAAGTAGTTTCAGTAAATGCAGAAAGATTGTTTTAAAAAATAAATTTAGATTGATTTCATTAAAATTCCTTGATTACGCGTTAAATTGGATTTAAAGTCGCTTTTTCTTTTTTCATATCATTAACTGTTTGCGATAAGCCTGGTCTCGACAAAGAAATACATTGTTACGATTGCTGAAAATAGCAAAAAATTATAATCAATTTTTATAGAACAGATTAGATTTTTGGGGAAGTTCAGAGAAAATATTTAAAGGAAACCAGGTCCTGGAGTTTAAAAACCGTGTGTCAGAGAGTCACTAGATATCTGTTATGGGTCCTTACCTATAACTACAGAATGAACGTTTCCTAACACTATGTATACTACGCCTCTCAAGAGAGAGAGAGAGACGAATCGAGTCGAGCCGATAGTAGTTCACTCCAAACCAGACTGACAGTCATACTAACACCTTCCACATCTTGTATTATTATTCCGTGTAATATATCTTCGTTATTTCCTACTCTTGTGTTGTTCTTCCTTGGTCCTAACCTGGACCATAACAATATCAAAGACTGAGGTTATTTGGAACTATATGTCTTTGGTCAATATATGTCTATATATGGCATGTATAGCTGGTCCACTCGTATTTGAGGATACATGTCTACTAGACGCTTGCTCAGAAGCATTTTGTTTGTTCTACACCCAATTAGCCCAGCTACTGAGTAGACCTTAGTTACAGTTTCTGGGGAAGAGCGTGCTATCTAGCGTGATCAACAGTTTGGACAAGTCCAGCACGCTCAAGCACTCGGCCACTATGACTTGTGACTTCGCGCTATCACAGCTATCGACGGACCCTAATGGTTCCGTTTACCTAATTTCACTCACAACCCGTGGTATGGTCTTCAAAGGTGCAACGCGCTGCGATCGACCAGTCTGATAACATCAAGGAGTCTCCTTCCTGACAAATCGACGATGAGATTCGAACCCGAGTCACATCGTCAGAATGCGCACGTTCTAACCACTCGACGCGGTCAGCATAGTTTTAAAAAAAAAAAACGACATTGTGTTATATATTGCCAGTGGGGTGAGGTGAATAGTCGTGTTCTTGTCTTCAGAAAGCGCAACTTAAATGTGCCTTTGTCTTTGGGTCGAGCAGAACTAGAAATATTGAGAAGTGCCCGTTTTCCGAGGAATAGCTTCCCGCAGCAGTACCCGCTTCATTGCAGTAAAATATAGGGATCGGAGGTAAAAATGATGCCACTGCTACGGATTGCGCTCTTTTAGGATCTAACTCGGGTAAAAGTGTTCGGATCCTCATATTAAGCTGGCCTTGTTTCACATCCTGCCAACGTGTAGCGGCAAGTAAATACAACATGCATTCGGGCGGACAAACTGCAACAAATGAATGAGGGATAAGTTGTCCCGGGGTATTCCAAATTTGCGGTGGCACCTACCTCATGACTCTAAAGAGGGACGGTGAAATATCGACGCCATCGTAACGTTGGTTGAGGGGAGCGGGCAATGTTTTCCTCGGCATATGTGCACGTGCTGGAACTCTTCACATTAAACCTGTCTTGTACCATATCCCATCACTGAGTAAATGCTAATGTAGTATAAGTACTCCATTCCTCGTCTAGATATGACAAACACTTAGATCTGAGGATTCCAACATTGTAATATCCTACACCTCATACCACTGACGAGGCATGTTTGGCGCGTACCGATGTGATACTTGTCACGACGACTGGACCATTTTCGTCTTAGATCCATAAGGAATCGTACGGGCACCATTCATTCAACCGACCTGGTGTCACATCTTACCATCTACGGCGGTGTGTAAATATCGGCCAAATAATGCTTTTATTGTTTCGTACCTTAAATATTTATAAATTCGAACTAAACTATTCGAAGACAAACCCATTCAGTATTATACATAAAATTTGCAGTCTGTAAAGACAGTCATATCGAAAGGTAAGTTTCCGATGGTAACATTAAAATTTGTTGGTGGGTATATTGTGAGAGAGAGTTAGCGTAAAGTCAATTGGCATCAAAAATGAAATCGGTGGTAGGAAGTAATGATCTGAGATTACATTTTTCGTTCACCTGCCACGAGTAGCTTGTGGCTACAGCTATCTTCTGACAGGAATCTCTGGTATTCGGTGGCTACGAATCCCGGAGAAGGAATAGTTTGAATTTTGCGTCAAGCCTGTATATTTTCAATTGTAACATATATATATATATATATATATATATATATATATATATATGCAGAAATATAGTCTTAAAGTGTGCTATATTTATGGGGTAAAGTGCTCAATATCAGAGATAGAGCGTGTGTAAATATAAAAGTGGACATGGAAGTCAGCACTTAGAGGCGACAGTCTGTTTCATCATGCTAGTGCAATCGTCAGGCGATTCCGTGTCGCCTGACGATTGCACTAGCATGAAACAGACTGTCGCCTCTAAGTGCTGACTTCCATGTCCACTTTTATATATATATATATATATATATATATATATATGATTTATCCGAAAATTATAACATAAATATGTTATAAAATCACTACAAAAATAGACATTATGTTCCAACACTTCCAGTGTCTTCTCAAGTGATCACTTGATAAGACTCGTGTCTTATCACTTGATAAGACTCGTGTCTTATCACTTGATAAGACTCGTGTCTTATCACTTGATAAGACTCGTGTCTTATCACTTGATAAGACTCGTGTCTTATCACTTGATAAGACTCGTGTCTTATCAAGAGTTGAAATATAATGGCTATGTTTTAGTGATTTTATAACATATTTATGTTATAATTTTCGAATAAATTGTATTTGCTCTACCCTGTATTGAGCACTCTTTTCAGAATAGTATTTTTGGTTATTGGAATTTATTCTATATACACCAATTGGTATATATATATATATATATATATATATATATATATATATATATATATATATATACCAAAGTAAGAGAAAGAACAGATGGAGTAAACATCCAGACTTCATAGAATTTACTTTTAAAAAGTGCCTAATACAAAGTAGAGAAATATATTATTATAATATTTTTATTATAAGAGATTATATTAAAAAAATATTTACACACAAACATATTTTACATCGCTACACAAAATATTTCATGTTTCAATATTATGATTGTCCTTCTTCAGGCGATGGTTGGTAACTAGTGATAAAAATGACTAATCAGGGAAATATAAAAACAAATCGTTACCTATTTTCGGAAGTTAATGGTGTGGAGGGCATGAATTCAGAATTAAACTTAACTTCCGAAAAGATTTAACAATTTGTTTTAAAATTTCCCTAATAAATAATTTTATCACCAGTCACCAACCATCGCCTAAAGAAGTACTGTCATAGTATTGAAACATGAAACGTTTGTGAAGCGATGTAAAAAGCTTTTATTATTAAATCTTATAATAAAATATATATATATATATATATATATATATATATATATATATATATATATATATATATATATATATATATATATATATGAATGATATATTTTGCTTTTATATATATATAATTATTTATTCGAACATTATAACATAAATATGTTATAAAATCACTACAAATATAGCCATTTTGTTTCAACACTTCTGGTGTCTTAACAAGTGATGGTGTTGAATGTAGAATAAACTGTTTTAAAGGGTTCAAATCAATCAAACATCCCTCTCTAGGGGAAACGCTGTTACATAAGCTGCAATGACCAATCAAAATACAAGTATATGAGAATTCAAAAAACTTGACAACGGACTAAGTTTAGAATAATTATTTAATATCTTTAATGTTGGGGTTAGACTAAAGTAGAATTTATTCTAACTAATAAATATTAAATTAAACGATAAAGTTTGAAATTAAAAATTACTAATTTTAAAATTTATATTTAATCTATATTAATTTTAAAATTATAAAATTACTGAAGAGAAAAAATACATATGTTTTTCTATTTATTTTGTTTTTATTGAAATTAAGTTGGAATAAACGTTAAGATGAAATGTTGCTCTAAACTTCATGATACATTTGAAGCAGAAACAAAGGCAATGGAGGATGGAATCATGTAAAAGACAATACATATACACTCGGATTATAATACATAAACCCTCAGACGTATTTAGATATATATAAACAAACCAAAAAGCGACGAGACAGGAAATATATCCACGACGCTTAAAAAAAAACAAAAAAAAACGATAGCATACACACACAATGAAAGGTGACCATACATACGGACACCGACAAAGACACGTAGATACACACACATACATTGACAAAGACATGCCGATACACCTACCAAGAAATATTCAAGTTTGAAAGTGTTATTAAACGAATTCTAACCACACACACACACATATATATATATATATATATATATATATATATATATATATATATATATATACATACACACATATATACATGCACACAAACACACACATAAATATATATATATATAAAAACAAATATATATATATATATATATATATATATATATTTGTTTTTACCAATGAAATCCCTTGACAAAGAGACGATATTGGTTTCATTAGATCAAGAATAAAACTACTGCAAATCTGAGTTTTTCCCTTGAATTGTTGAGTAAAACGTATTAAGAATATATATATATTAAGCAATGATGAGTGTGAAGCAATTATTAAGCCGAGTTTGGGGCTGTTGTTTTCCTGTCAATTTCGATAACACATCTGCTGTCCAGTTTTCTGTATAAAATTAACACAATCTTATTGATTACTTATTTTTACCTTTGTTTAGTTTTGAATGTTATCTATGCATATATTGATTTTTATTATCAAAACTGTAGCCAAAATAACCAAATAACTTGTATTATCGACAACCTATTGTTAACTTTGCATATATTACTGCTACTGCTGATACATATACAGGGTTTCCTTGAATGTACAAACTCTTTAAATAACAATAAATCCAGTATTTGTTGACAGGAAAATATTATTCATTTTTATAATTATGAAATCTTAATGTTTAATTTACAATAATGGTTAACGGTTTAAGTTAAATATTAGATGAAATTAAATGCATGATCGGGGGAAACCCTTTATATATGAAATCAATATAAACTCAACATTGTTTTACTATTAAGATTCATGCACAAAAGAAAGAAAATATATCAACGCAGAAACATAAAAAAAACCCATAAATATTTGGCGTTTGATAATCAAATTAACTGTCGATATTTAGTTACGGGCCGGTGTATACGTTGTGAGATAAACACGTATGTTTCTTGAAATGCTCACAACAAACAAAGCAAACTAGGAGTATTAGTCCACCTAAAAAATGTAAAGTAGCAACAAGAACCGATATATATGAACAAACAAAAAATAATAATGTATTAAAACAAAGAGTTACAAATGATAAAGACAATGTGTGTAACAAATGTATGTGGAAATTTTTTAGTTCGAAGTATGTGAAATGAGTGAATGTGCGTACGTACGTGTGTGTGTATGTATTGTTCATTCGTTTCCGTAAAAAGGGAAAACGCGATCTTCCGCAAGAAATTTACATGCTGTCGTATAAGCGGCAGCGTAAGAAAAGTGTGACAAAACATCATCGCAGAATATTTATAATGCTAGACAGCGTCCCCTAGGAGCAGTTTCGAAATTTAGGAGGAAATAAATCGTAGTTTCATATCTCATTTGCGTATCTGTTCATGGATATTTTCAAAATGAACTTAAATTTATTAGATTTATGGGAGAGTCTTATATTCCGTTTATCAACAATTTCATTTATCAATTGGTACCTTCAACAAAATTGGGTAACATCTGAGATGATCATTTTCAACAAGACACCCTATCGTTAAGAAGATGCATACTGGGTTTTTAATCTTATCATGGTAACTATCCTAATACAAAGACAATTCGAAATTCAAAACCAATCGGAAAAAGCTTGGATCCGCCAGCATCTCTAGCCTTACACACATCTACAGTTTAATGTGTTACGGGTTTCAGCTTTCTGTTTCTTCGAAAATGTATAAAACACTAAGAAGGATATATATCGCATATTCCAAAAAAAGAGAGGCGTGAATTAAGATGATGGCAAAAGTGACCACAAGTTTTTCGATAAATTCCAATTATCTAGATGATAAACTATGAGCTTAATTCTTAGTTATGATACATGTTTCCATAAACTGAATCAGAGAGAGTACAGAAAACATACATAAATACAAATCTATTTATTATCAAATAGAAAGATAAGTGATCCATCCTCTAATTCTTCTTTCACGGGTTATTTACCTTCAGAGTGAAAATGGTCGCATAATGAGGAAAAAGCTCATGATTTACGGCTTATCAACCATTTGCAGCTTATTTAAAGCCAGGAAACATTCATAGATTATAGGTTTTTAGGCGATAATAATTATTTACTGATACTAGTCCACAGCTGGAGCGAGATGGTGGGAATTCATACCTTTCCTAAGTCTACTTGTGCGTAATGGAATATAACGAACACACAACTGGAATTGGAACTTGGAATTATGATTTCCAATTTCGAGCCGTTATCCATTACACCATCCGCGCATCCAAGCTTAAAGCATCGGTATTCCCAAGCGGTAATCCAAATAGGTACTAGCCGGGCTAGACGATGCTTAACTTCGGTAACTCTAGGAGAAAAGGCGTCCCAGAGTGATATGGATGTAAGCCGAGGAAAGTGGGTCTAGAGAATGTAACACTTGTAAGAAAAGGTAGGGGGAAACACTGAGTAAGCTAGCTAACAAATTTATATTATTCTAAAAATTTATATGATACAAGGTTCGATATTTACTCACAGGGGAGAGTAACTGAATGATTTGTGTTATATGGATATTGGAGAAGGGAAATAAGATGAAGGTTTCTGAGGATAAGGAGAATATATAGAATGGATGGGAGACCAGGGACAATGACTGACGGTGAATAATAAACTGTTACTTTGATCAACAAGAAACAAGGAACTGACCGTGGGTGAAATGGAAAAAAATGTAAGAAATCCGAATTTATACACTATTGGTCAAAGTCTTAAGACCAGATTCAAAAAGGTTTTAAAAAATGTTTAAATTAATCAGATAAAAGCTTAAAACGTTCACTTGTTTGTTGATAAACTACATCTTGTAATTAAATGTAAACGTTTCGCAAATATATTTTGATTAATATAATAGTATTTTCTATTTTTTTAACCCTTTTGTATCTGGTGTTAAGATTTTGACCAGGGCTGTAACTCTGTGGATAAAGACGCTTAGAGATCGAAAATTAACCCGAATTCAAACACTCTGCCAAACGAAACTGTCAGTGACGCTTATTCTCTCAAAGAAGCTCCACGCACTGAACGTCTTTTATGACTCAAATTCAACCCCGAACCTCAAGCGGAACTCATGCATACGATCCATCGATAACGATGTTGCAATAATGCTCGGTTTCTTGTCCTACTTCAGCAAGTATCGATTCCTTCTGTCTTGCACTAACTTCACGGCAGTCAGATCATATTAGTAGTTTTGTTGGAATTGCTGCTTCTCAATCTTCACTTCGCAGCGTTTACAGAGTTCAAAAGGATCTATGCCGTCCTTTTTTTTACATATGAAACGTTGCAAATGTGTCCCTACTCTATGTCTAGTTACGTGGAAAATGTTCTGAGAAGCCATATTGCTTAGTACAACTAGTTCAGATATTTACACCTAAGACACACCATGCCACCTATCCAGTATCCAATATATTCCCATTCCATTCTTATTCACTTGGCAGTTCCATTTGGACAAATTCTCCTAAACAACAACGACATTGTAGAATAGACTCCCAAGATTTAACTTCCTAGATCTCTACAACCTCAAACTCTTCAAGTCTAGGTCATCCGTTATCTACAAACGTACTCTTTAACTCTCTACATTGAGTTGCTTTTGGGTCTTCTACTGTGTGAACAATAGTGTAAAAAGAAGTTTTGTCACTTTATTCTCTGGCTTGTTTCATTCGGGGAGAAAGAAATTCTGTTTTGAAGACGTTGAGAAGTGCGTGTCTTTATAATTGAGAAAAAGCAATCATTTTGCCAGAGATTAGCGTTGGGTAGAACGAGGCAGAAAGTACTTAGAAGAATGAAGGAAGGACACGTTGTTTTCCTGACTTTTGACAAGCGATAACATCAATTTATTGTATTTGCCCTTTAAAACCTTCCGGACCATCTTATTTCTAACTTATTGGGCATTTTCGATAAAAATCTATTTTGCGATGGAAAACGTGTTCAGTTTACAGAGTGTTGCAAGTGGAAAATGACTCGAACTTGAAGAAAATAAAACAACGGCAAGGGGAAACTCTGTTGCAAAATAATAAATCGTATAAACTTCAGGTGTCGATACTTTTTCAATTTTGTCTGTCTGTCTGTCTATCTATCTATCTATCTCTGTATAATTCTATTCTTTATGTATCCATCTACCTATCTAATTCTATTCTAATCTATCTACCTATCTAATTCTATTCGTATCTGACTCTATATATATCTAATTATATTCCAATCTACACACACACACATACACACACAGATATATATGTATATATATATATATATATAATTCTATTCTTTATCCATCCATCCATCCATCTGCCTAATTCTATTCTTATCTATCTAATTATATTCTTATATCTCTCTATCTAATGATATTCCATTCTATCTGTATATTTAATTATATTTAAACTACCTACATGTATATCTATCTATCTATCTATCTATCTATCTATCTATCTATCTATCTCTCTCTCTCTCTCTCTCTCTCTATATATATATATATATATATATATATATATATATATATATATATATGTATATATATCTTTTTGTCTATCTGTTTATCTGTCTATCTATCTATACACACACAGACACACCCACCCACCCAGATAAATACATATATATATATATATATATATATATATATATATATAACATTGTTCAAAGCAACGATCGTGTTCACATCTGTATCTAATTTGCCTATCGATCTCACTTTGTTTAAACCTATCTATCTCTGTTAAATCTATCTATCTATCTATCTATCTATCTATCTATCTATCTATCTCGTTCCTTATCGTTATGCAAATAATGTTCTTTAAATGTAGTATAATTATCAACACGCAGACCCATAATTACTCCATACATATTTAACAATTAAATTTTCAATGATGCTTCTTGACTCGAACATGTAATTGTGACGCAAGTCCACCGCAGATCTCAAACGGAAATCATTATTACGACACATAGCTCCGGATGCTGGAAAAATGGTCTCGCTTTATATCCGGCACCCCCTGAAATGATCTACCGTTACAAAATTTATATCAGAACAGGAATGGAGTCTTGCTGCCCTGTCTTAGTTGGGGCTGACCAAACCTCACTTTCTAGCCTTGACAATGTTCAAACGAATTTCCGCAACCTTATGAGCAATAAATTATTTTCAACCCTACAGCCTCTTTTCCAACGAACGAAACACCCCAAGCTTTGCCTTAACCTATAGTTACCTATATAGCAAAAGTGAAGATTAGCAACATTCCTTAGTTCTACCAGTTCAAATTTTTATATATGGGAAATGCCATGATCAGTACACGTGGTCTAATGGTCTTTATTACGTTTGCTTTCCATTAGCAAGGACGTCTTTCCTTTCCTAGTCGCGTTACTTTACTCATGGAATGATCCTTTCCTGATGACTATAATCTAAACCTACATATATCCTTTCTTATCTTACGTCCATACAGCAACCTTATACAGATTTTGTATTTATTTACACACGCTCTGTGGTCAATATTGATCACACTTTCTCTTTTAATAAAGCCGATTTTAATAGTGATAACTAGATGTATATTAAGAAATGAGGATAGTTTGACAAGAAAACACAATCAGCATTCGTACGTTCAATATGCGGAAGTTCTTCAAGTGGGAAGACAGTTCCACGAGACAGAATTGCGAGAGCAAAATACATAATCTTCAGAGAACTTATGGGTACATCTGCAATTTCAAATGTAAAATGGAACTAGAACAGTCTACCCCAGTGAGCGAAATAAATGTTTCAGTTCGGCATTCCAACACCTGAATAAGGCCGGAGCGTACAACGGTCGAAACGTTGTAATAAATATGGCGACAAAGATGAGGACAATGGTTCGAATAATATAAATAGAATACAATAAATTGTATAAATCTGATAAATGAAAGAATGAAATTATAAGAATATGCCAAAAAATGGTATATGTCTGGAATGATCAACTATTTTGAAATCGCCTGTGGTGAAACAGCACTTTAAAGAGAAAGCAATACTGTATGTGTTCACAATTATTATATTTACATACGCTCTCTCCCGGATAGTTAGCACGTTACACTGTAAACAGAGATACCCTAAAACTATATTTCTTATAATTTTCTGTCTGTATTTCTGACATGAAAAGTTATCGTTATTTGAACTATTCATATTTAGACTATATTCCTCATATTTGGAAACATAGTACTAGTGAAAGCCCTCCCTGGGTCAGGCAGTTTGTCCCTTAATTCACTGGAAAGAATGTGAAAAAATATTACATCAGACCAATGGGCGGAAATTTTAATAGTGTGCTCAATATATAATCCAACAATTCATCTTACAGAGCGGATAATAATAATAATATTGATAATAATATTGATATTAAAATTATGTACATATATATATATATATATATATATATATATATATATATATATATATATATATATATATATATGTATTACAAAATTAAATTCGAAGCTTTGAGCTTCCATTTTTGAAACATGGTTATTACTGTGTAGCGAAAAAACATATTTTAAATCATTTAATTTATAATATTACTTCTCTGTAAATTTATATTGAGCACTATCTGGTAAAAATAAAAATAAAAATATCAATAAGAACACCGGATTATATATCTTACTGTTCTTTCTCTCTCTCTCTTTCTCTCTCTCTCTCTCTCTCTCTCTCTCTCTCTCTCTCTATATATATATATATATATATATATATATATATATATATATATATGCATGTATGTGTGTGTGTGTGTATATATATATATCATACACGAGCAAAAACACCTTATGTAAGCGCACATAACGTTGGTTTGAACAGTTAGGTCTCTTCAGGTGACGGTCAATAAGTGTTCGTATTACCATACTACAATTATACAATTATGACACCAAGTAGAAAAGGGAAAGGGTAGATTTGTACTTATATGTCTACACCTGGACATTGTCTCAATTCTGCTATTTAACACCTACAGTTCCCCACCCTGGAAGTGGAACCGCGACCACACGAACACTTCCCGAACGGGCCCTCGCCACAACCCACATCCGGCCACTGTCGCCGCCAACCCCACTCCGGCAGACCAACCACCTACGCACAGCACATCTCGCCTAGAAGACAATTCTCACCAACCTCACATTTACACAAACTACTCCCTCTCCAATTCCTGAATCATCCACATCTAAGATTCCAGCACTCCGACCCCTCACAAAATCACCCAAACTTCCCACACAGCCACAGCCCAACCCAAAGTTGCTCCCACCCCAAATCCCCGACAACTCAGATGATCCAGGGAAATGCTCCCAACAACAGGCTCAAAAATCCACCTCCATTGTTAGTCCCAACATTCACACCGGAGGAGTATCCGGCTCACCGCCCGCCACTGATATCTCCTGGACAAACCTGAGGCCCAAAACCCAGGCGACAAACATTTTCCTCTCCTCACTCCAAAGACACCCCAGCCGACGAACCCCAGACAACTTGCACCCAACCTCCCCCGAGACGCGCCCGACCTCACTTGTCGGGTAAACAGACTTGGTATTTATATATATTTAAGGTGTTGTTCGTATTTGTCGCTGTAAATCTACTGACTGTACCAGCCAATAGATTTAATTCAAGATCTAGTTTTTGGACCACTTCACTCTTCATTTCGACACTGACGTTGAAATTTAACTTCTTAAACAGTCCGTACAGCCTTTTCCTGATGGAGTCTTTGGTTCTTGGTATGCCGAGAACTTATTTCTAACCATCCTCTTGATAGATACCATGGCTGACGATATGGACAATTTTGTTAATTTAGTTTAACATGAATATAGTCATCAGCTCAGTGACCTTGGGCCCATCAAAGCATCCTTGAGAGACGTCGAAATTACCACATCTGGACCTTTTCTTATCCATGCTTCAACTTCGTGGAAAAATGCAGACTTACAGCATTGTAACACCACCTTAATTTGTTAGCAGTTATGGTGACAAAACTATTTTCAAAACATATGGCATCAAGCAAGCTTTTGTCAGTAATGGAACGGTAGAAATATTTAATATCATATTTCATAAATACCGTCTTGCCCTTGTCTTCGATTTCGTTGAATCGATACACATTAGATGGTATCCTGCCACTGGTTCATTTGTTTGGCCTCTCTGAGCGACGCGCAAATGTTCTGCAAGATTTTACGTCTTGCCATTACGAGTTCCGTTTTCGCTGGGTTAAATAATCGAAAGGAAGGGCAACTGAAAAAATTATCCATTGACCGTCAGAAATGCCTTCTTTTCATGTATAGTTTGGATTCTGTCACAGATCGCCATTTTGACAGCAATTTCTTAAGCTTCTGTATTAATCTCATCCACATAAGAAACGTGTGTTTTTACTTAAACTTTGTCCATTATATTGATTAGATCGGCTTTTGGTGGGAGCGCCTTTGGGTTGGTCTGTGAACGTGTGGCTGGTTTGGTTGATTTGTTGAGAGGGTGTGGTGCTGGGTACCTTGGATGTGAGTGATTCAGGAAATGTGGAGGGGTTACTTCGTGTAACTGTGGAGTTGGAGGGAATTTTCCTCTAGGCGGAATGTGCTATATGTTGAGCAATGAGCATGGAAGGTGTTCAAGCTTGGGCATTGAGTATCTTGGAGAGGGTTGGAGCGAGCTTAGCAGGTGTGGAGAATGAGGATGTGACGTAGGGGCAGGGGGTCTACTTGTGTGAGCTTCTACAAGCAGCAGTGTGTTGTTAAATAGAAGAACTGCGATAACGTCAAGGTGTAGACAGATATGTAAATATATTCTCGATCTCTACGAACCCGGATGAACTATTTTTTTTTCTTTGTTTGACCTCCGCCCCTTTACCTGCCCTTATGTCGTTTTTCAAGGCAGCTGCATCGAGGATATTTTTGATATACGTCCGTTTTGTGGTGCCCTGACTTTCTGGCCGCTTAATAGATTATATATATATATATATATATATATATATATATATATATATATATATCAAATAAAAACAGACCACTTTAAGGTTCCATGTAATAAATTATTTCACCACAGCCCTTTTAAAGGACCGCGGATCATCAGACTTTACTTCCAAAGGTTGAAACGAAAAATGAAAAGAAATTTACCCATTTTTGACGGGCAGTACTAAGTATATGTAAATTAACGAAGTGAGGAAGTGAGGGGGGAGAGAGACATGATTGAGTTAGATGTAACATTTATATATATGATTTATATATATGATTTATATATATATATGATTTCAGATTGTCTATTTTATTCATTTGGTCTTCACTACAGATTATTCTGAGAAATGTAACACATTGTCGACATGGTAACCACAAACACACTTTTAGTAAAAGAAAAAAGTTAATATCAAATCGGAAGCGTACAAATGATCGATTTTAAAAATTTTTGAATTTAGCTTTTGCTTATCATGAGTTGCCTGGATAAAGACAGATGACTAAACGCATAGCCAAGGACTAAATACTGTTTTCCGATTGCCTATTTTATTCACTTTGTCGTCTCTACAGATTTATTCTGAGAAATTTAACACACACACACACACACAAATACACACACACACACACATATATATATATATATGCGTGTGTATGTGTGTGTGTATGTGTGTGTGTGTACGCACACAAAAATGTGGACACTAAGGGAAGCACACCAAGCGTCGACAGTCGGTTTCATGTTTGAACGCAATTTACAGGTCTAAAGATTGTGTTCCGCCATGAAACTGACTGTCATCGCTCGATGTTGATGCCAATGTGGAGTTTTAGACTTATATACGCAATATCACTGATATTGAGCAATTTTACACATGCATATAACATACCTAAAATTATATTTTTAATATATATATATATATATATATATATATATATATATATATATATATATATATATATATATATATATAGATAGATAGATAGATAGATAGATAGATGGATAGATAGATAGATAGATAGATTAGATTAGATAGATAGATAGAATGCCTAGTTGATGGATAGATAGATAGAATTTCAGTTGTTCTGTTTCTGATTAGTCTTGTGTCTATCGTCTTTTCATGTTGACTTAAATATCGTCTATTCCTAAGTATGTTTCTAATAACCATGTCCTGAAGATGGTCTACTAGACCGAAACGTCTTACGTCGACAGTAAAACAACATTAAAACTGTAAGCTTGCATATTCGGATTTTGTTTTGTCTTTTCCATATTTTTCATCATAGATAGATAGATAGATAGATAGATAGATAGATAGATAGATAGATAGATAGATAGATAGATAGATAGATGTAAAACTTAAATGAGAAATATATGATTACATGAACCCCAGGAAAAGAATACAAATATGAATACAAATTTACAACAAAATAATTGTAAATTAAAATTAGAAAAAACAAGAAACTAATGAGAAAAATAAACCGTAAAAGTGAAAGAAATATTTTTCTCGGAAGTCAATTTTACCACCAGCCATGTGAAATGTTTCATTTTGGTTGTAAATGTCTAACTTATATTAATGTGATTACCTCATGCATTCAACTGGATCACCATGTTTGATATTCGCTTGGTCATACCATGATTGCGATTAGCTTGGCCCTGTCCACGCCAACATGTCTCGGCAAAATATTTTCCTACTCCCAAGCCTGATATCTGTATATTGATACAACAATGCTTGTTGTTGTCTTGCTGTAACGTCTGTAAAATCATTGTGCTTGAATTTCATTATGACTTGCGGTGCAGATCTCTGCATATCAGGCTATTTCGTAATGTTGCATAATACCAATTTTTTTTATGATTGCGATTTTTAAACGAATATTTTACAAGATTAATTTTATAGAATTATTTCGTTTCGACCATGTTCCAGTTCAATCGGGGAAGTCACCGCAAAGAAAGAGGAAACACATTCGAATTATGCCTGTTTTTAACGAAAAAAAACACGGAGAAAATCTTCATTTAAAATAATATAAAAGCTTGTTAAAAAAAAGAGAGGCTCAAATATTCAAATATCCGCATGTTAATTTAGGCTGTCATCAGATTGATTTGCATTTCCCCCAATAGCATTGGTAGTTGATCGATAATGTAAGAAATAATTCACTGTCAAGGGTTGATTTGTTTCTCTAGCCATATAGTTACTGTTTCTATTATATTTGAATATTCCAATGTATTGTTTCATAGTCGATTCTCTGTCCTTGCCGGGGTCACAACAGCCACTGTCTGTTGAACCAGGTTAATCGGAATTTCTTCTCGAGTTGCATTTATAAATATTCATTTCTTTCTGCCAAAAATTTCTTTTGTTAGACAGATGCCCAATTACCAAGGTTAATGTCACAAAAGCATTAAAAATAGAAATGATGTATATAAATAATTTTTGTAATAGTTTATTGATTATCTTCGAGAGAATATTCTTTAAATCAAGGTATCAAATTTAATTTTTTTTTTAATCGAGTGAAAAAAAAAAAAAAACGTTACGAATATATTCCTGTTGATTTTACTGATATTTATTCCGTGAAAATATTTTCCGATTTTTAAAAAATTAAGATTCCGATGTCAGTCTTCATTTTAACACACAAAATATTTCTTTATTCCTACAATTTCAAAACCAAGAGCTAATTTTTTTACACTAATGTCCACTCAACAGGAGGCCAGAGAGCCACTCAATGTAGATTGTTAATGCATGGGTTTTATATGAGCGTAAGAAAAAGCAAGAAGTAAAGAACATGAGTTTATAAAGGAAATATAACTGTTAACCTTAGACTAATGTCCTGCCTTACAAGGGTTACTTTTTAAATTTAAGAAGAATAGGTCTCCGTAGATTCTAACTTTTGGAAAATAGCTTCTTTATTTCAGGTGGGAGCATAAATTACAGTAATGACGAAAATGGTAATCCTAGTTAAATAAATAATTACTGAAAGCAACTTAATCTTGTGTTAGGAAAATACTTACAAAAATGTACTCATATAGATTTAGACATGCGTTCGACCTTTACTGTGTGCCCCATCGTAGTCGCCGTTTCCTTGGTAAATTGCAAAAATGTATCTTCTATATTTAAAATGGCAATCTGCAATTCTTCAATCTCAAAAATTCAAACTTGAAATATCATCCCAATATTTCTTCCTAGAAACGCAAATCTAAGGGCTTGAAATTTCCTGACATAGAAAGGTTAGTCTACATTACACCTGCCGCAAATAAACTTATGTAAATTATGAAACTTGATTAAAAATTGTTTTATTGAAGGTGGATAAATATACATGTTGAAAACAGTACTAGATAAAAAGAAGAAATTCTGAAAGTAGCGTAATCTTGTGTAATCGTTAGCAAAATATACATGTAACTCAATAGTTTGTTCATACCTACCCATTATTTGGAGCCTTTTGTTTGGCAAGGAGCAACTGGGGTTTGGTAAAGACGTTTTGTAAAATTAAGATTTAGATGTCTGTCTGTATATTACACAATCAAAAATTCAGTTTTCAAACATAGTATAAAAATATGTTGATATAGGTGCAATACTATGAGCTTCGAAGTTCCTGCCTTGTAGGTTCACAAAATATTCCAAATGCCGCGATTATAATTCGGGAAATTACAAGATTTGTTAAATACTTCTTTTCTTGCAGATTTGATTTAGTTTGTTTTACTCAATCGGTTATTTAATGCTGACAAAATTTTTATTGCTGTTATTTTTTTCAAAAGTGATTTACTGGAAATATTTTTTCTAAAAATGTATTGCTGGTAATGTTTTTCTTTTTTAAAAATGTACTGCCGGCAATAATGTATTGCTGGTAATATTTTTTCCTTCAAAAATGTATTGCTAGTATTTTTTCCAAAACATATTACTGGTAATAATTTTTTTCAAAAAATGCATTCCTGGTATAAAAACTATTTTTACACTTTCATAGAGTTTTAACTCCAGTTTGGGGTGCTTAACTATTTGCCCATAACTGGCGCCCTAACAGCTGGTACCACCCTGTTAAGAGTAGACCTTGGAACATCAGCCTTTAAGAAGTGGTTCCATGCTCCTCAAAACCTCCTGATCAGAGGCCAGAGGTCTTGCTGTTGGATATACAGTGTAACCCGGATATAAGAGAGTTGTGTGGACCGGATAAGACTCTTATATCCGGGTTTCCCTTATATCCGGGTTTCTCTTATATCCGGGTTTGGTCTATTATATATACATTAACACAGGCTCTAATTTGGGACCAGAGAAAATCTCTCTTATATCCGAGTTTCTCTTATATCCGGTCTCTTATATCGGGGTTACATTGTAGTCTATTTATATTGTAGACATGACCACACAGTCCATAGGAACAAATGCTTCATATCCTACTTCGAAAACAGTTATATAAGAAATATACCAAATATTAAACAAGTAATCTTAGACGTCTGCATTATGACAAAAGAAAAGCAACCCAAAACCGAAATAGAATATTCAAAAATGCAATGATAATCATGAGTGACTGATTCCTTCAAGTGTCTAGTTCATTATTTGGCTATTTAACCCGCTGTTGAAGCCTTGTGTCAGATTAAGTGGATAACGTAAATATTATACACGTACATACATATAGAGATGCTTCATATATCCGTTCTAAGGAATTGCACAGCAAGTAAGTAATTAACCATCAACTTATCAATCTCTCTAGTTGTACATGTGTATGTGTTTATTTCGTATATACTGGCGTGAAAATCGCCTCGGAGACCAGACATAATATAACGATGTTTTATTAAAATGCAACAGATATTTAGGCTCTACATTATACGTAGACGGATCGATTTTAACAGTCCATATCATGAACAGAGATTTCAAGGCTCAAACTCGATAAAACGCATTTAATTGAAACTTTAATATACATTCACCAAGATGTATTTTCACCTGCTATTATTTTATCACTGTTACATTATGAACGCTACACTGTCTGTTTTCGTGATCTTTCTATATCTATCACTGTCTAAATATCGGTTGAGGAATTACTTGCTATTTCTAGGCATTAGTCAGACCGGGGACGTTCCTGTCGGTAACTCCTCATATATATTAAATTATACGCGCTGATATGCGGGACAATGAGGGTCCGGTATTGTCAAGGAATATTTTGCTTTCAGCGATATGTTTCATTGCTTAGGCTCTACTGTTTCCCATAATATCGAATATTTTCCAGGCATTCTATGTTTTTTCTGACGTTTGATTTTATCAAGTAATCATCATATTCATATTGGCAGTATGGTCATCTTCTCCCTGATAAATATCCTTGCTCTGTGCATATTATATACGCAACAGCTACCCTCGTTTTAACAACTTGGGCTGGCCAAGAGGGTATACATTGCCCATTTTCACAAAAACACCAACTCTTGCCTAATACCTGCTAATAGCGTAAAAACGCATGAAACTTTTATTTGTGGTCGGCCATCTTTTACCGGAAAATATTTGTGAATTATATATATATATATATATATAGTACCCAATTAATTATAAAATAACCTCATGTGGGGAATAGACCTATTTCAACCAACGAAAACTTTGTCAGTTTTATTCAACCTCGGTATAATGATTGAGTTCCTGTCGAAATTTAACTCTGACAACGGTCACAAAATTAATACACAATCTATCCACACTATTTATATTATTCGGACTATTGTCCTCATCTTTGTCGCCATATTTATTACAAGATTTCGGCCGTTGTACCTCCGGCTTTCTTCAAGTATTTGGAATGTCAAACTTAACCCTTTATTTCGCTCACTGGGGTAGACTGTTCTAGTTCGACGTGCCTTGTTTCAATGTTTCACGCAGACGAAAAGCACGAGGTAGTGGTAAGGGGAGGGTGGAAAATATTAACCTTACCAGGAGTAGGTTTTATGAAATGAAACACGGATATTAAACTTTTAACATTAAATTGGGGTTGTATGAAGAATGATGTGTTAATTTGAAACAAAGAGAGGAGTAAAATGATTTTTTTAAGTTTATATAGATTAGGTTATGTTTAAAAATACAAGCTCCTACTTAAAACTACTCTTGCAAAGATAAATTATACTTAAAAATAAGATATATTTAATAAATTATAAATAGGTTGTTTTAGATAAATTATATTAAAATTAAGTAAGATTCTATTAAATAATTATAATTAAGAAAGGTTATATTAAAAAATAAAAAATATTTAAAAATATAATAAAATAAAGTAAATTATACATTAAAAAAAAAATTAAGTTAAAGAGTTATATTTAAAATATAAATATATACCAAAGGATTTATTACTTTTAATATTGTTGTGGATTCCGGTGATGGAATCCTGCACAAATAAATAAATAACGCCAGTAATTGAAATAGGAAAATAAGTGTATTGAACGTAAGAATACAAACTTGAAATGAAGATTAGTAGTCCAGGAATACGGGTTAGTAGAAAGTATATGTACAAGTCTCTGTAAGTGAAACCGTAATTCTCTCTTTCTCTCTCTCTCTCCCTTCTCTCTCTCTCTCTCTCTCTCTCTCTCTCTCTCTCTCTGTGTGCGTGGACTCTAAGTATCTCAATGTCAACGTATCTCTTTCGTATCTCCAACTCTATCAGTATAAGTATACTTTAGAAGAGTCCATCTTGTGTAAAAGGAGGAGAGCCCCACAATATCCCCCTCCCTAATTTCTTTTTGTGGGGAGTTAATATTTTTTTCGCTTATGGTCTATTATTAGCGGTGTTGTGAATTTTCTTTTCCTGTTTGTTCTTCTAATCTCCGTGGCTACTTGTGGTCTTTGAATTTTAAATGCTTCAAAAATCGTCTCCAGTGAGTCTTCATTTTCCAAAGGTGACGAGCTTGGCTCCTCTACCCGTCTTTTTTTGCATCTGATTGATATGTCTCCTGTACATTCCCCAGTCTGCTTATTATCGTACCTGGTTCACAATATGTCATGTTATTCTTAAACATTCTGAAATTCTTAAACATTCTGAAAGTTCACCTGGTTTGAAGGATCTTATAGGCACTATCGGTGTATGCCGGTTTTTATTTTTGCTGGGTAATAGTTTATCAAAAACAGACCGTATGTTGCGGGCAAACATCACTTCAGCTGGCGAAAAGCCAGATGGTTTGTTTCTGTTCGGGGTAATTCTGTAGACTTGTAGGAACTGTTGTATGGCTCTTTCTGTTGGTACGTCCTCTGCTTTTTTCAAGGCTCTCTTAAGCGTGTCCACAAACCTATCGGCTTGCCCGTTAGATCTTGGATGGTATGGTGCTATTTTAATATGTTTGACTTTATATGTCGCACAGAATTCTTGAAAGTCTCTCGAGGTGAATTGGGTACCATTAACTGTTACAAAGCAATCTACCACGCCGAATCGTGCGAATAACTCGTGTAGACAATTAACAGTGTTTTCCGTCGTAGGGTTTTTCTATCTGAAAACTTCTGGCCACTTGCTAAAGCTATCTACCGTTATCAAGTAGTAATATCCATCTATGGGTCCTGCATAGTCCGCATGGATTCTAGACCAAGGTCTGTCCACCTTAGGCCATGTTTTGTGAATAATGTGGTGCCTCTGCTGCCGTAGCACAGCCTCTACATCTTTCTACCATTTGAGTAATGTCGTTATCCATATTAGGCCAGTACACAAAATTTCTCATTAACGTTTTCATCCGATTTTTTCCTGGGTGTCCTAGATGAAAGTCCTTCAGAATTCGTCTTAATAAAGATTTGGGTATGACCACTCTTTCATTATAAAGTAATATGTGATCACAGATTGAAAACTGTCCGCTAGATGATAGATAGGTTTTTGTGTGAGAGATTGTCAATCACAACATAGTAAA
>OZ038480.1:38926585-39044085 GCA_964036315.1 Acanthosepion esculentum | reverse complement strand
ATATATATATATATATATATATATATATATATATATATATATATATATATATAATTACTTATATATTTTTTTAATTAAACGATATTAATTACATTTGCCGTAGTGAATGTTTTATTAAAAACAGGTCATTTACTTAAATAAATTGTATCTATAACAATAAAGTTTAAACAGACAAGATATTAAATCATTATCGAACTTAGTTCATTTCATTATATACTGTCATTGTTTACGTTAACATACGTTTTGTGAGCAGATATGATCGAGAAAATTCGTCGAAGATTGTGTGCTTATAAACGGAAATTTGGGCTCTGCTAACTAGACGCTTCTCTATAGCTAAATTGTATAGCATGTCAGATCAAGAAATATAGGTTCGATTCCTATTGGAAACCGCATATTTTGTACGAAATTTCTCGAACATTCAGACCTGTAAGTAAAAATAATTAATATGGTTTAATTAAAAAAAACAGAGCATTTACTTATATTAATTGAATCTATAAAATTAATGTATAAACAATATATATATATATATATATATATATATATATATATATATATATATATATATGTAAGCAAATGTGTGGATGTAGATCCGACGGTATGATGAAAATGTGGAAAAGACAAAGCAAAATCCGAATATATGAGTTTACTGTTTTTATTTTGTTTTTGTTTTTGTTATTCTTTCGACGTCAGACGTTTCGGTCAAATAGACCTTCTTCGGGACATGGTTAATGGAGACATATTTATATTAGATTTAAGTTTGATGAAGAGACGATATATACAGGACTTTTGATTTCGACTCTGTGAAGATCTTAAAATATATCCACAATAAAAACCTTAGGCAGATTTATGAGGCTGGCATGATAGCCACCTCACACACAGTAAATAACCGACCAGGGTTCTTTCAGATCGCGAGCTGTGTAGCAAGATTAATGCGTGACAAACGTACCGATAAGCTATAGTTTTAAATAGTCCCCCCCACCTTCCACTTAAGACACAATCTTTTCCCTGGGCGCAGGTCTTCGTAGTTGCCGCCCACGCGACGCCAGCGTATCCGACTCCAAGAAAGAATACTCTGACTTTAGAATTTCAGTTTTTTCTGTTTCTGACCAGTCCTGTATATATCGTCTCTTCATCAAACTTAAATCTAATATAAATATGTCTCCATTAACCATGTCCTGAAGATGGTCTGTTTGACCGAAACGTCTGACGTCGACAGAATAACAAAAATAAAAAAACAGTAAACTCACCTATTCGGATTTTGCTTTGTCTTTTCCACAGTTTCATCATATATATATATATATATATATATATATATATATATATATATATATATATATATATGTATCTATAAAATGTAAAACATTAGGCCTAAGGAAAAGTACTGGCTATGTATTTCTTTTAAACCTTCTCTAGCCTGCATATACATATAAAGTCTGCAAAGGTTCTCGTGACACATTTCTGAAGAACACTTGACCAGTGAAACTACTCGTCACGAGAAATTCTGATTTACCCCTCTTCATTCTCTATACCTACAGACGCTACACTCCTGAAATTGATAATGTTGTCCTCATAGAACATTTCAAACAATACCAACAGACATTATATATATATATATATATATATATATATATATATATATATATATATATATATATATATGTCTCTGTGTGTGTATGTGTGTGTGTGCGCGCACGCAAAGAGACTGAACAGCAGAAATATGAACAGTCTCCTATGGATACTGCAGGGAATGCTTACCTTTTCTTATTTTAAATGCATTCTTAGAATTCCAAAGCTTCAATTATATACAAAAGAAGACTTGTGATGTATTTGCAATTGGCATCTCAAGGGCCGATCTCTTCCTTGAGATTTTCCGTTGAATGTTCTCAAAGTCGAAGATGTCACTCTTCATTCTTGGTTAAGGCCAAGTTTCTATTCTGTTGGCACGAAAATTTATTCAGTGAAAATTAAATAAACTTGTTGATTCTATTCTCAGCACAAATACTTACCAATGATATCCATTTCTGCGGAATGTAGATCTTTAGAAAATGTTATGATTTTTATTCCATTCATATACGTCAAACCTTATTTGCGAAATCGTAAAATGACATTTGACAGTAAAGCAAATAATATCAAAGCGAGGTGATTTTTTTTTATAAATGAGGTCTTAACAGGAAAATTACTGCCACAAGTATATAACGTTCTCTTATTAATTAAAATTAATACGTCGTACTTCGTGTTCATCAAATTAGTCATAGAAAAAGAGTAATAGTTAATTGTATCGCGAAATTTTTATACAAAGTTTATTCAATTCTGCGTATGTGACAAATATACGTTTACGTACAATTATAACACTTTTAAAAGTAATTTCGTTGTTTATTATATAAAAATGTTCAGCAAGGAAATGAACTATATAATAAATTCAAGATGCACTGTTACAGAAAATCGGGAATATAAAAAAAAGGCCTTTCGGATGCCATGACAGTTATTGACACATGATTGTAAAATTGTGTATTGCGATTTAAGCACAATATACAGGAGCTGCACATTTGGACCTAATACCTGCTGTGTTAAAAATACAGGGGCTGCAAATGTAGGTATACAGCAAATATTTTACCATTATTCTAATAGTGGCTCTAGGATTCATTTAATACTAAAAGCATTCAGTTCATTAAATCAATTTTTATGTTTTTATTTTCATATTTTTTTATCATAATACCTTCATTATAATTTTTATGTTTTAATAAATAATAATAATAATAATAATAATAATAATAATAATAATAATAATAATAATAATAATAATAATACAATTCTATGGGACTACACAATACACACTGAAGGAACAATCAAAGCCAACCGCCCAGACATTGTTATTAAACACGACAAACAAAATAAGTGCCACCTTATTGATATGGTAGTCCCTCCAGACTGCAATGTATCTTTGAAGATATTCGAAAAGCTGTCAAAATAGAAATCTCAAAGATGTGGCACATGGGAACATCAGCAATCCCTGTTGTACTTGGAGACCTTGGACAGATTGGAAAAGATTCCAGTAGACTAATTGAAGGCATCCCTGGAAGTCCATGCCTCAAAGAGATACAAAAAATGTTCTGACAAGTACAGCCCACACTTTACGAAGGGCTTTATCTATGTAATTTTTTTTTTTTCAGTGGAAAGTGTCATGATGCCATTTCTAACTTTAGGACCCTGGGTGGGACCCGGAAAGAAATGTGTAAACGCCAGATATCAAAGAAAATAAAAATAATAATAATAATAATAATAATAATAATAATAATAATAATAATAATAATAATAATAATAATTGTGTTGTAGATATAGTGGTAATTTAACGATAGCTGATAATTTAAGCGGCGATAAACGAGATTGATAGGTTTATTATTGATATATTATTTATAACTATATTTATTATTGACATCATTGTTTAATCAATACAATACGCTTTGTGCGCACGTTCTTTGATCTGGTGCTTCCGCTGATCATCTCGAGGTCCCCGACAAAATCCAGAGACGGATATGCAATCTGATCTGGCATCCCGTCTGCAGTTGATATTTCACAGACGTGCTGTGGCTTCTCTCTGTCTTTTCTGCAAGTACTTTCATGGCAGCTGTTCCGACGAGTTACTATCCTAGGTTCCCAAAATGTATGAATTTAAGCGTGTTACTAGGTTGGCATCTCGGTCCCACCCTTTCACTGTCGAAACGACTAAATGTAGCCATCTCTTCCACTCCAACAGCTTCTTATCTCGCGCCTCTCGTCAGTGGAACTCCTTTCCTATTACTTGCTACCCTGATAGCTATAATCTTCAAATATTCAAATGTAATGTCAATCGACATCTTCTGATGCCTTGACCTTGATCCCTGTCTTTTTCTTTATCCTTTTCCCAAACACTCCTCTTTACTCTTATTCACAATCTCTGTAACCACTTGCGTGCTCGTGGCACTCCCGCCTTGCTTGGGGTGATTTGCTTAAAAAAATTACTTTTGTCCCACTTTTATATTGTTAATTTTATCTTTTTTGTTTCGCAAAATTGTTTACATACAATGATGTCCATAATTAAAGTGATCAATACTGCGATTCGGATTATTTCAGAGTGACGTCAGGTGTAACGGCTGAGTTTAGCTAGACTACATGTATCAAACCGTTTTATGTTTCTTCTTCTTCTTCTTCTTCTTCTTCTTCTTCTTCTTCTTCTGTGGATACTATGGTTTCTTCTTCTTCGGATTCATCATCATAATCATCATCATCATCATATTCTTCTTCTTCTTCTTCTTCTTCATAATAATAATAATAATAATAATAATAATAATATTAATATTTCCTTTGATTTTTGGAATAAACTAATTTCTTTTCGTGTCCCGACCAGAGATCTAAGTTCAGATATGGCATCATGACATTTTCCACTGATCTGTTTTGTAAAGAATCACGCATATTTTACATAGATAAAGTCCTTCGCAAGTGGTGGGCTGTAATAGTGAAAACAATTTTTTTTGTATTTTTAAAGGCATGGGCTATCAGGAATACCTTCAGTGTATTGAAATCCAATCAATCTGAGAGCTCCAATTACAACTGGAATTGTTGATATCATACTGTGTCACCTTTTTGAGATTTCGATTTCAAGGTCCTTGTATTTTGATATATTTTTTTAAGATTTTCAAAGATATATTGCAGTCTACCGGTATTGGCATGTCAATAAGAAATCACATTTTATCTTTGCAGTCTTTAATCATGAGGCCTGGGTGATTAGCTTTGATTAGTGCGTGTCTGTTTGTATTGTAAAGCCCCATAAAATTGTTACAGATTCTATCACCGTAACACGGTCTGGATCGTTTTTATACCAATTTCTTGCAGTTTCCTTACCGTTAAAGTTGCAGATTTTTCAGTGCAGACATTCTTTTATTATTATTATTATTTTTATTATTATTATTATTATTATTATTATTATTATTATTATTATTATTTTCTTTGATATCTGGCCTTTACACATTTCTTTCCGGGTCCCGCACAGGGACCTAAAGTTAGAAATGGCATCATGACACTTTCCACTGCCAAAAAAATAATATATTACATAGATAAAGCCCTTCGTAATGTGTGGGCTGTACTTGTCAGAACAATTTTTTGTATCTCTTTGAGGGATGAACTTCCAGGGATCCCTTCAATTCGTCTACTCGAATCTTTTCCAGACAGTCCAAGGGCTCCAACTACAACTGGGATTGTTGATGTTTCCATGTGCCACATTTGTGAGATTTCTATTTCAAGGTCCTTGTATTTTGACAGATTTTCGAATATCTTCAAAGATACATTGCAGTCTGAAGAGACTGCCATATCAATAAGGTGGCACTTATTTTGTTTGTGGTTTTTAATAACAATGTCTGGGCGGTTGGCTTTGATTGTTCTGTCAGTGTGTATTGTATAGTCCCATAGAATTGTAACAGGTCCTATCTTTGTAACCGGGTCTGGGTAGTGTTCATACCAATTTCTTTCAGTTTCCTTCCCGTAGGAGTTGCAAATTTTCCAGTGCAGATATTGGCCCACTCCGTCATGCCGGGTTTTATATTCAGTGGGTGCCAATTTCGTGCAACCTGATACAAGATGCTCAATGGTTTCTGGATATTTATCACAGAATCTGCGTTTTTGGCTAACACAGTATTTTAGTATATGTGCTTGTTATTATTATTATTATTATTATTATTATTATTATTATTATTATTATTATTATTATTATTATTATTATTTTCTTTAATTTCTGGTGTGAACTCATTTCTTTGCGGGTCCCGATCAGAGACTTAAGGTCAGAAATAGCATCATGCTATTTCCACTGAGCAATTCTGAAAAATACATATATATTACATAGGTAAAGCCCTTTGTAACGTGTGGGCTGTACTTTCGAAAAAAACCTTTTGTATTTCTTTAAGACATGGGCCACCAGTAATGTATTCAACATGTCTACTGGATCTTTTCCAATCAATCCAATGTCGCCAACTACAAAAGAACATTTTCGTGTTCTCATGTGCTACATTTTCGATTTTTTGATTTCAAAGTCATTGTAATTTGATAGCTTTTTAAGATCTTCAAAGATACATTGCAGCCTGAATAAGGAGGCAATGTTTTGTTTGTGGTCTCCAATAACGATATATGGGCGATTAATTTGATTGTTCTCTCTGTGTGCATTGTGAAGTCCTCATAAAATTGTTGCAGGACCTGTCTCCGTAACCGGGAATGGCTGGTGTTCATAACAATTTCTTTCAGTTTCCTTTCCGCAGAAGCTGTAAATTTACCAGTCCCGATATTTGCCCAATCTGCCATGCCGTGATTTATATTCAGTGGGTGACAATACCGTGTAATCTGATATAAAATGGTCATTTGTTTCTGGATATTTATCATAATGATGGTGTTGAATGTGACATTCAACACCATCACTTGATGAAACACCAGAAGTTTTTGAAATAAAATGGCTATTTTTGTAGTGATTTTATTACATATTTATGTTATGATTTTCGAATAAATAATTATATTTGCTCTACTCTGTCTTGAGCACTGTTTTAAGAATAGTATTTGTTGGTTATTTGAATTTCTTCCATATACACCAATCTTATACTTGAGCGTGTGTGTGTCTGTGTCTCTCTCTCTCTCTCTCTATATATATATATATATGTGTATATATATATATATGTATATATATATATATATATATATATATATATATATATGTGTATATATATATATATATGTATATATATATATATGTATATATATATATATATATGTATATATATATATGTATATATATATATATGTATATATATATATGTATATATATATATGTATATATATATATGTATATATATATATATATATATGTATACATATATGTGTGTGTATATATATATATATATATATATATATATATATATATATATATATATATGTGCATGCGGACAAAAACAATTTTCGCTACAAAGATGCATGTTTGTTTCGATGCATTATGCGCATCTCGAGTGGTGAGAAATAAAAAATAAGGCCATGGACAATTCTATTCAAAAACAAGCCGCATATGGTACGTAACTTCCTTAAAAAAATATAGGGTGACACACCTTAAGATGAAACAGAGAGGGTTAAAAAAGAGGGAGAATAACGGAAAATTTATGGTGCTTCATGTCACTTCTTCAGTGAGGAGATTGCCAGTCATTCACATTCGTAGAGAATTATCCGTGTTTTATTCCCAGGCAACGAATACACACACACACACACACACACACACACACACACACACACACACACACACACACACACACACACGGAGAGAGAGAGACACACACATATATATATATATATATATATATATATATATATATATGCGGAAAAAGTCACTACAAAGATGCGTTATTGTTTTGATGCATTATGTGCACCTCGACTGTTGAGAACCAAAGATAGTTATGGACGATTCTATAAAAAAAACAAGCCCCCTATAGTAAATAACTTCCTTAAAAAAACTATAAGGAGATCCAACTTAAGAGGAAACAGAAAGGGGTAAAGAAGAACGAGAGAAAAGGAAATAAAAGGAAGTTACAAAATATACTAGTAGCTGTTGGTAGCGGAAGTGCCCGCTAAAGATTTTTATGCCATGCAATTGTCAGATATTTATGCCCCCCACGTTAAAACTCCAAGCAAAAAGAAGAGAGGGAAGGTGGTAAGAGGTAAGAAGGGAATAGAAGATAGGAAAAAGAGGAAGGAGAAAAGTGAGAGATAGTGTAGCGTCATGTCATAGTAGTAATCGAAAATGATACCACCGGTGAAATGACACCGATCTTAGGCCAGGAACAGGGCTGATTGATCCCAGGTTTAGGTTGGAGTTCCTGCCTCTTTTTTCGAATAAACTTAGTATATAAATTAATAAAAGTACGTAAAATATATGAGTTATTTTTCAAGCAAAAATTTTTGTTCAGAATGTGACATGTAAGTAAAAAGACATATATGATGTCGTGTGTTAATATAAATTTTCTATAAAAATTAACACTGTTATCAAAATACAACTTGTAGAATAAGTATACATATAAATCTAATTATTCGATATTATTGAAAGTATTGTACATGTGCGCAAGGAATTTAGAGTTATAATTTGGGATAGATCAGTAAAGGTGTATAAGACAGTAAAATATATGAAGGAGGTTAATTATAAATTTGATGCTTTAGCACAATTGTATTGTTCTAACTTTACAATAGTAATGTGCCTACATTATCCTCATGTAAAAAGTATAATAAATAATTATTGCTCTCTTCTTGGTATTGAGTCCTCTTTTGAATTAATGCTGTGAACATTAGAATTTATATTATTTTCGTTCTCATTACATTTGTATATATATATATATATATATATATATATATATATATATATATATATATATATATATATATATATATTTATATATATATATCAATCTCTATATATTTACATATATATATATATTAATATCTATATCTATATATATATTAATATATATTCATATAAATTAAGATATGTTAATACACACATACACACACACACATACATATATATATATATATATATATATATATATATATATATATATATATATATATATATATATATATACGTAAATATACATATGCCTCACCGCTTGCAGGACTCGGTGATTGGTGCACAATCTCCAGGTATATAGTTTGGACTGACATTATTGATATTACATTCACCACTCTTTTATTAACACCAGCACTATATTAGCGATATATATATATATATATATATATATATATATATATATATATATATATATATATATATATATATATATATGTATATATGTATGTATATATATATATATATATATGTATATATATATATATATATATGTATATATATATATATATATATGTATATATATATATATATCTGTATAAATATATATATATGTGTATATATATATCTGTATAAATATATATATATGTGTATATATATATGTATATATATATATATGCATATATATGTATATATATATATATATATATATATATATATATACATATATATGTATATATATATATATATATATATATATATATATATATATATATATATATATATATATATATATATATATACGCGTGTCTGTAATTTTTTATTAATTTAAAATTCGTGTTTGTTTTTAAATCGTTTGTGTTCTTTCAGTTCTTTGCGTCTTGTCTAATAATGAAATTAATAATCTTCCGTGGTAGTGATCGAGAGACATATTAAAGAAAATGTGTTTCGCACTTTACCACTCGGCTGAACGATATTTAAAACAGGATAAATAAATGAAATGTGTCTACAGTCATGTTCGCCTGGCTTCCAAATGATATAACTTTTTTTTAATTTTACTTTCCCGATGCAATAGCCATCATACACTGATTATTGTAGTTACCTCTGAATATTCCGAGTCGCTATGATAATTAGTTACCGTATGATTTTATAGTACAATGGAATGTGTAGTTCAACTGAGGTTAGTAAATTATTTCGAAAATTAAATTTGGGTCTAATTTCGCATTAAGGCGAGTGTGAAATGATTTCACATATATGCTGAAGCAATGATGTTCATTTGAATTTGCCCATATCTTGAATACTATCTGCAGTTTTCCTTTAAAGCATATTGACAACTAAAATTCTATATAACTTATTTATATTAAGTTTTACATTCACAATAGCAATTAACAAATATCTTCGTCTATTGACGTTAAACTATCTTATTCGTTAATTTATGTTTCACCAAAGTGGAAATTATGGTAGCATTCGTGTATGGCTATCGAATTGTCATCAGTATAATATTAAAAAGAAAACTGAAATGAAACTGGTATAATGGAGAATTGTGCAGCATTTAATTGTATGAAAGTATTTTAAAAGTGTTTCCGATATTAGAATATGTTGTGTGTCCTTGACAAGAGTAAAAGATAAATATGAAACTGGATGACAAAGTTGAATATCATATAAACTAATAAAGTTTTGTCAACGAAATTTAATCGATACAAATTGTGGCAAGTGGCCAACTGATTGAGTAGAAACCACTTATATAAAGCAGGAAGATGCAATAAAGAAACGGGGACAGACTATTAGTAATAAAATGTAGTAAGTATTTTATAAAATCATTTGCACATTATTACTTTCTCAAGTACAATGCGACAGAACATTTTCGAATTTAAATATCATAAAGACAAGGTTAATAATTTCGCTATCTGAGGAGAATTTTGAATTATTTCTTGCTATCCACTGAAAAATAATTGTTAGATGAATTGGATGCAGAAGCAATTATTGGCAGATTCGAACAATAACCTCTCGAACACGAACGATTGCTCTTAATATAGAGATCTGCATGCAATGCTTTATTGGGGTTTTGAAATATTAATGTATACATTGTGCAATAAACTATATAACAATATCAACCAATTGATTAAAATAAAAGTAATTTAATTATTGCATTCGGTATTTATATTTGGCATCTGCTAACAGTAATATGCAAAGTGTGCATATACAGCAATTTATTTATTTTGTCCCAGGCTTCTCAATCGATATTTTCACGACAGTTCTTCGACTGAACTACATTCCTTTGTCATATCAACCCAGGCTTTCACAGATGGACAAACCATGTCGCGTACACCGAGTCGACGCATTCTCATTCAATTGTTACTCCACTGTTAAGAAGTAAGTTTCACAAAGTTTCTTCCACAGAATAGTTTCAATGTGAAACAGAATCCCGAGAGTTTGCTTTCCTGATCAAAATAATCTAACCAATCCGATTTGATAGTAACTCTTTATCTATCCGCCATCTTCGTAATATGTTATCCTTGAGCTCTCCCTATACACTTTTACAAAATCCCTATTTATTAATATTCTACCTTGAGTAATATTCGGGACTTGTACTGGGTGAAAAATTATAAGAAAAGTTAAAAAGAACATGGTCGTGGGTTATACATATTCCGGTGAATTTTCCTAATTTACTGTCGCTTTCATTCACTTTATCATTTGTGAGGAGATTGTCCAGCAGTCACTGGTATATGGGTGATTATATAAGACAAAATGTTTTGTTGTTGTTGCTAAGTATAGAGTATATCTTAATACGTTATTTATTTTCTGAAAGGCTGTCCCGATGCGACTTCTGATTTAGACACCTGAAACTATACAGCTAAATTTATTTATCCTCGCGGGGCTTATAACACATTGGCTGTACGGTTAGTGTGACGGATATCGCTACGGCAAACCAAGTTCCAATTCTGAGTTAGGTCTTGTGTTGACATTCGGAAATTTTGAATTCCCAGCCATTTCGAATGCAAAGTTCTATGTCTTAATAGGGCATAACAATTCTCAGATAAAGAATTGAAATCAATGGAAATCTATGATAGCTTATACAGGGTGTGAATTGTCGCAATTTAACTTCGCGCATGCGCTTTGTTTGTTTTTAGTTTTTCGACAACACCGTATTGTAAGGTCACCTGGGCACCGTCTGTGAGAAAAACAGTACCATTCACTCCGAAAGAAATTTGAAAATGACAAAATTTTAAGAACATACATTTTTAATTTTTTGGTCATTCCGTTGAATGTCACGTTTGTAATAACTTCTCCCTCAAATTTTTTTTTCTTCCAGTTACCGACCTGTCTTTTTTATTGGTTCTCAACATGGTCGGTTTGTTTAATTTCCTCCACGTCTGTAAGTTAATAATTGTTAAATCTGATTCGGAATCCAATTGTAGTCTGACTTTTTTACGTATTTTCGTATATTTGTCTCGTCCACTTGGTCAGTTCTAGTGACTCTTACTCGGCTTCTGCTTTATTTCCGAGTTCAACAATGCGAACTTTTATGTCCCACTTTATTACACGACAGACAAGTCTTAAAGCGGTATGGACAATCTTTGTACCAATTTCAAAGTCCCACAGCGATAGTATGTAGTGGATGGTAGTTTTTTCTGATATTTCATTTGATTTTTTGAAGTAGAAAAATTTGTTTGTCTTGTTTTTTAAGTAGAATAATTGGTTTGATTTGTTTTTGAGGCGGGACAAAAACGTGTTTGTCGTTGTACTTTTCGTATGTAAGCGACGCCACACTCTTCTATATCTTTCGAGTCCTTTTTTACGCTTATACATCTCTGACAGTCTTCAGCCAATTTTTGTAGCGTCAATTCGGGTTCACTCTCCAGTTATGTTAGAATCCTCCGCCTGATCTCCGCATCTTTAGTCGAAACCAGGCTTTGGACGAATATCAAATATTTAAAATTGTCCGGGCTGAGTTCAGATAACTTAAAATCATCACAGTGTTTGTTTACTATCGAAGTGAATGTTATATAGTCTTCGCTATCCTTTTTTGTTAGATTTAAACATTTCCAACTTTTGTGGAATAGTGAAGTGTTCGGATTAAATAATTCCGTTAAAAGTTGTACGGCTTCATTAAAAATCAACTTATTCGTTTTTCTCGGTAGGGTGTAGTCTACGAATTTAATGTATTCGCTTGACCCTAGTTTCCTCAGTTGTAGACGTACTCTTTTTGCGTCTGACCAATTTCCGCAATCAAAATCATATAAATCTTCATATCTTCTGAAGTAAGCCGCGATGGTTTTGTCTTCGTCCGGTGCATAAGTGAAGTCTTTGATAGAGCTCCTTATAGAATTTTGCGAGAAAGCCGTTTCATTTTAAGAATTTTGCTCTTTATTTGTTATTGCCCGTAATAGTAATTCTTGTAGTTCAAGATGCTTCTGTTCGTTTTTCTGTTGCTGCTCGAATTGCATTTTCATTAGTTCCAGTATGGTTGCCTTAAAGTCTTCCATGTTTACCGTAATTATGTGTAAGTATGTTTTTTTTTAGTGTAGACTTCAGGTCTTTGTTGCCTGTTGTTCTGGAATCTTTGTACGAAAAATTTTTTTCCTGCGTAGAATTCGTGTCTTTGTTACGACTGTAAAGTGTGTGTCCAAAAAGGAAATTTTCTCTTTTCATATTTTTTATGTAAAGCGTAGAACTTGTGTGTTTTTTCTCACTACCTACGTCGCCTCTGTTACGGACGATCGATAGCAAAAATGTTTTTTGTAGATTCTCCGCGTAGAACTTGTTTTTTTTTTTCAATATTCGCGTAGAACTTGTTTTTTTAATATTCTCCGCGTAGAGTTTGTTTCTTCAGTATATTTTTTTAGGATTTCTCCGCGTAGAATTCGTTTCTTCAGTCCTCGTCGCCACTGTTATGGTTCAATATCCTCGCACCTCTGCTATGGTCTAAGGAAGAACAACACGAACATAAGGGTAGGAACAACAAAGATATATTAAACAGAATAATTATACAGCAGTTGAAGGTGTTAGTATGACTGTCAGTCTGGCTTAGAGTGAACTTCTATTGTCTCGACTCGCTCTACTTTGTTCTCTCCGGCTCACTTGAGAGGCGCAGTCTTTATAGTATCAGGAAGAGTTCATTGTCGTTACAGGTAAGATCCCATAACAGTTCCTGACCTATCTTATATTTTCTTGATAATTGTTCTGTTGAACTCTTCGCTATGGTTCGTAGACTTTATACGCAGTACTAGATTGGTGGCAAGGTATCATCTATTCAAAGGTGAACTGGCCAGATGTAACCGTAAGTTCTATGCTAACAGTTCCTTTCCTCGCATTTCACGCTCGTGGAGCACTCTTCCGGTTCCATGCTTTCCAGACAACATTGCTCTTTAAAGAGTCAAATGCAACGTCAGTTGTTATACAATGTACTCTTGTTTAATCTTCTATTGTTCAAACTCCTAAATATTGTTCTCTTTTTTCCTATTCATTCACACTCTGGAATCCGTTATGTCTTAGTGGCTTGACTGTAACGCATGGTGTCAGATGTTAAAAAGAAACATTCGCTTCATAAATAAGTATTTTTCTTTAAATTTGAAATCACTAGATTTAAACTTAATAAATTTATCAATTAAGCAGTCATTATTTCTTAATTTGATTTGCATTGACTAACAGAAAATTAAAGTATTTCTAGTAATCGTTTAGGTATATATATATATATATATATATATATATATATATATATATATATATATATATTAGGTATTTATATATATATATATATGTATATTAGGTATTTATATATATATATAAGGTATTTATATATATATATAATATATAATATATATATATATTTATATATATATAATATATATATATAATATATAATATATATATATATATTTATATATATATATAATATATATATATATATATATATATAAATTAATTTTTGTCATGAATCTCGAGGATGTGTAACTGACTGTACGAGCGTAGCTTACATGTGACACAAGGTCGAAAATATGGGGTACACAGTAAGGATCGAACTCACTTCTCAAGCGTAATTGATCTATCGAGACAAGCTGTCTGACCATTACACGATGCTGAATTGCTCTAAATGATTTTCTAAGCGTAGCTTAGATGTGGCACTCAGTGATGATCGAACTTACTACTCAGTCGTAACTGATCTAGCATAAACTAGCTTGCTAACGATTACACCACCCTAAACAATTTTTGAAGCGTAGCCGAAGGTATGAAGCAGCGAGCATAGAACTCACTATTCAATCATAAATGATCTATCGAAAATAGCTCGTTGAATATTACACCATGTCGAAATGCACCTCCAAAAAGTTCAGATTCGTGCCTTATCGGTTTACTTCGCATTATGAACTTGGGAAAAATAGGAAACCACTTTGTTCCTACTCATCTTGGTTTTAAATAACAGTCTCGAATGATATTTTTTTAAATTTGAATTCGTAGGACTCGACAGGAAACAACTTTACTATATTTCGAAAGAAGTCATGTAAATTCAGAGATAATAAATAAAATGAAACATTTCAAAGCCATGATGAACTACATCGAGATGCGACATAGAAAAATAACAAACGTATAATCGATTATAAATACATTATTGTTATATGTGATTCAGTCCAGGAAATACCAAAGTATCTGAATCAAAATTAATATGAATCAGGAAGATCAATTAAAAAGCACTAGATCTGCATATATAGTGATCTGTATTTTCTTAAACCTAAGTGATTATAAAATAAGATTTTGCCTTGGTGCCACATCATAACTACAAGAGACAGACGACTCAGCGGGTTGATTTGGAATGTGTTTTCAGAAAAACCGAGTGCAGAATCGGGCCTCAAATTATACCACTTTGTTCGCCAAAATATAAAGGGCGTCGACAAGAAATAATGCTTCTTGGAGAGCCAGGATTTTCCATATTCAGAATAGGAATGAAAGGTAAATAATACGAAGAAATAATGTAACGTTACATAACGTTTTCATAGGTATCGTTTAATAACTATTAATTCCAAAATGCAACAAGTGTATTTTTCCCTAATAATTCTGGTATTTTTCTTTGCTAATGTTTAATTCATTTTGCAATCGAAAGATTATTGAAAAGGGACTGACAAATTTCTTTCTTTGATTTTGCCTTCATTGTCATCTTTTCCACTAAAAATCACGCTGGGATTCCTATAGAAATATCCATTCTCTCGGAGGTGCAAATTTGTAGATGAATTGATTTTTAAAGCATAATTGAGATGTTGGCATCATATAATATTCTGAATATTAGTTTATTTTGATTCTGCTACTGCACAATTTTTTATGGCTTTCTGAAATAAATCAATTCGCTGCGGAGCGAAAGTGATTGCCCCGCAAGGAAGTAAATTCCATGGGGGAACATTTTAAGAAAAGAGAGGTTTTCTCAGACTTGCAATCTCTAAATCATTTTCAGTGACTATTAACTTACAATGTCTACTTTGGTGTGGTGAATTAATGACCGGAAATGACGTTTATACTCCTTAATGCTTTTTTTTGTCGTAGCCAAATCCTACATAAACTCAATGATTTGGTAGCATTCGCTATTTCAAAAGAATGAATTGATTCCATTTGTTGCGAAACGTCACCATTACATTTTTGATATTGAAACTTTAGTATAGACACGTAATATCTATGGCTTCGTCTCAGAAAAAAAGAATTAACAGTAAAAGGGATAAACAATCAGATTTCTAGATAATGCATGCACAAAGACGTAGGCGCACACAAAAACAAAAATATACATCGGGCGGTTAACTCTCTTCTCTTGTATGTTGAATAGGAGTAGGGGTTTATCCCTTGATTCTTGTTTAGGGTTCCGGGTGCTTATGAAGTCATTCCTTCTCTATCACTTCCAGTAGCCCCTTGTTTCTTAGTGACGTAACCGCCTTTTTTGACTTGAATAGATTAAAATATTCTCTCTCAAACAACCACACACGCATATTATACACACACACGCACACATATATATATATATATATATATATATATATATATATATATATATATATATATATATATATATATATTAGTGGTGAGGACTCTTAGGCGCCAGAAAGAAAGACACAGAAGAAGAAGGTAGTTTGGACTAGTGTATTGAAATAACAGAACATATATACAAAATAAGAGTGTTGTTAGTCAGCAGATAGAAGTCTCCGTCTGAACTGTCAGGTTACACTGCGTCCCGACTGCCTCCTTAGGAAGTCTCGCAGGTTAGTATTTATTGAGACATTTACCGGACAGAATGTCAGAGAAATTTTCAACGAAAATATTGTAGTTTAAAAACAGAAAATTGACTTTACTAACCGAAACGCTCCTCTGTGGCTCAATCGGTAAAAGCACGCCATTTTATATGACGGTTCCGTATAGGAAAACAGGTTCGATTCCTGTCGAGTGACACGTATTTTTGATGAAAAATTTTCGGTAAATGTCGTTAATACTGTTTATTATAAACAGAACGTTTACTTAAATATTTTTATCTATGAAAAAAACGTATAAACATAAAAAATGTCATAAAATAATTGTCGGTCTTTGTCGATTTCATAATGTGTGACGTTATTTGTCTACATTTGTATACGCATCGACCAGATATGAATGTACGAGAAAAAATCATGGAGAATTGTAGTTTAAAAACAGTAAAATCAACCTCGCTAACCGAAACGCTCCTCTGTGGGTCAATCGGTAAAAGCACCTCAGAATGTAGAACAGTTCCGTATAGGATACAGGTTCGATTCCTGTCGGGGGACGCATATTTCCTAGGAAAATGTCTCGGATATTCAGGCCGGTTAATATTGTTTATATAAACAGAGCATTTACTTGAACTTTTGTATCTATAAAAAGAACGTATAAACATAAAAATGTCTTAATCTTAAAATAAATAAATAAATATATATATATATATATATATAAAAATGTCTTAATCTTAAAATAAATAAATATATATATATATATATATATATATATATAAATAAATAAATATATATATATATATATATATATATATATATATATATATATATGCCCTGTCTTATACAGACATATATACATGTTTATATAAACAGAGCATTTACTTGAACTTTTGTATCTATAAAAAGAACGTATAAACATAAAAATGTCTTAATCTTAAAATAAATAAATAAATATATATATATATATATATATATATATATATATATATATATATAATAAATAAATATATATATATATATATATATATATATATATATATATATATATATATATATATATATATGCCCTGTCTTATACAGACATATATACATGAATTTGTATATGTATGCTAAAAATATCTTTTGCAAAAGTATTAATATTTTGTATGAGAAATATAATACATTTTTAACATTACCACAATTTTAAACTAAGTTGCATATTAATACAGGTTCCAAATGCTAACTAAGAACTGACAACTTGTAAAATCGACATATGTAGCTGTCTCTGTTTGAAGGAAAACAGGATTGTGCGATTATGACGGTATTTTAATAGTTATTTTATTTATTGTTGCACTTTTGGAAATATTTAACACAAGATGACGAAATTACAGCAACTAATCGTTGAGGTGAGGACAGAAACTGAAATTTTATTCTCAGATGTCTACTCTTAAAGAAAATTGTAGAATATTTTTAGACGCGAAGTGCAAAATCCGTTTGAAAGACTGAAACTGACGTAAATGTTGATAGAAAAACAGCTGGTTCCCCAAAAACTACAAATGTTGCTGAATATAAACACTTGATTACTGAGTAACCTAAAAATCGAGGGTAAAACTGCTCCAGAGTTGACAGCTAAACTTAATCCATCTTAATTTATCTTGACAGCAACCGGCGTCGCTCTCATCTGTGAAAAATCGACGCAGCTCCGAGGGGCTTAGGAGGTGCATAGCCATAAAATAACAATGCAATGTAAGAGGAATAAGCAGAAAAGCCAGCTATCGGCCAAAAGCACAAGAACTCCACGTTGTAACTGTGGAAAAACGTAGTGTAGACAAACGAGCCCAAATTTCAACTCTTTGTTATTTAGAAGACTGTGTATGTGAGATGAAAATCCAGGAGAATGACTGAATGATGAAGGGGTAGTTACAACAGTTAAACATGGTGGTGAGTCAGTCGTGGGGTGAGGGTGTTTTGGTTTGGTTTGTTTTACGGCATATCAATCTCAATGGGTTATTTAATGCCGACAAAATTTATAATGTTAGTATTTTTTTTAAAAATCTATTTAAAAAAATGTATAGCTGTTTTTATTGCATGTATTATTTTAAAGTAATGCTGATAATAATCTTTCCTTTAAAAATTATTGCTGGTAATAATTTTTACAAAATATTTCTGGCATTAAAACCTATTTTTACACTTTCATAATACTTTGATCCAAGTTTGGGTGTTAACTATTTACCTATAGTTGGGACCCTAACAGGTGCTACCACCACTGGCCATGGTGGACCTGGGAAGACAAGCAATTAATAGTTAACTTCCTCGTTCCTCATAACCTCCTTATCAAAGGCCTTGCTGTCACAATTAGTTTATTGTCTTACTCAGGACGCGAATGTAGTTTATTGTCTTACTCAGGACGGTGAGGGTGTTTTGGGGAGAGAGGGCTGATACCAAAGCAAGTATGAAAAAGGAAAAATATCATTCAATTTTGAAAAGACATGCTATAGCATCTGGTCTGCGCATAATCATCTTTTCAACAAAAACACTTCTGAATTATTTTATAATTACCTCGCGTCAAAATAAAGGAACAACGTTTTTGGAAACGTTGACTACGTCCCCTCAGTCTACTGACCTCACTGGATTAGTATGGGATCATTTGAATAGGCGAGTTCGTAAGGACTACCCAAATTATGGGAGTAAACTTTTTCAGTGCTTGAAGAATGCTTTGGAAAGTCTGTGATCTAATTAAAAATGTGTCGGAAAGAATGCCAAGAATTTGTAAGATAGTAATTAAGTCAGGTTGTGTGTTTATTGACGAAAACAAATTATGCTGCTGATGTACGATAATCATTTTAGTTTACTGATTATTTTTTTGTTAATGAAATGTTATCGTTTATTTAAAATAAAATATATCAGTTTAAGATGTTTTGTAAAGAAATGCAAAGTAAGCCAAGCGTTTTGCTTGTAGTGTATATCTATCTATTTACCTATCTATCCATCTATATATATATATATATATATATATATATATATATATATATATATATATATATATATATATATATATATATATATATATATATATGAAGAAATATTGTTTTAAGGTGTACTATATTTATGGGATAATGTGCTCAATATCAGAGATAGAGCGTTTGTAAACATAAATATAAAAGTGAACATTGAATTCAACACTCAGAGGCGACAGGCTGTTTTATGCTAGACGCAATCGTCAGGCCTGTCGCCCTGAGTGGTTTCCTCGCACCAAAAAAAGCTCAAAAGTCCTTATGTGTGCAGATCCTTCGTTTAGCGGCTCGGATTGAGGAATCGGAGAGCCGAGTTCGAATTCCAGTCGAATCCATTACATTAACTTATGTGCTAATACCTTTGGAATAGGTAGGAGTCCTCTTCTTCGGTCCCACCCCCGCAGCAATGGGTAACTAGCAGAACAGACAAGGTTCTATACCCTTGGATAGAACAAAGAAATGGCAACCTACTGCGGGAAAAGATTCCTCGTCAGACATGTATAGAAAGATACATGATCACCTAAGCGTGTATCATGCATGGCACAATACTGAAGGTTAAATAAAGTTTAGGGCAGCATCAGGAAACAAGATCCAGTATTTTGGGATTGTATCTTGGATTGTACATTTAATATGCCATAAACTTTAAACGTAATAGCGCAAAAACAAAGACTTGCGGACATTCGTTTATAGGGACATTTGTCACTGTTTTGGTGTGAGGAAGAAATAAAAAAAAATTGTAAAAGTATTTTCGATATACCATGTATATAATAGCTTGACACTGGTATTCGATGACAGCTAATCCCTAATGCAGACGCTAGGTCATGTTGCATGTATTCACCGACCACAGACACACAATCGCTTGTTCAATTTAAACTTCTCAATTAGTATCTGTCTATATTTCTCAGGTGAGGTATTATGTACACTGTTTACATTGTTCGGACTATTGTAACCATATTTATTACAACGTTTCAGCCTTTATACGCTCCAGCCTTCTTCAAGGACACATGGCACAGTGGATAAAGGCGATAGTTAGATTCAGCGACAGGACCCAAAGAGTGTGAGTTCAATACCCGGTTAAGGCAGTGGAGAACTTGGAAAGGGGAATTAACAGGAGATAACTGATGACTAACATCCATTAAACATGGCACGTGGAACTAGACAAGTCTTCTCCAGTGATTGAAATAAAGTTTGACATTCCAGCCACCTGAAGAAGTCCGGAGCGTACAACGGACGAAACGTTGTAATAAATATGGCTACAAAGATGAGAACAATAGTCCGAATAATGTAAATAGTGTACTTCTAAATTAGTTATGAATTTATTTTATTTAATTAATGTATATTAACTTTCAGAAAATATCAAGTAATTTTAGATTAAAATGGGTTATCTTTATTTATCGCAATTTAAGTTAACGTCGTTAAATTCTATCGACACATATTTAATAATTTGAATTAACTGATTTTTATTTAGTTTTTATTCCATGTTTATGCATATATATATATATATATATATATATAAATATATATATATATATAAATAAATATATATATATAAATATATATATATATATATATATATAAATAAATATATATATATATAAATAAATATATATATATATAAATAAATATATATATATATAAATAAATATATATATAAATAAATATATATATAAATAAATATATATATATATATATATATATATATATATATATTGCATATTATCTTACTTTATTTTAATTTATGTTTTCTAATTTAATTTGTATACTTATAATGAGAATGTAATGTAATATAACTTTAATATTTTAAATATGAAATTTACAATTAGCGTTTGCTCTGAGGAATAAAATGAGCGTTTCAACCCGAAAATCTAGAGTTCGTCAAGAAGATAAATCCATTTAAATTTCGTTGATTTATTGAATATAATGGCGCTAATTAAGTATTAACAACTTTTGGGCAGTTCTGCTCGCCTAATAATTTTTTAATTGGATGATGTATTTATGTGTGTGTATGTGTGTGCACGTCTGTTCATATTTGTTTGAAAATCAAGCTTTATTCTTTGTTAAGAAATTTTATTATCTTCATAATAAGTTAAATTCTTGTAATGTTCTTATTTTTTTTACCCGTATTCTTCTAAAAGCAGAACAAAATATAAAAAAACAGAAAAATTATCCCTAGACACAAAGTAAAACGTATTATCAGTTCATCTATATGCCAGTGAATCCTGGACAATGGCATCGCAGATGAAGATGAGTCTTCAAGCAAAGAAATGTGTTTCTACAGAAGGATTCCGAGAAAAAGGTTGACCGAAAAACAGGGCAATGATGTTGTTCTAGAGACAAGGCAACAAAAATGATACTTACTCTTTACCTTAGGAAGAGACAGTTGAAATATCTGGGACACATAATGAGAAACGAAGGCCTGGAAAATCTGAAACTCATAGGACTGTCAGAGGGTAAGGGAGAGAGGGAAAGAAAGAGAAATAGAGGTGGCAAGCAGCGCATCACCTATATTGCAAGCTTGAGTGAATGGATAGCGGAGCAGGGTCGGGAGAGATTGCAAAAAGACAAAAGTTATTAAATTATACAAAGGTCAAGGAATTGTGGAGAATCATAAACGCCAACATTCGGAAGAGACACGACACATCGAATAATAATAAGAATGACTGCGTGTGTGTATTTGGTTATAGTGCAATAGAAGTTATTTGTCCTATATTTCAGACCATTTTCATGGTGTTGGTTGCATAAAATGCTATTTTGGGGGGCATCTTTGGTGATCTGTCTTTGGTTTCTTCATTTTTTAAGTATCGCGCGGATTTCGGCGTTTTCCATTTATAGCTCGTGTCGTATGATTTTTCCTTATATCATTATTGAAGTACATTTAGCATGTTTGTTCATAACCGTTATATTCCTTTATTTATGATGGTGTCTTTGTTTTTTAGGCTTAAAGTTTATATTTAATATAGTCGAATTTTAAGTTCTTTGTAATATAGCATGTTTGCGTTATTGGTTAGAACTCGTTGGATTTCTTGTGTATATCCGTTACAGTGATTGCTGCTATCTTATTAAAATTGAGAGGTCATTAGATAAACGTTAAGTTAAATGTCGGGAGAATCTGGTGGTTGTGAAACCAGTATGTTTCATTATTATTTTTAGAGAAGCATTATGCCAGTAGTTAAGAGAATTCTTAGACAACATAGAATTTTTTGTTGCTACATATTTTTTTAACTTTATAATAATCATGATTGAGTCCTTATGAATCTATAAGAGAGAGAGAGAGAGAGAGAAGCAGAGAGAGATATTTCCATATTAAAGGAACTTACCTAAATAGGTACAAATTAAATACATGGATGCAGCTAATTGTGATTGTCTTTAATTGTCTTCCCATTTATTACATTGGGAACGTTATTCTACTTGAATACCGATATTTTTTTCATCTGATTTTTGCAACGATCTGTAGCATTTACCCAGGGGATGTATCTGACAGTTTATTTACCTAAATTAGACTTTGTTCTTGCAATTTACCGGTTTAAAATATATTATTTGCTTTTGCTTGAGTTTCCGAGGTATAAATCAAGATTGTACGCGAACAGAGTCGTGCCTTCGGGTTAATTCCGTTGACATCGAGGCCGTGATAAGAAAAGGCTCGTGTTGTTGGTCTTTTATCATCGCATTGAAACGAAAAGAAATTACTAAGAGCAGGAGGCTTTTTGAAAGTCTATTTTTTTCCTCTGAAAGCAATGAAGATAAAGAAAAGGAATCTGCAGCTGTTTATGTCCTCAAGGAACTTGACATAAATCTTATTTTTATATTTATATCTTTCGATTTAAGGATTTTTTTTCGATTTGGCTAAATGCTTTCATGTGTTCGACCATTCATTGTTAATTGTTTTTCCAATTATTATTCGTTCTAGTTATGGCGATAAAGAGCATCCAGCAGTAAGGCCTCTTGTAGGAAGCTGTTGAATATCGTGAAATCACCTCTTAATTTCTATTGTTCTCAGTTCCACTATGGACCGGGATGGTAGCACCTGTTATGATCAAAATTATGGGTAAATATTTAACCATCAAACTGCAGTCAAACAACTCTGAAAGTACAAAAATACACTTTTATACCAGCAATACATATTCATAGATAAAATATTACCAGCAATACATTTTTGAAACAAAAAAAAATACAAGTAATGCAATTTTTTATAAAAAAATTACTAATTTCCAGAAGAAAATCAAATCTCGGATTTAATTACAAATTTCTTTCTTCTTCTCTTTTTATATGTCGTGTCCTTTCAGGGCGTAGCCGATCATGGCTCTCCACTTCCCTATATCCCATGAAGCTCTCAACAAGTTCCATCCCTCTGCCACCTCCCCCAGACCACGTTTTGTCATCCACTTGCCTAAGCTCGCTAGGTATGTCATTCGTTGTTTTTTCTCTTGTCTCTATTTCCCTCTATTTGGCCCATGAGTATCAGAATCTCTGGGCCCTCTTTCCTCGTTATGTGACCCTGAAACTTCAGCTGTCTATTCCTGATATTAAGTATAAGCCTCCTCCTTGTCTGCATCCTCTCTTAGACCTTATCGATGTTCACACGTTCGGTCCATGATATCCTTAGCATCCTTCTGTAGAACCACATCTACGACGCTTCGAGACTCTTCTTCATCTTTGAGGAGACTGTCCAACTTTTGCTGGCGCAAAGGAGCACAGATGTCACATAACAGCTCAGTACTCTTTTCTTTGTTACCAAAGAAATCCTCCCGACTCGCAGTACTTTGCCAGACTTTTGGAATGCGCCCTTGGCCATCCTAATACGTCTACAGATCTCAGTGTCGCACTTACCGTCCTCTGTCAAAACTCTTCCCAGATATTTAGACATCCGCACCTGCTTCATTTTAGTGTCCGCGACCTCCAAATCGCATTTCGGACTCGTCTTTTTACTGATGAGCGTGCATTTTGTCTTCTTGTAGTTTATACTTAGTCTTTTTTTTTCACTCTCCTTCGCTATCTTCTGTAATAGATTCTGTAATTACTTTTCCGTGTGTACTATCAGTAGTGTATCTTCTGCGTATCTTATGTTAAGATTATAAGGAGTTGATATGCCGCTACACATACACGAAACCTATTATTATTCAGATGTTCTTTTCCTTATTTTTACCCTCATAAATATATCAGAAGCGTTATCCATTGCCATTACTTTGAATGTAGTATCTGACATTACCATGCAGGGAAGATAATCCTATTATAGACATAATTTCCGACAGTACATAAAGCTCGAAGCGGAGACATGATGAAGATTACCATAGAAAATATGTATGTCCTTTGCGTCTTTAAGCATATATAACTTGCATTTAAAAATTATTTAGAAACGTTTAAGTGTTTTTATGTAGTCTAATTTTCGAAAAACTCTTATGAATGAGCATCGTTGATAGACATAAAGAATATAAAATATTAAAACTATATTACAAATGTTCTAAAATATTTTCTTTTTTTTAATTTTTCTAAAATGTTTGATTTTTTTAACATTTTTATTTGTAACAGTATTTTATCGATTCATTTATTGTTCGCAGTAGACAGAAATAATAAGAGGGACATGGAATGTAAGTAGGTTGCTGCTGCTAAATTATAAAGCAGAAAAAGACTAGGATAAATATTTAGATTTTTGTAGTATGCGAAACAAAGTGGTCAAATAATAGGAAATCGTCAGCGAGGAACGCACGGTCATATACGTAAGAGGAGATAAATATCAAAGACGTGTATGACTAATATTAACCTTTCTTCAGCCGAGGTTTTTATTTTAATCGAAAGTAATTTATGACTTGGTTTTAACTTCTGAGCTAAAGGCAAAATCATTAAAACTTAAAATATAGATGATCCTAATTATAACACTTCCATTTTGTGAGAAAATTGTTAATTTATTTAATAATTATTTCATACGGCGAAACATAAATAAATCGCAAAGAAGCGGAGACATTGAAATTTTCTTTCGAAAATTTCTCTTAAGTAGTCTGCTTTTCAGACCAACCCTGGCCAAAGTGGATCTCTGACAGACGTAAAGAATATCATCACTTAAAACACAATTACAAATAAAACGTTATAAGAACCTTGTCAATGTATGCCTATTTTTCGTGAAAGAAGGAAAACTTTTAATAGATATTTATAAAGATTTTACAACGTCTTTCTATCATTTTGTATTAAATGTTTCATTTTCTTTTTGGATGCTTTTCTTTTATTCTTCCTTAACATTTTGAACGCCTTTTTTTAACGGATTTTTCTTTTTGTCTAGCAGTTTGCCTTTTATTTTCTTTATTATTTTTCGTTTTACTTGTTGTATATTACTTTATCTTCAATTATAATGTTTAGTATTTCTTTCTTATCTTATACGTGCATAACTGAAACCTGAAAAAAATATTAATTTCAAAAGTAAATGGAAAATAATAATTTGTTTTGATAGTTGTCCAAAGACAGCATCAGTATTAAACCGAGAAAAAAACTACTTAATTATTACAAGAGGCAGCGAAAAATATCCAGAGTAGTGATTTTACTAAAAAAAAGTCTAATAACGAAAAACTATTTTGTTTCTATAAATTCATAATCATATGTTAGTTAGCTACTGTTGTTAGTACCAAGTCTAAGCTACTGTGTTTAAGGGCAACTATAATGAGTATTTTTATCCAAAGCAATTTAGACAGGAAGAAATAAATCTAAGAAACTTGAGTTATAGAATTCCATAGTCATATATGGCATGCAAGAAGTGTATTAATTTAATTAACAATGCCTTTAATTATCTTACAATACACCAGAATATATCGGGGAGACTTTCGGTGGAAGTGAGCTTTTCTTTGACACGCACATTTTAAATCTTCTTATTTTTCATTTTATTTGGAATATTAACGGACAGTACATCTTATTTACTGGAAAGAATATGACGAAATCATGAATTTACTTCTATATATAAATTTAGTCTTGGTAGAATCCAAGGTAAAACTTACTTCTTTTTTTTTAAATCACGACTCAGTTTTGGTGATAAAAGGCGCCACTATTTTTTGATACGCGTCTGTATTGGTTCATTAACAAAGTCATTTTATCTGTTTGGCTTCTAAGCAGAAAGAAAGATGGAGAAAATAGGAAGATGGGAAAAGAGCAACAAAAAAAAAAAGATATGTAATAAATAAATGTGAAGACGATGGATACAATAAAGAATGAAAATGAAGGGTGATGAAGAAGAGAAAGAAGAAGAAAAACGAACTGAAATATAATAAGGACTGTATCCGTGGTTAAAATTAGATAAAGGTAAAGAAGAAAATGAAGACAAAGAAGAAAATGTGAGTATTAAGAAACAACAGTTAGAAGAATAAGGACAAATTAATACGAGAAAAAAAGAAAGTGTGTACATATACTTTTAAAAAAATGAAATATTTAAAAAGAGGATAAAATAAGCAATAAAGGAAGAAAAATAGGAAATATAAAAAAAATGGATGAAGGAAACTTTTATAAAAACTTCATATGTTATAATTTTTTATCCTTCCTTACGTACCACACTCGCTGCTTCCTCTTGCTCTTTTTGCTTTTAATATGCTTATGAATATCGTATTCTACAAGCCTCCTTTCCTCATTATGTTAATAATCACTTTCAAACGTCAGAAATCACTTACATCTGTCAAATAACCCCTTTGATAAGATTTCAACTCTGTGTGTAGCTTTCTTTCTATTCTTTTTGTCGCCGATAGCCGTGTAGGCATGGGGAGTAATGGAAACGGCTCGGATTAAAGAAGAGAAGAGCCGAGTTCGAATTCCAGTCGAATCCATTACATTCACTTGGGAAAGGCATGAATTTTCTTTTTCTCCCCACACCCGCCAGCTATGAGTAGCAGTAATGACCGGGTTCTATAGGCTTGGATGGCAATTGGTCTATCGCAGAAATAAATGGCAACCTATTGCTGGAAATAATCTGCTTCATCAGAAATGTATTGAAAGATATATGATCGCCTAAGATTGTATCAAGAATAGCACATAACTGACTGAATCGAGTATTTAGCTTCAGCCACAGATTTCACTTTTGAAGTTCCAGCTATTTTTCTGTCAGCATTTGCACCAGTTTCGAACTGATTTTCAAACGAATATTACACTCCATGTCTAGAAATCTTCTACTTCTTAGCAATTTGTATTTAAAGTAAAAAAATAGGACATATAAAAGAAAATGGATGAAGGAAAATGTTATAAAAACTTCATAAATATGTTATAATTTGTATGCTTCCTTACGTAGTACACCCACTACTTCCTCTTCCTCCTTTTGATTTTAATACGCTCATGAATATCTTATTCTACAAGCCTCCTTTCCTCATTATGTTAATAATCACTTTTAAATGTCAGAATTCTTTGAATAAAATTTCAATTTCTCCTCACATCCCAATAGTTAGCTGCTATGATGTTACGATTTTGTTCAAATTATTTCAAAATTACAAAAAAAATATCTATAAAAATATAGTTGTAATAGGACAATTTTTTTCTTCGTCAAACAAATAAAAACCTACATATAACTTTTGTTTACTATATTAGTCATTGCTGAGTTAACATTTAGGACCTGTATTATCAATTAATCTACTTGGAAACTTTGATAATCTCAACTATCTGCGGTCTTGAGAATGACGATAAGCTACATCCAGCAGCAATGGCTCTGATCAGCAAGTTTTGGGGAAGCGTTGAAGCATAATTCTTATTGTTTCCAGTTTCACCCTGACCCGAAGTGGTGACACTTGTCAGGATGTCCCAGCTATGGGCAAATAGTGAAACTCCAAACTGGGTTGAAAACACAATGAACATATAAAAAATAAGTTATAGCAAAAATACTAGTAATACATTTAAAATATATTACCAGCCATATATTTGACACTTTACAAAAATACGTCAATGAAACCTGATATAAAAACTTTTTTACAAAGAATACATATTCTATTCATACGAACCGATCCTAAAAAAAATTGTTGGCATTAAATAACCCACTGAGGTATTGATATGCCTTAAGACAAAATAAAACGAACCAAACCAGTCAAAATGTCTACTAAAATATTTACTGGTAGGAGCCTGAAACCGCTGGAAGCGTTTAGAGAGGCTGCTCCGATCAACAGTCGAATAGTATCTGGTTCTTAGTGGCAGGTCGCGCATGGAAAAGAGACCTGCAAGCGCTATGGTGGGCGAACCTGAGGTAACATTAGACTGGCGTCTGCGCCAATTCTCAACCGGCACATGGACAACTGGTAGCAACTATTAAATTTTACTCTTTTCTACTTTCATATCTTATCGTGACCAAAGGCAATAGACCAAATACAACTAAAACAGCTCGTCAAAAATCTCCGAAACCGCTCACATTTTAATTCGCCAACATTCATAGTAATAGTCTAAATTTCTACAGTGTGGAATTGTTCCGCTTGGAAAATATCTACGCATTCTACTTTACTGTGAAAACAATCTGGAATCTCTGTTCCTGTGTATCTTTCTCTCTTTCGCAATGAATCTAGTGACTACATGCATGACGTTTGGTTCCTTTGTTCGGTTACATGTCCCACTGGCAAGGGAAATCTCACTTGAATCTCCGACTTTAACTACTTAAATCAGTCAGACATCTTTCTTCCTTGAAAATTCCCCTCAAACCCATGATTGTTGCACGCTAGATAGAATATCTGATACGGCTCTGTCTCTACGCCTGTCGGCAATATCTTTCTCTTCGCTATTTCGATGCCCACTATGTCAGGCGGTTTATTTGCTCTGATGCTACTGATCTTGTTGGCATTCAGAACATTAACTTCTATATTACTAAACCTTTCAATCAAATAGTAGATGGACACGATACTTTTCTTCCTTACCTCTATTCCGGAATCTTTACGTGCTCTGCAGTTCTGTCCCCTTGGCAACAACACAAGATCTTTCTGCTATTAAATCACTGAATAGGACTCGTGGCATGCTTTCCCCTCGAGATGCCGCCTGGAATTATATTTTTCATCATCCTTTTGAGAAATGTGTGACTGAGATGCCCTCATGTGTGAAAGCTGACATTGAAGCATTCGGTCCAGCACGGAAATACCAAGTTAAACTTCGATCATCTCCTCAGCTGCCATAGCGCACAGGAACTATTTCGTCCGGCAATACCAGAGATATGGTTCTAAATTTAAGAAAAATCTCTTTGCCATTGTTCGTATTAAGTGTAAGAATATACTCAGAGAGCCAAAGGCACGGTTTACCGATGGAATTAGTCATGTTTTAGCCTCTGACAGGTTTGTTTTTTGAATTTATTTGTGGCTTTGAAAAGGTGTGCAAACCTCCAGTTTCCGCAATCTTTAATCAATTTGAGGTATTGGCATCGACTGCAGATAAGGCTGTGTACATTGCGTAGTTGTTCTCTTCCAAATCCAATCTCAACACATTTGGAGAACCTCTACCATATTTTCCCCCTGTGAATGGTAGCTCTACTGAGTGACATGCGCATAAGACCGTTATTGGCTTGTGGTATCATTTCTAATTTAGATCCCTGAATGGCAAGCGGATGACGGGAAACTTTTTTTATGAAATCACTGGAAACATCTGGTCACTCACATTATCTCCCCGTTAAACTCTTATATCATTTTGCCAAAATACTCGCAGTTCTTATCAATGTGATAAGCAACTTAATTACTGGACGCCTCGAGGTGGTGTAATGGTTAGCAAGCTTGTCTCGCTAGAACACTTACATTTGAGTAGTGAGTGCCATCCTCACTGGGTACGCCATACTTTTAACCTTGTTCCACATCTAAAGTACACTTGGAAAATCACTACTTTACATGATCTCGTTTCGGACAAAAATATGGCTCCCGTTTCACCTTTCTAACACCGACGTGTTATCTTCAATTACTGATTTTGGCTGTCAAGCTTTAGATTAAGAACGGGAAAGTCAGGCTGTGCCTCTAGATATGACAAAGTCATTCAACAGGGACTTGCATGATGAAATTATGAACAAGCTCAGGGGTAACGCTGTCACATGACGTATATTTGGCTTAATTCAAACAAATTGCTAATAAATCGTATAATGAAGGTTCTGTTGAACGGACATAATTCCAGATGTTTTCATAGAAATACGGGGTGATGCTAAACTCCAGAAGAGCAACACTGTACACCTTCTTAGCCGTACCTTTTCCATTGACATGAAGTGAAGAGACTATATTGAATCAATGCGTCTACTGCTAAGAACATTTGTTCAGAATATTGTGTCAGAAAATGTTTTCTCTTCAGAATCCGTCTTTTACATTGAACAATCTTCCATTCTCCCGTCCACTGAATTTTATTGCGACATCTGACCTGGTGCTCCTGCTTTAGATTTCGAGATTCATGACAAAATCTAAAGAAGTGTATCTAATGTAATTGATAACGATCTGGCATCTTCACTTCAGTCATCTTCTCACTAACATTTTCATGGCAAGTGCTCTGATGAACTTTTTCCCAGGTTATTCGACTACATCAATTGAAGCCTGCTACTAGACTGGCAGCTAGGTTCCATCATTTTATTATTGAATTAGCCAGTATTGTTTCTCACCTGATTCGATTTCTTGCTTCCTTGATTACTAGAGTATTACTAGAATCCTCAGAATGCATTTAAATTTCATCACTAATGTTGGTAACTTTTACGCTTTGACAGAATTATCGCACATAAAATTTCAAATTTACGTAATATTTTTAATTTCTGATGCGTCTAAAATGTTTATGAATCTAAATAGACAATCTTCGTGAAATAACCGAACACCTGTACCATAATAGAAAAATATTATTTAAAAAAAAAACACAGGTCAAAACCTCCAAATCTAAGTAAGGCAGTAAGACATTATCGATTTCAAAGATGTCGTCATTTGGATGACACAGACGACTTATTTTCACATATACATGAATATTTAAACGAACGAAATTTAAAACAAATAACAATCGCTTACATAAAAGTTACATTGCACAGTTGTAAATCATCAAAAACGTTTTGAAATCTTATAAATATCTTTAAAAGTCGTTTTATTTTTATTTTTTTTAAATAAATGAATACGTTCACAATCAATCGTGGGTATATAACTTAACATACATCTTACTCAACAGATTTCTCATATTAATGCTACTTAAAAAACTATTTTAAATTAAACAAATCCTTTATTGCTACTTAAATCTAAAGAGTTACAGACAAGACGAAGTGGAATAATTCGCAAAACTTTTCGCACAAATGAATGAGACGTCGACGAATCAATTATGAAGAATACAATCAGCGATTGTCGCTAGAGACATATATTAATTGAGTTTTAAGCACAAGAAAGGACGTTGTAGAATGGTCAGTGCAATTTGTCAAGTGTTCGGCCTCACTGTCTGTATTCTTACTTAAGAAAAAGTGATTATGAGTACTAAGCGGATACCTTATAAACACTGTCTGGAGAGGATTAAAAGGAAGATGTTAACTCGCATATTTCAGTGGACACAAAAGGAAATATATTTGGTTTCCTCATCTGATTATTCAAATAATTCAAACGGAAAATTTCAAGTATACTTCCGCACAATTATCAGTTACATACTTTCGAGAATTACTGGATCACCAAGTGTTTCTTTAAGGAACCAAAGTTTTGATATTTCCCAGATATTTTCTCTCTCTCTCTCTCTCTCTCTCTCTCTCTCTCTCTATATATATATATATATATATATATATATATATATATATATATATATATATATATATATATATATATATAAAGTAATGAAAAGTTTGGTAATCCGTAAGGATAATCCCAAGGAGGATATAATCCAGAGAGCCCAATGTCAAATCAGATCAATTATTAATTTAAATAGAAAACAGACAAGCTTATTGGTTTTAATTTGTTTCCCAAGTGTGTGATTTTTAACTAGTTCAGTGCGGTCTGATAAACCAGGTAATATCATACACCTGAGGAAATAAATTATAACCAATTGACTCTTAAGGTTGCCTGCTTTCTGTTTAAATTAATATATATATATATATATATATATATATATATATATATATTGCATGAATCATTCATACAAAAAACAGATATTGAAGTTAATGATGTAAATGGATGGCGAGAATACATCTATATATATATATATATATATATATATATATATATGTATATGTGCCTGTGTGTATATATATGTGTGTGTGTGTATTAATGTATCAAGGATGCAGAATCCTTGCTGCCCTCACCCGAGCAAGCAGTGAACTAAGCAGGTCTCTATTACAAAAGTAATAAAGAATATATCACAATCTACCCTGAACAATGCGGGTTGAAGTCACTCAATAATACATCCATCAAAAGAGTTAAGGACTTCAGATGTTTTGGTTCTTACATAATAGATTTCGAAAAAAGACTTCAACATCCCTAAAGCTCTTGCAAAAGAATCGTGTAACAAACTTCACAAGATTTGGCGCTCTAACCTTCTCCTTGAAATCCCAAAATTTTCGAACATTGATTGAACCAGTCCTGCTGTATGAATCAGACACTTGGACATCATCTGCTCGTCTGAAAAGAGAACTGGATGGGACACATATGCATCTACTTAAAAAAAGACAGAACATCACTTGGAGATCCCATGCAACGCTTAACACAATTTACGGAAAACTGAGACCAGTCACTCTTATGCTCAAACAGAAACGATTACAGTTTGCCGGCTGCTATCACTGAGCGGACAGGGAAATCGTCTCATCCTTACTCCTATCGCATCATACTGGAAGTTTCTTCACCCGGAAACTGACTTTTGCAGACAACATATCTTGGGTCTCAAGGTTGGACACTGGGAATTTGGGGACAGCAATAGAGAATCAAACAGCGTGGAAATGGATTGTCAATGAAGTTCCAACCCACCATATGGAGGTCGAAGGGTGATGATGATGATGATGATGATGATGATATTTCTGAGATGAGTTTTTGTAACTATTTACACGATTTATATTGTTCGGACTGTTCCCCACGTCTTTAATTTCACATTCGCGACGATTTGACCATTGTACGCTCCGGCGTTGAGCAGGTAATATTTATTGGATTTCCGAACCGAATCCTTTATTTAATATTCGGGGCTATATTGTCATAATTCTACGTATGCCTTTGGATATCTCATTTTTAGTTAATTCCCCCCTGATAACCGTCTAAGTTTTTGTTCACTCCGCTGAGGCCAAGGATTGAAGTCAAAACTCTTTGGGTAAATTTAATTTTGGGGCCAATCAACCACATGTGGACGGTCCGTTTATTTTAAACAGTATATTTATTTTCGTCTACATAAAAAACTGACCATGATATTCTAATCAAAGGAAAGAAATTATACTTAACATCAGGAAGAAAGAGTTGTTATTTGTAGTGCACATAATGAGGGAAGAGTGCTTCGGGAATGATATACTCACGGGTGGGATTGATGGCAAGAGGAACAGAGGAAAACAAAGTATAACCTTCCATCGAGCTTGAATTAAAGGAATGGCAGGAGAGTATTTGCTAAACATAACAAGCAAAAAAAGAGCTGCAATGGACAGGAAGCTGTAGAGAAAAATGATCACCGACATCCTGAAGTGATACGAAACATAGAAATGAAGAAAAACGCATTGAGACATTGGGTTTATCATGGAGTGCACAAACGTGTTTTAACATTGCTAAAATTTTGACATTCCAACCGCCTGAAGAGGCCGGAGCGTACAACGGCCGAATCGATGTTAGAAATATGGCGACAAAATGAGGACAATAGTCCGAATAATGTAAATAATGTTTCAGCTTTATATGACCCACCAGTTGTTGATAAGCTAAAAACATAGAAAACAATCATATGACATGTGTTCTGATGATCCACATTCCTTGATTCCATTAGCCCTTACCTTTTGAACTAGGACCCGCTATGCTACATACAAAATGGTGAATCATCCTCATTCGAATTCCATTAGTAACATCCAGAACATCAGATGGAGATCCAATTCAAAACCAGGTCTCTACTACAAAAGTAATAGAGAATATATCACAATCTCCCCTGAATCATGCGAGTTGAAGTCATTCAATAATACATCCATCAAAAGAGTTAGTATGTAGGTTAGATAAAAACAGACAAAAACTACCCTGCTGTTGCAACACTGACAAACCGAAATTAACGGTGCTCTATTAAACCTCTTCAGTTAGGAATCCTGGGAATGAGAAATCGATCATCTTTTGGTCCGTAAATATACGAAAACTTTCAGCAGTGTTGCAGCAATAGAAGAGAGAAGAATCGTCCTCATCTAGATCCCTTGGTGTGCATATGAGGCACGCCACAGCTATATACGCGGAGAAGATAGGTAGCTGACCGACCGTTTGACATCCGACCTGCTCTTATTTTATCTCTCTCCCATTCGCTTCCCCAAGAAAAGCAGCTTATTACTATGTATCCCTGACATAAAATGAGTGACAAACTTGAAGACAGTTATCGGTGTCACAGAGGAATAGACAGGCATTCCAGATGATTTGATACTTATTTATGAGAAGCTGTTAGATCTCTGCTAGATTATTGTAAATTAAGTATATCATTACGACATCGAAAAAGCTAAGCTGCCAACTTGAGTTATTCTTAAGTGAAGGACACGCCTGTAACAACCCATTGAACACACATGACTAAATGCTGCTTTGTCAGCTGACTAGTTTGTAGAATGCAGTCGGAAAGTAAAGACAATTTCGAAGATCACTGTGCAATAAATATTTGTTTTGACAGATTGGTATCAATCCTGCCCTTCACCGTCCGTACAGCCCAGTCTTTGTTTCTTGTGATTTTTGGTTGGTACCCAAAGCCGAGGGAGAATTTCTTGGGCAGTTGTGTTTTAGACAGTGAAAAGATTAATGTGTCTGTGACAAGAGAACTGGGCGTATTCATTTTGGATGACATCTATGTTGTCTTCCTATAACCCGAAAACAAGCGCATTGCTGTCAGGGGATTCTACGTTCAAGAGGATTACATTTTTGTACTTCATTGAAATTAATTGCCCTCAGTCCTTAAAGTCTTAAACCTTTTTGAATGCCATCTTTGCTATGTCATCTACTGTAATGAAAAGTCAAAATCTTTTATTCACAATATACTGATTATATCCGATATGATTTCGGCTTTGACGTCAACTGCAGTTTCCCATGAGGCACAGCTTTGATTTGACTACCAACAATAAAGGAAGAAAATATATATTAAAAAAATCAGTGGTTTGAAACTGCCCTTACTTTGAATCGAACGTGAATTCCAGTTCATTGCTGACTATTCGAGAGTAGCAACCACAGATATGGTATTTATACTGGTAATGCGTGTGAAAAGAACATATTGTGGAAACTCTGAAAGAATATATAACAATGATAAATTCATCAGAAATACATAATTTCTTCAATTTAGTAAATCTGATTATTTTTATCTGAAAACTACTTTCGATATTCATATGTAATTCAGTCACGTTACACGCAAATGACCTAAGGAAAGGTACGAATCTATCCCTCTTTCCAGCTAAGTCTGGAAAAATCATTGATATTCTAAACGAATATCAATACAATATTCCCTCGCAAATGAAAATTATTCTTACAATCCCAAATATGTTTCGACTTCTGTCTATATTTCCGAGATGAGGTATTATGTACATTATTTACATTATTCGGACTACTGTCCTCATCTTTGTCGCCATATGTCTCACAACGTTTCGGCTGTTGTACGCCTCAAGGACACATGGCACAGTTATATAAAGGCGTTAGTTAGACAAAGTGACAGGATCCAAAAAGGCAGTAGAGAACTGTCACAGGGAAATTAACAGGAGATAACTGCTAACTGACATCCATTAAACGTGGCACGTGGAACTAGAACAGTCTAACCCAGTGAGCGAAATAAAGGGTTCATTTCGACATTCCAACCACCTGAAGAAGGCCGGGGCGTACAACGGCCGAATCGGTGTAATAGATATGGCGACAAAATGAGGACAATAGTCCGAATAATGTTTCAGCTTTATATGACCCACCAATTGTTGATAAGCCATAAACATAGAAATCAATCATATGACATGTGTTCTGATGATTCACATTGCTTGATTCTAGTAGACATTAACTTTTCAACTAGGACCCGCTATGCTACATACAAAATGGTGAATCATCCTCATTCCTTTCAAACTCCATTGGTAAGAAGTCAGTTCCACTCTGAAAGCTACTTCCCATGAACATCGGGTTTGTGGTGCAGATTCCCGACAGGATATTGCCGCAATCATCACACTATGTCTATGGTTAAAAGTTATATGTCTGTTTCTGAGATGAGGTATTATGTACACTATTTAAATTATTCGGACTATCGTCCTCATTTTTGTTGCCATATTTACCACAACGTTTCAGCCGTTGTACGCCCCGGCTTTCTTCAGGTGTTTGGAATGTCAAACTGAACCCTTAAGGATACATGGCACAGTGGATAAAGGCGTTGGTTAGAATTAGAGACAGGACCCAAAGAGATGTGAGTTCATTACCTGGTTAAAACAGTGGAGAATTTGGAGAGGGGAATTAACTGAATATAACTGATAACTGACATCCATTTGACATGGCACGTGGAACTAGAACAGTCTACCCCAGCGAGCGAAATAAAGGGTTTAGTTCAGATCATCATTCCAACCACCTGAAGAAGGTCGGAGCGTAAAACGGCTGAAACATTATGTAACATATGGCAAGAAAGATGAAGACTATAATCCGAATAATGTAAATAGTGTCAAAAGTTATATTTGATGCATAATCACATGAAATGCGTTTCTTACTTTTACTTACGCTCATATGGTACCACACAGTAACTCTCTACCTTGAGTGGTTCTTGGGCCTTGAATTGAGTGATCATTAGTATAAGAATTGATTGGTTACTTTTTTTCAGATTATCAAAACTTTTGCAGGTTATTAAAAGTTAAAACATATGTTTTAGATTGTAACGATATTTAGGGGAATAATAAGGGTTTCCTGGTATAAGCTGTACTATTTAACCTATTGTTGGAGGGAGAAGATGTGGATTAATACCTTTTGAAAGTACTAGCGCGTAAGTGAATACAACAATTCTGACTTAAATTTGAACACGGTTCTCTGATTTCCTATTATCCATTATATAACCTGCACATCCAAGCCTGTATCATCTGGTATTCTCAGGTGGTCAGTCATCTAGGTACTGACCAACTTGACGTTGATTATCTTCAGCGATCGTAGAAGAATGAGAGTTTCAATGTTGTATGGCCTTAAGCCTTAGTATTAAAAAAGTATTTGAATGCATTTAGGGTAGTATAAGTTCGTCTATAGTTAGATTGGAAGTAGATTTTCCGTAAAGCATTGTATATAAAGGAGAATTGGCGGATAAACGGTATATTTTCTCCGAGCATGAAATCATTTATATTTCTTTTTTAAAGCAATATAATGGATAATGATACGTTATGAAGAAATTCATTTAAATCTAGATTAGGAAACTGCAAGGTAATGCACATTTGAGAGTCATTTTGCGGATATTGACTCTGTAATGCATTCCAGACAATAGAATGCCCCAGAGAAATAATTTTAGAAAACGAAATCTTAGAAGCTAAAGCCGGTGTGCCAGTTCTTCGACTCTGTTGATATGAAAATTTGTCTTTATTTTCACGTTTTGAATCGGGAATTGAAGGGGACATTCCGGCAGTTGTGTAGATAAGATAAATGAGATAATGTAAACCTGGACATAATTTTAAGCCCTGATCACATCGCTTTGATCATAAATGTTGTTTGATGAATAGAAATTCCTTTAGATCTCGGTTATCAATTATTACTTCACAGGTAATTCATCTACAGCTCACAGCCTACAGCCGACCATTTGGTTATAGATGACACAAAAATGAAAGAAAACCAAACACGTTACGTACGCATTTGCTTTTTAATACTGAAATAAATACGTGCATATAAAAATGTTTCCTTCATAGGATTCTATTAGTATGTGGATATATGCATTATTGGCATTCTATTTGTTGTACTGCACAATTAGGAATGGAATATTCTTGTCGTTGAGTTCATTGTCATTATTTGCAAATCTAATGTGCGTATACAGTAGATTTATATCTAGGATGCATACGTTCAATTCTGCGCGGGTAAGAATACTTTGCGCCTACACTTCATGCGTAGGTTATCTACACACACACACAGACATATATATATATATATATATATATATATATATATATATATATATATATATATATATATATATATAGTGAGAGAGAGAGTCAGCTAATCATTTTCTGATAAAAACATATCGCTAATAGCGACTACGTATGTGTACGAGATGACGCATAACCGCATCGTGTCGCTCGGGTAATGCGTCAGGCAAACAGAAGAGGCAATTTGGGTATGTTCCAAAGTCAGGTTCCTTAAGACGCCGATCAGTTGAGTCATTTGTTACAAAACTGTATGAGGCTTGCAATGTGTTCACGTTATACTGTCAGCGAAAATTGAGTGTAATGAATCTGGAGCAACCAATTAGCGTCATTTTTTGTGTGAAGACTCCACAGTGACCTTATCATTAATACATTTGATTATTGGGAATATGCTACGAACAAAACGAGTGCTTCTGGGTAGCACAGGCGGGTCAGGGAAGATCGAGACCACATTACTCAGGGCCATGTTACGTTGAAACAGCGGTTTTTGTACGATCACCGAAGTTAAGCAATGTCTTGACTAGTCAGAAACTTGACGGGCTGACTTCTTGGGAATAACATGCACTGTAAGCTTGAATGTGTGGGTGGTGTAAAAAATAACAGCTTGGAATTGGAATCGGAGAGTCGAGTTCCAATTCCAATTGATTTTGCTATATTCACTTAAACGTAAATTCCGGGAAGAGGTAAGGATTCACATCTCCTTCCACAAGCTATGGGTTAATTAGTAGGGTTTGTATGAGTAGATCATTATTATCTTAAAACATTCTTACAATCTAAATATATATTCTGGCTATAAATAACATAAAAAGGTTGAGAAGCTGTAAAAAATACAAATCACTGAATCAAAACGAAGAATGTGTTCTCAATGACGCAAGAAGTGGCTGTTAAATAATAGTCTAACAAACTATTATTGTTTAGAATTTTTTATATCTCCTCTGACTTTCGCATTTCGACATTTGAGGACAAATACAGAAAAACAAAGGAAGTCGTTTTTGATCGGGTAAAACTAGCGAGGGAAAGTTGGATATGTTGTTTTACACGTCGAACAATGTATACAGGTTAAAATTGTGTCTCGGAACTTGCACTCCAGTGGCGTGTTAGAAATGTACAGATGTACGTTTTTAATAAAGTAGTAAATTAAAATCCCCTTTGTTGTTTTTTTCCCACCAGACTCCAAAAACATTTCGCCACCCGGCCGGAAGATGACAGAGAGAAGACTGAAACATATGAGGGAAACAAGACCGTCGAGCCAAAGCTGGCCCCTACCAAAGGGCTATACGACAGTAGCCAGTTCAAAGCACAAAGAACAAATGCAACGTATTATGAACCATGAGATATCGACATGGAATATTAAATCTCTGACTGATAGAAGAAATTAAGATGAATATCTATCAGGATGACAGATTTTAACATGTTGGGTTAAGGTTTCGCGAGTTTCTGCTTACGAAAGAAATTACAGAAAAATTGCTACCCGCTTTATTCATTAAATTTTAGCTCCTTGTGATGTTATGTTTTTTTACAAAATTGAAAAATACCTCGAAGGGACAAATATTTGACGTTATCCATATGGCATCGACTCTCGCGTGATTATTTTATTTAAAGTGATTCCAGACAATGGTTTTCAAGAAATTCTCCAACAATTTAACGATACTCACACAAAGTACATATTTTCAGACGCAGATTACTTTAAGTATGACAGCTTCCAATAGTGACCACACAAGCAAAGTTTGTTTTCCTAGGTTTATTTTATGAATTGTGATACCTCTTAAGGTGACTGGAATTACTAACTGAACCATTTATATCACCAACCTGGGTAGATTGTTCTAGTTCCACGTTCCATACCTATTCCGGGTGTCTCAGATTCACTTATCTCTTTTTAACTCAACTCTCCAAGGTTTTTGCTCACCTCTATCGTAGCCAGGTATTTTAATCACAACACTTTGAGTTCAAGTCACTGGGCGACGTGAATATGGCAACGAAGATGTGGGATAACAGTCCGAACAATGTAAATGGTGTAAATACTTACAATACCCCATCTCAGAAATATAGACAAATGATTTTTTTAATAATTATCAGTGACCGTATTCATTAAGATATCATTAATTTGATACGCATACGTCCAACGTTGAAGTAAAATTGGACTGAAACTGATCACTTGATTCTGTAAGCTATATACCAAATAATAGGAAATATATCACTTCAGGAATCAACTAAAACGGATAGAACATGTAACACGAAAATAAGATAATGGCATGTTGACATTCCACACAAGCCAAACCAAAAAGTTAGGAAGGAATAATCATGTCAATACTAGAAAGAGCAATAACAGCTAGTTAATAAGAAAAAGGTATTTACCTTAAAAATGTGTTTCATAGAAACGTAGTTCCGGGTGCACGATCAATGAATGCCGAATGTTTCCTTATAAGGAATCATCTAATACAGTGTGACCGGATATAAGAGAGTTGTCGGGACCGGAGAAGTATCTTATATCCGGATTTCTCTTATATCCGGGTTTGGTCTATTATATATATACATTAACACAGGCTCTAATTTGGGACCAGAGAAAATCTATCTTATATCCGGGTTTCTCTTATATCCGGGTATCTTATATCAGGGTTACACTGTATTACCATTATCATTATTTTTCTTTGCCGATCTTAATGTAAACATACTGGAAATATGTCATTATGAACGCGTTTCATTCTACTCGAAACATAGCTATATATGTGCCTTCAAAGATTAATTGTATAATTACTGTTATCTTCAGGTTATCAATATTAAACTAGCCCCTCACAACCATATACCCACTGCAAAACACATCCGTGCTGTTGAAGTCTCAACATGTGAGGATGGTTTCTGTCTATTACTACCCAGCCAATGCTCTATTCTCCTTGACAATATTAGGTAGCGCGACATTGTTCCGTAAATGAAACAAAAAAGGTAAAAACATCAGTCTACATGTAATCGGTTCCCCATTTTATTAGCAGAAAGCATTGGGATCTGCATATCATGTGGCATTCAATTTGTGACTCAACATTCTGTGCATTTTTACCTTTCCCTGCTGCCGAAACATATAAAAACATACATAAAAATATATATAAAATATATTAAAAAAAATATAAAAGAATAACTTTTAACAACGGATATTAAAAACGACAGTTAATACGAGAAAACCAATCATTGCAACAGTCCCGGACTTGCGCATATCAAGCAAATATCTTAGTCGTTTTGCGTTTTCCAGATTTTCGTGTTTATTTTATATTTTGCAAGCTGTGAAGTTATTAAAGCATTTTTCGTTGTCTGTTAAATCATCTTTCCGGTTCATTTTAACGCTTCAATCTTGTAAGATGTTTCTTAATTTAAGACTTTACTAATCAGGAAATTTCATACAAATGTCCATTTTTTTTGTTTGCGACTGCACGATATGGAATCGGTTATCTTTATATTTTGAGGACAACACGCCGCCATCACCATACAAATCAACGTTTACTTTGTATATTGGTAAATAATGAAAAGGCTTGTAATGCGAAAAGCAGTGTATATATAATAAATAGGTCATTGAATAGTTTAGTTCTTTGCGGTGATGTTTGCTTTATCAAAGTTTGATTATAACAAGTTGATGTTAATATATAATACATATTCGTAAGAAATCAATATTCGATTAACACCAGAGAAAATGCGGTTGATTTTATTTACTGAATTTCATGCAAGGTGTTAATTGTACATCAGTCCATTTTTTACTAATTTAGTCATATACTGATAATTGACAATAACTTATTGATTACATGTTCTTTGATCTTAGATAGGCCGACAGACAGTGGTGTATAGGCCTGCTGTGGAATTTTAAGTTTTAGATTGTACTGAATGGTATATTTTCACAGAATAAAACTGATTACTTTTAATACTATGGTTTTGTTAATATTCAAGTACATATCATATTAGAATGTATGGGCAACGTACAGAATCTGCCCACCAGTTCCCGATTCCGGTTTTGTATTTATATTTGTCGCACTAATACCATTGGTAAAGCTGTATCTTCATTTGTCCTTAGTAGACATGTTAGCCTGTGATCTCTAGCCTTGGTTGGCAAACAGTCTAATAGAAACTGAATTCTATACCAAAACAAAGAAACGGGAATCTCCCAAGAAGTCATAAAAAAAACACGCATATTGAAATTTATTGTGTGAAATTACACAATTATGGCACAAGGCCTAAAAAGGGGAGCAGTTGAGGCTGGTCGACAGTAACTATCTATTACCTAGCTAATCCGTTTCACGACCCATTCACTCATTACAATTTCTCCATTCACCATAAAACTCGTCCGTCACAAATCAATCCTCCATACAGCAAAATGCCGCATCCTCTCAAGGGGGAGCCTACAAAACTTCTCCCTCCACATTAAAAGCAGAAAAAGGTCTGCAGTTCTTTTAATCATTGTGTAAAAATTGGTTGGATGCACACACAAGAAAAGAAAGGGGAAGAATTAGTTATACTCCAATCGGTCCACTATCCGCAAAACAAATCCACACTTCCCTCCGCGTCTCAATCTCCAATACACCACACCTCGTCAGAAGCGAAAAAAAAATCTGCTCTTGAATGGGCGTATCATGCTATTATACACCTGACCCAGACATCTCCCAACCAATTAGCGCCCAGAACCAGACAAAAAAAAATGGCGGCCCGATTTAACGTACGTCCGAAGCTCGACGATTCGCTTTCTCTACATTCCCTTGCAAAACACGCGACTCTGACCCTTTTGGTTCGCCCAATTCACCGCTACAATCATAAACATTCTTTCAGTTGTCAATGGAAAAAAATCCGACCGCATATTCTTTAGTAAAAATATAATCCTGGTTAGCTGCAGACATATTTTTTTTACCTTATTTAATTTTTAGTATTACCTTGTCTTCAAGCAAATAACATTAGTCAAAATGAATTTCATAGTTGTTGTTTAGAATATCTGTGACGTGGTTGGACGTGTTAATAAGTTTTCTTTTCTTTTGTTAAATCCAGAGTTCCACTTTATCGAAAATAGTTATTATAACCAGATTATGATCACTGAGCTTAATCAGCCGGTGATTTTCTAGGGTTATATCAAAAGTTCTTTAAAACGTCATCTGAATTCTCTTCGTCAGGATAACTGCGGCAATGTCGTTACCGGATGCACAGAGAATACATGCTCTGAGAAACATTTCCTCCCTCAATGTCCAATCTTCTAGGTAAAGCTGATGGCAAGGAAAACGATAAACCGTTTCTATGTTTCGATAGGAAAGATTTGTCTACTTGTTATCAAGAAACTGAGGGTAGTTAACAGATTTAGAAAATGAATTCTGTTTGAACTTATGGGTGAGAAACAGACGTTTACACAATTTTGGAAATATTCAAGCAGAATATTTGCTAAATCTCATTTTTCCAAATTTACAATTTTTAATTTCCTGGTTTATTTCATTTAGATATTATGTTTAAAGGCACATTTATTATCCTTTATGCATGGTGCAATTTCTATGCTGTTATACGAAATATACATTCGTATTAGAGTTCTGGGTATGATGATGAACTGTATCTGGCAGCAAGGGATCTGATCTGAGATTGAAGGTTTTGAGGCGCTTGGAACCACCTCTTAATTGCCGTTGATTCCAAGTCCAACCTGATCCTGGGTAGTAGCACCAGTTAGGGCCCCAGCTATAGATAAACAGTGAACCCCACAAACAAAAACACTATAAAAATATATTTTGATATTAAAAAACACCAGCAATATATTTTTATAGTAAAACTAACTCCAATATATTATTATATAATAAGTTACCAACAATACATATTTATAGTAAAACGACCAACAATATATTTTAAAGCAAAATGTCACGTAATACATTTTAAAGCAGAATTACCAACAATAAATTTTATCTGTAATTGAAGGAACATAATTGCTTTCAAAATATATTTAGTTGAAGTTATAAAATTGTATTCAAAATATTTTTAACCCATAGACGTTCATATGCCGCTAAGTCAACCACTGTATGTAATGCATCGATTCCTTACTGTGAATAATGTTTACAGCAACAACAAACAATACATTTATCAACTTGAGCTTATATTGACGTGCTTCCAATTCATCATGTTATTCATGCGAATCTTTTAAAAATGTAAATATTTTACCAGTAGAAAAATAGTTTAACAACTTTTAATTCCTCCACACCGGCGGTGATCCGTTTTATTTTCTGTCACCATCTTGTAAATTATTCTTCTCATATTGTTTCTTATTATTTCCTTTTGTTTGTCGGGAAATGTTTTCAGTGGCGACTAGCATCAATTTTACATGGCATAATGGTATTTCGAAACTCCATTTTTCAAGTTTTAAATGCTGTTTTTGTTCTCAAATGCAGCCTGACTTTTACTGCTCCGAAATAGATGTATCTTAGTTTCATTTGTCCAAAGCATATTGTTCCATACGACTTGGCTTTTTTCCTGGTGTGCTCTGGCAAAATTAAATCATGACTCTTTTTTTTTCTTTTTATTTTGACAGTAAATTTTCGTAATTTCTCCCCTAACATGCAAATTAACCTTACTAACACAAAAGTCATTTGTTCTAGCATTTGAGACTTTCACAACTAAAAGCCGCTATGCAGCATACACTGTGTTGTCTTTTCGTATTCCTATTGTAAGAAAAATGTGCTATCCAAGCAGTGTCTATCCAAGAACTGTGTAGACGATTCCAAAGTCACTACAATCTTAACCTCTTCAAGGCTAGGAATAAACTATATTTATCGTACACATCATCATAATCTCATTTGTACATGCTTCTTTTACATTCATTAAACACGCAGATTTAGGAACCTTCAACCTTGAGTAGCTCTTGTGCCTTGTGAGCAATTAGTAAAGAAGTGCTTTAATATAAAAATGTAAGTATCGTGATAAAATTTATTATGATTTTGAATACATCTTTTAAATTTCCTAGATTTGATTGGGCATTTTAGCACTAATTTTAAATGTCTTCCACCTTTAACATATTATGCAGACTGTAAAATGAGAGATTTCTAATTTCTTGGAGATATTTGGTCATGTACTGGCTACATTTGTGAACGCGTCATTGAGCTGTCATGATCTAGTTATGCTATTCATGTCAGAAATCAAGAGCAAGCCAAACTAAATGTCTACATTTGAATTAACAACGCCTCCTCCAAAATCGTATCAAATAATGTTTTAATGAATTTCCTTTGATCAATTGCGAACCCACTCAATCACAAGAACACTTAACTCCCTCTGGTGCATGGGGCTACGGCTCTGAGCACTGTTGTGTTTTTGAGCAACTAGTAGATTTTTACATGATGGTTTGTTGGTCGTATGACTAATCGTTATTGAATTCAGACATGACCTTACTCTTGAACAGTTACCAAAGATGGCTAAAAAGCATTGTCTTTCATACTATTTAATATCTAGCTGGGAGGTGATGAGATGAAGTTATACATTTTCACGGTTATTTGCGCGACATTTAATGCTTATGAACACGCCTCGAATTTGAAATTGGCTCTCCAGTTTCTCATTCTAAGGCACCAGCCACACATTTGGAGCTTATGATTCTACATTCAGGCATTTTAGTGATTTAATACGCGTAGCTTAGATGTAGCACAAATTATGGAGCACCATGTGAAGATCGAACTCACCGCACAATAGTAATTTAGCTAATAAAATAAAGTTATTAACCATTCCCCAATCTCGAGGTGTCTAATTTAGGGCATTTAAAATGGCTATAAATGTAGAGTTGCCATATGTTTTAACTTAGAGATATTTTTGTATTTTTGTTTAGGAAGTCATGTAAATAATCTTTTTTTTTCAGATTTATTCAATTATATCATCTTCCTCATTAGAATGAGGATCATCTTCATTATATCATCTTCATCTTAGAATGAGGACCTTATTTTTTTACTGTAAGGTTAACCCTGAACAAGGCCCAAGAGCTTTTCTAGGTAGAGAGTTATGTTAAGGAGTAGTTTATATAGATAGCAGGATTAACTCAAATGTATGTATGTATGTATGTATGTATGTATGTATGTATGTATGTATGTATGAATGTATGTATACTCGATGATCAGACCAAATTTTAAAATGTCAACGAAAATAATACTAACCAACTGAAATTGAAAAATAACAATCTCATCACAACCAACAACGCAGAACAAGAAAATATAATACTCACCAAAATATTCAGAGACTACAAACCAGGATACATGTATGAAACGATAAAAATACACAAGCCTAATTTCCCTCTCCGACAACATCCTATCACAAATCCCTACTCCGGTTTACCAATTAACCAAAATCAACAACCAACTCATTGCACCATACCTACCTAGTAAATACAATATTGAGTCAACTTATGAACTAATCGAAATCTTAAAACACTAAAACCTAATAATGTAACCATAAACACACTTATTATTCACCGATGTCCCAGTTAGCGAAACGATTGATATAATTAGAAAGAATATTTAGAACAATCCAACTCCAACAGTGATCGGTGAAATATCCTCTTGGGAGTCTGTTCCCTAGGAAGGTGGTTCGGGGGGAAAGATGCTGATTGAAAATTACTTCTTGACGCTAGAATACAGAGGGAATATGAATGGTTTGCTACTATGTTAGTGGCATGGCGGGACCTTGCCGTGAAGGTAAGACCTGGCGAAACCAAACAATGTAGATCGTTTGAGCACTTTCCATCGTAGTCCCGATAGAGCAGCGGAGACTCACCACATCCCGCCTGTGAGAAATATGTTTAAATATATTCAAAAACACATAAGTGAAAGTAGACTATTTCCATTTATTTACATTCGGACGATTGTTTGTTGTTATCACAAAGTTTGGGTCGTTACGCTCTCTAGCCTTCATCAAGTGGTTCTCCATCCGGTTAAACCTCATGGAACTTCGAGCAGAATCATTTACTGAGGCAGTATATTTTATGATTCTCTTGACATATCTCGAGATATTCTAGCGAAAAGAGAACAATATACCACCTTATATTGAATAAACGTTTTTATTTAAATTTCCATGAAGGTTAACAGGATCTCAAAAAAACCTAATGAAGGGTGATCAGAGGGCACCCCGACCGAAGAGTTGCGATAATAATCTAGAGACAATAGTCTGCATGTAGATAATGTAAATAATGATAACTCCTCTTCCCAGAAATTCAGACAGAAATTCGTTCTACATTTAAAATAATAATTGAAGCCATTCACTTGGGCGACCTCTTTGTAATAGATTCTTTCCTGAAATATGATTTTTTCTACTCGCTTTTTGATTAATAGTTTCAAAATAAAAGCGTCTTTCACAGAAATTCCCTAACATCTAATACTTAATGTAACTCTTTCAATTTTTCTTAACAGAAGAATAGTAGCGAGCGTATACGACTAAAAAAATGCAATTAACACATTTCTATGAAGCTGCTTAAAATGTAGGTGTCAGGTTCGACACTTCCGTTTCCAGCGCCACCTGCCGTATGCCGAGGGGGTGTTAGTGTCAGTGGACTGCGTAGTTATAAGCACATAATATCGACACCTCCTGAAGTTCTTCTCTTCATCTCTCTTTCATCATTTACCTATTCCTTTTACGTTATTTACTTTTATTTTTGAATGTTCAAGATGAAGGAAGAGAAATAGAGATATAGACAGGATAGATTTCTTATTAATAATAGTCTACCGATTTTACGTAAAATACTGTGTGGTAATTTATTATTAACAAGCTGAAGGGATATAATTTGGCACAGAAATATAAGCCCATATCTCATTTATATTTTCTATTTTTTTGTTGTTCTTTTTACATTTTCTTCAAAAGATACAGCGATAAAGAGAGATTATGATAGAGAATCAGATTAAATATATCTAGCTCGGTACCAAAATAAAAGTATCCAATACGGATTGATCTCAGAGTTTTAAAATATAGGACACAGGTTTGTAAGTAACCACAGTTGAACATAGTTTAAACTCTCACAGAACAACAATGATATGATCTCTACGGAGGAATGTCCGATGTATATAAAGGGATGGTCATCTCTATCTAATCCTTACATTCAGTACCACTGCCGTATATCGGGCCTCAGACTTAATATGCAAGGTGTTGCTGTTTTAGCAATTAGACTTTTTCTTGACATTTTTTTAAAATCATTTTACCCTAATGAAGGGAATTAAGCCACAAGAGACAAGAGGGTCACTGTGAGGGAAATGAAAGAATATAAAATATGGAAAAAGGACGATAAGTGAACAGGTTTCAAAGAGACCGATGATGAGGATATATATTGCATTTAGATCTTTGAATGTTGAACTTGACTGGAAATGACACAAGCCGAAAGATACTTTCACAAGCGAGATGTGCGAGACAAGAAAGAGTTAGCCTAGAACATATGAATACGAATAACAGTTTCAACTGCAAAATGAGATGTTGCTGCCATTCTAGTTCTGAGATTAAATCCATAAAGTTTGAGGTCCCAAAGAGATAAGATCATCAGAGTAATTACAGTTAAGATTTTTATTGTAAATTTTATTACGGTGGAGTGAAAGTGATTGAGGCTGATATTACAAATCAGTGCCGATAAGAACATTATAAAATCTTCTCTTCCAGAATATCGAGTTGTGAGCCTAAAGCATAACCGCATTTGTAATTTAGAATTGTTATTCCCTTATACAGGTTTCCAATGATATTTCTGCGAGAAGATATTGGCCAGAATTTGGTTCCTGTAAGCCGCCTCTATATTCGTCACCTAAAGCCGCGATGTGACCTGATTCTACACATCCTTCATCAAATACTAATTCCAATAAGCTATAAGTAGTTTAGTAAGTGATCTGGAGAGAAAGAACCAAAAATATATTAACATAAAAGTTACAAACCACTTTGTCCCATTTTAGTTGACAACGCAGAGCCATTCTCTCAGTCTAGCTGTAGAATAACTCACTACAACAGTAGGTTACTTAGCAAAGTATGTAAATATACATTATTACCATATGCGATATCAGTATTGCTATGAAACGAATAAGATTAGGCAACAAACAGATAAGATGAAAGTATTTTCTTACAGAAAATGAATTAAGATGCAATTAAACCTAAAGGGATGTTATTTGGAGCGCGTACGATTTTGCAAAATTTTCCTGATTTGTCATGTGTCATAAACAGAAGGAATGTGACTGAAGACGAAATGCCAGCTGAGGATCTATTGCATTACAGACCCCAATTTAATTTTTTTCAAGAATCTAGATCTCTATAGTAGGCGGCCCTTACCAGATATGGCAGCAGTATTCAATGCACACACACAGAGACACAGATGCACACACACACACACACACACACACACACACACACACACACACACACACACACACACACACACAAACACACACACACACACACATATATATATATATATATATATATATATATATATATATATATATATATATATATATATATATATATATATGCTGAAGTTGATCATTAAACACTTTATTGAAAATATAGACGTGTTATGTATACTGAATTAAGACATTTTCGTTACTAAATTGCGAATAATCATATGCAAATGTAGATCCTCCATTGTATCACGTGAGCAAAAATGTTTCCTGCGTTTGGATTTATCCAATTCTATGAAAAAAATATAACGATATTTTAAAATTTATCACTTAAATCGCGTCTGATTTTCTTTACACCTTATAAAAGACAACAGCGCAGGTCGAATTTGGAACCGTGGTATAGCACTCAACTTTAAAGTTGGGGTTTCACTTGATAAATAACGACACAAAATATTTTTTTACCAACTCGTTACCGTTAAATTTTAGGTTACAAATTTTAGCGTTGGAATTTAAATCCGCTGATCAACAAAAATCTTATAGCACAGCCTTATAAAATTTATAACTTACTGAAATTTAACAAATTCTATATGGACTAAATGTAAGTCATACACACATTATTACTAAAAAATTGTGTTATCAAATAAGACCCACATTTGCTCGAAAGGGAAATTATACTAAACAATTATGATAATATATTATACAATGTGTTTTTAGTAGTTTTAGTGCGACTTTCAATAGACAATGAAAATTTAAAACATTTTCTCATTTAATGTGTCCATCACTATTATGGTGTTGTGTACATGTTTAACTCATTTTTGCTTTTATTAATTAGGATCTAACAAATATTATTCATTTTTTGTAATCTTTTACAATTTTTATACGGTTTTTACTTATCAGAAACAAAAATATTTTATATTTTACTTGTAGTGATTCATAATTAGAATACTGGTTTTAATACATTTTCCATTCAGTGTATCAAAAACAAAAGAAATCAACTGTATTTAGATTTATTCTTGAAACAATATAATTTTGAAGTCATTATTTAAGCAAAAGCCTCCGGAAATTGGATAATTTTGCATATTTTAGACAATATTTAAAAGTGTATGCTCAGAAATTGGTAGAAGCTATGAATCTAATATTCGATGTCTCTACCTACCATATCAATTTCCAGATTCTCTACAAAGTGCAATGTTGATTTACCTTAAAAAAGCGAACACTTATCTCGTCCTAACTGAACAAGCATTGTTTTTTGAATTTGGTTATATAGTTGTTGTGAGTCCCATACATGTGTACTTGCATTCAGAGGAAAGGAGCGAACAAAAAAGTACAGTACCATATAAAAATAATTACTCAACGATATGCCTTGTTATGAGCAGTGCAACGAGAACGGTCTATCCCAGGAGATTAGATAAAGAGTTTATTTCAGAATTCTCTGTAGGTTACACAGAATGATATACTCCTGACGAAGGCGGCGGATACAACTTCCGAATCGTTGTGATGATAACAACAAAGATTAGAGCGACATTCCGAATATAAATAAGGAAAATAATAACTTCTCATCCATGACTGAAATTTCTTTACCTCATTTTCATTTACACACCCCTAATGATGTTTCATGTCGGTTGAAAGCTTGGATATGGTATTAACTTTACATATTCTTTTTGCATCTCCAGTAGCCTGTTTTGCGAATGATTATTCACAATTTAGAATAGACGATGGTTAATTTTAATAGATATAGTGTGTTAGTTTTTTTTGTGTGTGTGCACGTGATGTGTTATTTATTCTTGCGGCAGTTTCCCAAGGCAAATGACTTAATTCTCTTTTATATAAAATGTTCAGTTTATCGTTTTCTTTTTAATTTTTTATTTTTAGACCAATATATCTTTTAGAGACACGGCGATTTACGTACACGCAATATCTAGATAAATTAAGAACATAAAATAATCTTTTTTCTATCTTCCAATGAATTGAGGACATGTAATTTCGGGTTAACACAACTTCCGAACTGTTTCATCTATACAAATTAAAATACACGGCTTGGGTGAATCCGTCATGTGATTTTCCGGCACATCGCAGCAATACTCTGCAAACATCTTTGTAAGACAGATAATATGAAGATAACACATCTTTCGGAAAATCGACTATGGTGACCTTTGAACTAGGGTCGCTAGGTTTAAAAAGATAACGGGCTAAACACTGAGGTTAAGATTGAGCTGATCAAAGCTCAGGAAAATTGGATCATAAATGAGATCGAGTGAATCTAGGATATTAGCTTTGACATAATATGGCGAAAAGAAATAAACTGTATTTTTAAGAGTAAAGTCGGAACAAACATACATCTAAAAGATAGAAAAAAGGATAAGGTTGATACTATAAGGAAGGATAACAGATGGAGCAAAAGTAGGTTGAGTGGTGCCCAGATGATAGTAAGAGTAGAAAGATACCCTAAAGAGAGAAAGTTAGAGTAATTTACTGGTAAAATAAAGAAAACAATAGAGCACAGATATTTTTAGTTTTAAACTAGCAGCATGACCCGGCGTTGCCCGTTCTTGATTCAAAAATCGTAAGACTGATACAGCAATCGCTATCACTTGACTTAAAATATTTTTGCCCTTCCTTGCCTTTAAAGGAGTGCCCTTTACCGTGCTTATGTTGCTACATGCCTTACATCTTGCCTATCTCACACTGCGAATTTTTTCTAAGCTCTATACTAAACATTAAATCTTTTACGAAAGAAGAACTAAACAAAATGAACACAAAACGATCAGCTTTAAAAAATGACTCGTAACTGGAAAAACCCAATGAAAAAAAGAATGTTAACAACAAATACATTTTCACACCCAATGCAGTTCGGCGGAATCGGAATCAACGTTGAATTTAAGCAAGCGAATGAGCGAATTGGAGTAAAGTGCCATGCGGATTTAAATTTTTCCCACTTGTGACGAATGCAGCTATCGATTTTTTTTGTATGCTAGCATGCTAGTTAACATTCGTGTCAGTCTGCTGTTGGCTCTCACGCTGGCCAATAGAATCTTCCTGTCGATTCGTGGCAGCCAGCTATAGGCTCTCACTCTGGCCAGTTGAAAATGGCCGCAAACTACATGAAAACTGCCGTAGAAGCATGAAAAAATCTATTATATCTACTATCGATGGGAGTTGGGAAATGCAAAGTCGGTCTTGGCCTTTCCGTTAACTTAGAGCATGTGCATGTAAATGTTGGTGCAAATCCGTCGAAAATTGCGACTGTGCATTCGTTACACACAGACACACACACACATCCTGCCTTTCATAGATAGAGATAAGTCAGGATTATCTACAGAAAACATAATTTTATTTAGCACCCCCTCATCATTATTTGCCAGAAACTACCTGATTTATTTTCAGCTATATTTCACGGCTTTCCTGTTTTAATTTCTAGATGAATGTTAATTTTTAAGTTGATGATTGAATAAAATCATATCGAGTTGTACGACAATAATATAACAGTTGAAATTCCCCTATCGGATCATTAAATATGTGAGCGTGACAATTGCAATAACATCCATAAATATGAATAGTAAGCTCTATTTTAAGAAGCCGGTACACATGAAAATATTTAAAATTGATAACTTTCTCTATTTCAGTGAAACAATCACTTTTGTCCTCGCTTTTTTTTTCTTTCCTTCTTTCGTTTTTGTCTCACTGAAACGAAATAGCGTCACTGATATTTCTTTTCCCGTATTTCCAAGAAATCAAAACGGAATAGCCCAATATTTCTGACATATTGCTACGAGACGTTAAACACTTCTATCGTCCATTCTTTCTTTCTTTCTTTCTTTCTTTCTTCCTTTCATTCATTTTCTTACTGAAACCAAGTAACGCATCTTATATTTTTTCCGTCTTTCCTCACCTTCAAAACGGAATAGTCACCCTGTTGGCTGGGGCTTCAGAATACGCCGACTGCATCTGCATGAAGAGTTCTGGGTAAGAAGATAAACTACATTCAGCTTCAAAGCCTCTGATCAGGAGGTTTTGAGGAGCGTGGAGCCACCTCTTACTTGCTGGTGTTCCCAGCTCCACCCTGACCTGGGGTGGTAGTACCTGTTAGGATCACAGGTATGTGAAAATTGTTAACCTCAAACTGGAGTCAAAACACTATGAGAATGTAAGAATAGATTTTAATACTATCAATACATTTTTGTAAAAGATTATTGCCAGTTAAGAATTTTTGAAGAAAAAAATATTAGCAGCAATAGATTTTTGAGGAAAGGAAAAATATATTATCAGTAATACATTTTTTGAGAAAATACATATTAGCAGAAATAAAAATCTTGTCGTATTAAATAACCCATTGAGGTCGATATGTCGTAAAACAAAACGAAGCAAAACGGAATAGTCCATTATTTATTAGGCATTGGCAGGATACTTCAAATACTTCTGTTTATTTATTTATTTCCTTCATTCCTTTCATCCAGTAAAACCTTTCACTCGGGGAATAGTCCATTATTTATTAGGTATTGGCAGGGCGTAACGGTCATGCTAACAAACAGAATGACAGGTACCTCCAAACACGACTAATTCCTAATCGATAGTGAATGCCTAAAACCGCCGGAGAATTTAGGTTATTGGAAAAGTATCTTGTATGAGACCAAAGCCTTTATTCCTGAAATGAAATTACCTCCCTATCCTCCAAAGAAAATGGTTTTACGCGTTTAGAACTTGCATTATATGGAAGTAAACAGTTTTAAACAAATCTATTCATAGCAAGTAAAATGTCAATGCTGCTGGAATAAATATGTCGGAATTCTTGTTTTCCTGTTTAAATTGTGGGCAGTGTCCAGATAAATTGGCTCTTTGATGGAAATGGGAAGAGGTCTCGAACAGTTAGAGACTAATTATAAAGGTCAGTTGGCCGGACAAAATGTAAAGGTCACGGGGAGGAAGGGACAGCTAAAAATTATATACAAATCAATTTTGAAAATAATTCTCCACTTTCCCCGTAAATCTGTTTAAGTTATTTTGAGTTTTACGATTCAGACAAAAATCGATGTTCAGTATTAAAATTAACTGTTCAATTTCTGTAGAATAAAATTTGTTGATAATAAAAATGTATTGTTGCTACTTTTACTATATATATATCATTATTTTCTTGGGGTTACAAAATTTTATTATGGAAATAAAAACGGCAATACGGGCTTTACCATTCACGATTTAAAAAAAAAAGATTGACCAGCAGCCAGTTTCGCCCTCACTCAAAAGAGCTGAAATCGAGGGTAGACTAAATATTACAATATAAAATATAAAACAATGAAAAGCATGTGATGAAATAAAGGTGGAAAGATCAGATGGAAATAATGTCAAGCCCTAACAGACATTCCCGCTGTTTACAGAGGGAGGGTTGACTGGACCTGACATAGATATTTTCCAATACATTTTAGTGAAACAGAGAATGAGCATGATTAACGATGGAAAATGAATCAGTGCTGAAGTTTGTGGTGCAACTTGGATTGTTTATAAGGTACTCAAATATATATATATATATATATATATATATATATATATATATATATATATATATATATATATATATAGCGAGAGAGAGAGAGAGAGAGAGTTCGAATCTCACCATGTTTGATTTGTCATGAAAAATACCTTGATGTTAGCTCACTGGAGGGGTTGACCCCAGCGTGTGGTACATTTGGAAAGTGTCTGAATAAACATAGCACGGATTGACCCAAATCTTGTGAGTGAAATTGGGTAAACGGAACTCTTGGGGGCCCGACGATAGCTGAGCTAGCACTAAGTCACAAGACATCGTGACCGAGGTTTTTTTTATCTTTCTTGTGTTGTTCAAATTGTTGATCACGCTAGAAACTTTAACTATGGTCTGCTCACCATAGTTGCAGCATAAACCATAGGTGTGTTTTGCGGGTGTTGAACAAAAATAAATATGCCTGAGCAAGCGTCTTCAATATGGATTGGCTAGCCTCCCTGCTAGAGGGGTATACTCGAATACGAGTGACCAGCTCAGAGGCCTTGCTGCCGTATATAGTTTATCGTCGTACTCAGGACAAAGAAATATTTTCACTTGGTATGTTCCTAAGCCAAGGAAAAACTTCTATATTAAAATGATGAATATACATTGATTAAAGTCAAGTCGATAAAAAAAGTTTAAAGTTTCACAGATATTTAAAACATTACCCCGAAAATTAGGTCTTCAAAACGAAAATAATATCTTTATCATGTTTACGCAGTAAATATTAGCATATATTCACTAAACAACAAAAGTACGGCGAAAATAAAATAGATTGAAATCTGAAAAGAAAAAATAACAGTGTTTCAGAGCGTTCTTCTATGTACCTGGCTTTTCAGGTCTTAGGTGATCATGGCTCGCCACAATTTGATGTCCTTTTAGCTGTTAATATATATTTTCTTTATATCTCTTACCTTCAATAGGTCCTGTGAGAGACAAATTTTCTAAGCCCTATTTCCTTGTTATATTCCCTAGAAATTAAAACTGTCTCTTTCTTTCTGTAAATGTCTTTTTTTTTTCCAATTTCTTTATAAATTCCAGTTGCTCTCATGATAGTTTCAGAATCCTTTTGTAGAACCACATAACGCCTTAGATCTCTACTTCATCTATGATGAGACACTCAAATATCCATTGCCATATCGGAGGACCGTTATTACATAATAGTTCAGTACTCTTTTCACTGTTTCTAACGGAATGTTTTTTGTTCCTTAATACTTTGCTTAGATTTGGAAGGCATCTTTTTCTATCGCAATGCGCCTTCGGATTTTGGTATCGCATTTTCTGTCCTCTGTTTGGAAACCCTGCCTAGATATTTAAATATTTGTACTTTTTATAATTCGAATGTTTGTTCATTATGCTAAGAAAGGTAACTGAGTTTCGACAAAATAAACAATGAATGGGTTGTTAAGTCTCAAAATTGATACAAAGACGAAGAACACCAAAAGTTATACACCATATGATAAACGTCAACTTAGAAGAATACATGATAATTGCTTTGATAGAATTCGCGTCCTGGGTAAGACGATAAACTAGGTGCGACAGCAAGGGCTCTGGTAAGGAGGTTTTGGGGAACGTGGAACCAACTCTTAATTGCTGGTGTTCCCAGGTCCACCCTGACTCGGGGTGGTAGAATCTGTTACGGTCCCAGCTATGGTTAATCCCCAAACTGGGGTCAAAACATTATGTAAGTATAAATATATATTTTAATGCCAGTAATAACTTTTTTGAGGAAAAATTATTTACAAGCAATACATTTTTTAAATAATATTAGCATCAATAAAAATCTTGTCGGCATTAAATAACCCATTGAGGTCGATATGCTGTAAAACAAACCACACCAAACCAAACTAGATAGATTCGTAAGTTGGCGATTCTACAGATCAGTCAGTTATGTATCATATATGATACACGTATGGGTCATCATGTTTCTTTCGATTCATGATGGACAAGAAGACTTTCCCTCTGTAGGCTTTGGTTTCTTTCTATGGTAGACTGGTTGCCAACCAAGGCTATAAGACTCAGTCGTCCTGTGATTCTATCCATAACTGGGGGAGAAGAGGTAGATACATACCTTTCTCATGGGTATCATTTGCTCGTAAGTGAATACAACAATTCCGACACGAATTAGAATTCGGTTAACCGATATCTCATCTTGAATAGAAAACAATTACATCGCAATGCACATCCGATTCTACAGAAGCTAATATAAGATAATCAGAAAAAATAACCTAAATATTAAAATTGAAAAACCAAGAATTAATTGCCCGATCCGAGTCTGGGTTCGAAATATTGAATCTTTTGCCTTGGTACTTGGAAAGATGCTCAATGACATTGACATCCGAAGCCGTATTGGAATGGCCAAGGATGCATTCCAAAAGCTAAGCAGCGTATTCAGAGAGACAAAAATATCGTTAGAAACAAAGAAAGTGTTACCTGTCCTGTATGGCAGCGAATGCTAGAACAATCGCCTCAAATATGAAGCAACAGAAATGTGGTTCTACAGAAAGATGCTGAGCATAACATGGACCGAACAAGTGAGCAACGACGAGGTTATAGGGAAAATGGAAACAACAATGTAATTTATACTTAACACGGGAAGAAGCAGTTGAAATTTCTGGGATACGTAATGTCGAAGGCTGGGCTTGGAAAACTTGATTCTCACAGGACAGATTGATGGAAACAGTGGCGGAGGAAAGCAGCGCGTAACATACTTAATGGACTGGTTTAAATGGATGGTACAACAGGGCTGGGGAGAAATAACAAAAAGAAAACTACGTCTACGTCCTGAAAGTATGCAGCATATAAAAGAATACTTGAGAGTGCGGTGTGCCACCGGCCATGTTTTTGTTTTTAATATTGTGAGAAATATAGGGGTGTTTGAATTCAGTTTTTTCCCATTCAAATACTGCTTACTTAAGGTCAAAGTGCCTATTTGACACTGATAATAAATAAACTGGCAATGGCAGAAACAAAGGAATTCCTGACTTTATTAATTGGAATTATGTGAATGTAAACACAGCAAAGCGAAGACAGAGTCTGGGACTATAGAATTCCAGATACGATTTTTTGATTTTGAATCCTTGATATGCTACCACACTCTGTTAGAGGTCGAAAATAGAAAAAAATTCTTTATTTAAAATTCCAGTATAAGAAATAGTCGATGAGATATTTTGGCCTGTTTAGCGTGCGGACGAGAATGGAAATATTTCGAAGGGCAGTGAATTGTTCAGATTCAGGCTTTTAAAAAGATAATTTATTTCCGGCGGGATGTTGCATTCTCTATCTAAGAGTTGAAAACACCTGAACAGCTTGTGGTTAAATATATTATTAAGAGGGCCTAACCTGAATGGACCCTCTTGTTATCTGAAGTGACGTGTTTGCTATATTGCAAATCCCATGAAAACTGAGTATTTCTTACGATACTTTACCCGGTTACCGAAAAAGCTGCCTTCGGGAAAGTAATAGAAAAACGATAGACAGTAATATGAATGCATAACAAATCAACAAAGGGAAGACGACCATGCAGTGAATAAATACGGGGCTTCGGGACTTTCAACGTGTTTGAGATTATTTATGTCATTACGCCGATAATCCAGGTTCGGCACTATACGAGGAAGCCACGTGAGTAGACCAAACAAAAGGTCTTGCGCAAACGTAACTAAAAAAAAACTGCTATAGAACGCGAATGATATTCGATTGGAAGCTTTGCAGAATTTGACACAATCTATGAATGAAATAATAAATTAGAATTCTTTTTTTGCAAGTGAAAGAATATTTTCAAGCCAAACTTTAAATAATGAAAATATTTCTGAAAAAAGAGAATAGTGCATTCGGCTCTATTATAATCACACACACACACACACACACACACACACACACACGTGTGTGTACGTGCGTCTGTGTGAGTGTGTGTGTGCATGTGTGTAATTATAATAGAATTGAGTTATAAGATGACCCCAGGTTTTAAGGGGAATTTTGGGGATTTAAAAGTTGTGTTATACGCAGAGATATGCGGTATATATATATATATATATATATATATATATATATATATATATATATATATATATATATATATATATATATATATATTATATTTCCGCATATATCTATCTATCTATCTATCTATCTATCTATCTATCTATATATATATATATATATATATATATATATATATATATATATATATATATATATATATGTATACAGTCTGCTTTTTTTTACATGGAAGATTTCCAAGCAACGAAAACTGTTGCATAGGAGACGCTGGAAGCAAAAATCGGACCACAATTTTTCTTTGGCTTTTTCAATTTGTATTTTCATAAGGCGATCTTTATAATTATACACTTGGAATTATAAATGTAGCCTTGTGAAAAGGCAAATTGAAATAGCCAAAGAAAATTTGCGGTTCAATTTTCGCTTCGAGCGTTTCGTATGTACAAGTTTTTTCGGTTCCTGAAAATCTACCATGTACACAAAACAGGCTATTATTATTGTTTTGTGTGTGTATAGTTTAATATATATATATATATATATATATATATATATATATATATATATATATATATATATATATCGTATATTTCCGCGTATAAAACTACTTTTAAATCCCCGCAAAACACACTTAAAACTTGGTGGCCTCTTATTACTCAATTCGAAATAAGATCACTTCTGTGTAATGTTTGTCGGTAGGCTAATCTCGACCTCAGAGCGATAGCCAATAACGTACATGAAATGATTCACATTATAAAATATACTGTTAATAAAAGTAATAAAACCATTTCTACCCTATATTTCACAGGTATAACTTCATATTAAATTGCCTATTTGAGGTATAATTCCATGTCAATGAAGTCATCATAAATCTGTGAAAATGTAAACATCGAGTCATGAATGCGCTCACACCAATGGAATGTACTATTATCGTACATTATTGTACTATTATTAGCGTTATTTTGTGAATGTCGATGAAGTATAAGTAAATGTCCATCAGTACACTAGGCTGTTTGTAACTGTTTACATATAGGAAAATAAGAGGAAGAAGAAAAATCAGTATTCGCAAGAGATTGGTTAGTGAATCGTAAACAATACAATGTTTTCCTTTTTAGGGGACGTGTCTTGAAATCATGATATACAATTAGTTTTGTTTTTTCGTTTGTTTTGAATTTCTATACAGTAAGTACCACTATTTCCTATAACACCATTTAATCAATAAGAACTAGTCTTATACTACAGGTTTGGGATAAAATCAGGAAAATCTGCTATATTTTTTTACCACGACTTATCTAGGGGAGTGTTCATGCCTTATAATAATCATATGCATATATCAGTAAGCAATCCAACCATCCACCGTGTATACTCAACACTCTCTACAAATCTGTACAATATAGACTCTACACAAACTTCAGCAATAAACATCTTAGTTACGTACTAAACAAAATATGTAGATGCATGACATAATAGCAAGAACAACGTCGTTTTTGTCACCTTATATTCTCTCATTATTCCTTTATTTTTACGATTTAAATGTATTCAAGTTAAGCCAACGCGCATAAAGAATATAAGAAAGTCAGTTAACAAAGGATATCAATCTCATTTACCACTGGGTAAATGTTAGCAACTCAACGACTGAGTAAAATCACATAAATACATAGATAAAGGTGTCTTATTATATCATACCGCAATAAAAAAAAATAATTCAAACCACCCTCGAATTACAACATACGATAAGGAAAAGTCTGGTTCTTAACACAAAAGGTATATATGAATCAAATCTTGTTGTGAGTGAGGCGCTGTACCTAAAACATCTTGAACCCACTATAACCATCACCTTATTTCACAGTGCTAATGGGGTATTTAGAAACACTACCATTCCGCCCACTTAAATTCCAGCCACGCTCAAAACGCAAACCTCAGAATAAAAGCTCCTACCTGTATAAAAAACAACACAAAACACATCTTATAGAGTCAAACATGCAGAGTAATTTTTTGAAGCAATCACCCTCCTGGACTAAACATTCCATAAACTGCTTGATCAGTCCAAGTTCGATATGTAATTGAGGAAACAAGAACTTCAGTTTAAAATTTATTCCCGAAAAGTTTCAATTCCCTTGTCTGGCCATTTTTTTTCCTATCAAATGGTCACTTTTTGCTCCTTTTTCCAAAATAACACAAAAAACAAAAATAATTGGAATAAATACCTTTTAGACCAAGAATCCAATGACTTTCAAGTAACTACATATACTCACGTCCTTTTCTCAAGCCGCATCTATTCAAACATAATTTTCATAAGGTCCTAGATGTCCATTATAGTTCCCCAAAGTCCAGTCGGTAGGGAAACAAGAAATTGCCATTATTCAGGCGGGCACACACAAGATTTGCTTTTGCGCTGTATAGGAAAACCTTCTAGACTCCTGGATTGTATTCACATTTTATGTCAGCAATATGCTCTTTAACATAATTGCACTAAACAAAATCATCATTCATGTTCAAGAATAGAAGCAAATCATTTCCCGATGCCTATGAAACCCGAATCATTTGGTTTGATTTTCATAGTTGCCCTAAAATATGAAATCCTTTTCAATTTCTTACATACATTTATAAATATTTGTTACAAAATAAAATCCGTACATTTGCATTTATGATGTCCATCTGAGGATACTGCTCACACACACACACACACACACACACACACACACACACACATATATATATATATTTATAATTTTTTTAACATACGTGTGTTAGCACCTGCGATACCCGTGCTAACACATGTTGTATGTTAATATATATATATATATATAAAAATATGTATATATATATATATATATATATATATATATATATATATATATATATATATATATATAAATATTTATATATATATATATATATATATATATATATATATATATATATATATATATATATATATATATTATAATTTTTTCACATGAACGAAAACAATTTACTCACGACAAAGATGCAACTACGTTTCGGTGCATTTAGTTGCATCTCGACTGGTGACAATCAAAATGGTTATGTACAATTATGTTTGTAAGCCGGCCGCACGTAGAACATCACTTCTTTTTTTATTTGTTTGAGAAAAAAATAAGTACATTTTAATAGGGGACCTATAAGGATAAATAAAAAAAACAGGTCAGGCAAAATAGTGATTGAAACAATAATGTTTGTTGATATCAGTTTGGTGAAGGACTGTTGAGTTTCTAAACTGATGGCTTGACCCGATTTTTTTTATTCGACATCAACATTCAATGGTTTAGTAACAGTATTTCTAAGCCTTCTTATAGTGAGTGATGGAGAAAGTAAGGTGAGAATAGGGGAGAGTAAGACGATGAAAGAGGAAGTAGGGATAAGTTCAAAACAATGGTTATCGAAGTAATTGTAAATGTTTTTGGTAACTTTAAAACGAATCCAGAGCTGGATTGCGTATATTTAGACTGGACTTATTGCTACTAGTTTTGAAAACAATGAATGTATTTTGTAAATTAACAAATTAAGTGGTGGATATTTTTCCTTGGTATGTAGAATACATAAGTTATTTGTTGTTGTTTTTTTAAACAATAATTTTTAGTTCAGAAGCTAACATAAATGTATGAAGGTATATAAAAGGATGGGTAATTAATATAGCTTTTATAAGCAAATTTGGACCTATTGTCGGTCTGTATAACTTGTAGAATAAGTATAGATGTTAATCAATTTATGTGATACTGTTACTAGTATTATACATGTGCAAAACAATTTTAACAATCATAATCTAAGATAGATTAGTAGAAAAATATATATGAGGGTAGAAGATATATCAAAGGACGCGAATTACAATTTGAAACGTTTAGGGTTATGCATTTGGTAGTTTAGCAAATTGCAATGTTAGATAATTAATATGTCTACAAAAGAATGGTCTCAAATCTTTGATTTAATAACTCTCTGTTCTTCAGATGTTTAATAATACATATTTCTTAGATATATTTTTAAATTTTTCCCCATTATGAAACAGATACCTAAAGAAATCCATTGAATATATGTACTATATCTCATCAAATGAGAAATCCAAGGATATCAATTTATATGTGCGATCCACTAGAAGATCTTTTAAGGATCGATATTACAATCACATGTCCTCTTTTAATAATACAAGCAAACGCAATATGACAACACTTTCTATATACTTTTGGAAACTGAAGGAAAAAAGAAAAACACTTAAGTTTAAATGGAAAATCCTAAGACAAGCTAGAATTTATAAATTATTGAACGAACCTTATTTTTTTCTGTGTGCAGGAAAAATATGTATTATTAAACTTTTCAACAACAGACAAAATTTGTTAAAGCAGGATTTTGATAGCCTCTCTGCTTCAGAGCTTAACGAAGCTGATCAAGGTGGTTCAGTCTACTGTCTTCAAAACCATTTAACTTAATGAAACATGTCTTATGCCATTCCTTTCGGTTTGATACTTGGCCTTCCCAGATCAATGTTGAAACGTTTCAAGTTGTTTTTCAATTTGTTTTTGTAGCGTAAGAGTTGACGTTCAACTGAACACATGTATATATATATATATATATATATATATATATGTGTGTGTGTGTGTGTGTGTGTGTGTGTGTGTGTGTGTGTGTGTGTGTGTGTGTGTGTGTGTGCGCGTGTGTGTGATAGAAAAAGGAACAAGTAGGAAACAGATCTTAATCGAATATATTTTACGTTATTAAAGCTTCGTCAGAGATCAAGATAGTAATGATAAAAAGCTAACAGACACAGATAAATGGTATGTTGTGTTTGGCTATTTCTTATTGGTTAGATACGTGTCATGTGTTATGAAGTAAGAGATAATATGTGTGGCAAACATCCTCGACATTAAAGTGTGTAAAAGTAAGTAAGTTTCAAATGGATGTTTGATTCGCGACGTGTCACGTGTAAGAAGTAACATATAATATTCAAATAAATTCGATATTGAAGTATGTCAAGCTGAGTGAGATGCCGCAGGATATATCACACGTGACACGTACGTAAACAATAACAATAACGCACTTCCTTGACCGAGACAGATTAAAGCACGTGGGATCTAACGATGGTTTCTCTCACGCAGGTTCGAATCCTACCGGAAAGCTCATATTTTCTTTAAAAGGATTTACCGAACATACAGGCTGGTACTCCAAAATAAATAAATACAATGTTTAATAAATAAATGGAGCCTCTACTCAAATATAGTTATACATTAAAATAGAGTTTAAGTAATAAATCTATCGGTGTAATAATTTTTTTTTTTTTAAATCCATAACTTCTTTAGTACAATCCTTGTTTCCTTTCGGAGGCGAAACTGAGCAGATATAAATGTTTCAATTGTCTTAGAGAAACGTTCGTTAATAAAACAACATATATATATGTATATATATATATATATATATATATATATATATATATATATATATATATATATATATATATATATATATATATATATATATGTATATGTGTGTGTGTGTATGTGTGTGTGTGTGTTCATGTATGCATATGTATATATATATTGATATATATATATGTATCAATATATATATATAGCAATATGTACATATCAATATACATATATATATATATATACATATACATATATATATATATATATATATATATATATATATATATATATATATATATTTGGGAGGGGAATGTGTGTAGTATTGAACGGTTTTACGCACACATATATATATATATATATATATATATATATATATATATATATCAAAATACATATACATATATATATATATATATGTATCGATATATCTATATCTATATCTATCTATACGTACATATGAATATATATATATGTGTGTATTTGGGAGGGAAAATAATGTAGTATAGATCGGTTTTACGCATAAAACCGTTCAATATATGTGTGTGTGTCTGTATATATATATATATATATATATATATATATATATATATATATATATATATATATATATATATATATATATATACAGACATATATATATATATATCAACATATATATTTATATCAATATATATATATATATATATATATATATATATATATATATATATATATATATATATATATATATATGTTTTGGAGGGAGAGTCTGTATGGTATTGAACGACTTTACGAATTTTGCTGAATTCTATTGTTTCAATTGTGCACGACATATCTCCACATGATTCGATCTCCCACGGTGACTAGTGTAATATCGATCCTGCTTATAGCTGACACATATCTTTCCTTTTGTATGATGTTGTGTTTACGATAAGTTAATTATTACAGTTACCAGTGGCGTCGGGTGAACTGATCTAATTTCGAAGATATATTGGTACTTATCTGGCTATTCATTTTTTTGTCCTTTTTCCACATCTCATGTCTGGAGGCAGAAGGTTACGTTAATTAACACAGAATACAACAGCAATAAATATGATTTCAATTGGCTCGATTTTTTGTTTCAGCTTCCTTTGACTTTTGTTTTGTTTCTTTTTTCATTCAATAATACGTTTGTTTTTATTCTAATTTTTTTAACCTGATTTTCTTTTGCCAAATCAAAATGTATATTTTGATCAGTGGAATTTAATTCTTTTTAATAATCATTCCGCAACATTTCACAAGTTTTTAATGAAGGATTCCCATTTCTTCAGTACGATGTGTCCATTCAATATTTAGGCAATCATGGATCTTCTCGGCTTCCTATCATTGCCTTTTTTATTACTTGACCGCTCGACTCCTTCTTTTGCATCTATTTCCACAAAATGGTTACTTAGGTTATTCGCTGTTTCCCTATGTCACACTACTCTTCAGGATACTATTGTCGGAGTTAGCTCCTCCTCGTTTCCTTAAACCTTCAACAGGGGTCTCTCTCCCACGAGTATAAATACTGGTTGACCTTCCGCCTCTTTCTCTTTTTTCCGACTTACGCCTCGGGCGGCCATCTCACGTGGATATGAGGTAAAATCCTTTTTCGACTCAGGCCTTGAGCCGCTACCTCGCGCGGAGGCGAGGTTAAAATTTTGACTTTTTCATTTAGGCCAATATGTGACATCTCACATATACAGCGTTTCCCATATTCTGGGAACACGCTAAGGACAACACACGTACGTACGACACTCAACACAACACACAAAAAATAACTTCTCCATACAAACACTCTGTAACTTTTCATGTCTTCTTGTATTAATATGTTTGTTTATCCATAATATATATTTGTCTACCCATGTATATCGGTCTTGTTTGTTTTCTTTGTCTTCTTTGGACTTCATTAAAGTCCAACATTCCTATGTAGCTGGACCGGCTAGCAGGAAATCTTATCCCAGAGATATCATCCCCACCTTCACACTACGGTCCTCTACACTATATAGGTATTAAAGTTTCCAAGCCTTCTTTTGTCTTTATGGGTCCTAGATTGGGCAACTCTATTTATCAGATTCTTATGTGATCCTTTTGTTATTATTTTCCTTAACATGTCCTCACATATTCCCGCCACAATATTATTAGGACTCTTCTGTAGACTGATATTTATCTTACTTTACATCATCTTTCCGTCCATGAGGAAATTATCCAGCATCTACATCATATAGGAAGATTGATATTAAATAGTAGTTCAGCACACATATACAGGGTTTGGACAAAATAATTGAAACACTTGTTAAATTCAAAGAAAATTTATTTAATATGGAGTTGGTCCTCCTTTAGCCTCACAAACAGCTTTAATACATCTAGGAATGGAATCATACAGCTTCGTGACTTCATCCAGAGGGATTTTCAGTCATTCTTCCATTAACACCTGCTCCAGCTCTTTAAGACACGACGATGAAGGATAGCGGCTCCTAAGTTGTCGCTCCAAAATGCACCACAAATGTTCTATAATATTGATATCTGGAGATTGGAGAGGCCATTCCATGTTCTCTAGCTGACTTTTATGCTCTTCATACCAATTCTTAACTACTTGAACCGTAAGTTTTGGAGTATTATCGTCTTGGAAGATGCAGTGACCATCAGAGAATAAAGTCTGGGCCATTGGTTGAATATGATCTCCCAAAATGTGCTGGTAATATTTGCTGTTGATTCTACCATGCAGGGCAACTATTGGACCAAGATATGTTCATGATATGGTGGCCCAAACTAACATTGATCCACATCCATGCTTCACTGTTAGAAGAAGGCAGTCAGTTTTTTAAGATTCTTTGGGCTGCCTCTACATATAAACTCGCCCTGAATTTGGGAAAAGAGAAAAACTGGACTTGTCGGAGAATATGACTTGCTTCCATTGGTCTGCAGATTAGGCATTGTTATCTCTGCACCACTTCAACCACTTCTGAATGTTGCGAGTGAAGAGAAGAGGTTTATTTACAGCAACTCTTCCATGGTATCCAGGCTTATGGAGCTCATGACGAACAGTTTTAGTAGAAACTGGACTATTCAGATGATTATTCAACTCAGCAGTCACTTGGGCCACAGTAGTCTGATGGTTTTTTGCCACATTGCGTTTAAATGCACGTCGGTAAATTTCCCAGTCTGGCCGAAATTGCTACGGATGCTAGAGGTTTTGTCCTATTTCTCGAATTGCGCCATAGTTCTTGATATGCTAGCCCTTGAAAAACCAAACAGTTCAGCAATCTTAGGGATCGAGACTCCTGCCATGCGAGCTCCAACAATTTGCCCTTTTCCGAACTCAGAGAAGTCAAGCATTTAGCTTAAGCTTTACTAAATGCTAAAAATAAAAATGACAAAACAAGTAAATTAGATAAATAAACGTATTTACAATAGATATAACCTGCAATTACGAAGTTTTAGTTAAAGTTCTTAATATAATAGGAATATAGGAGTGGAATTTGCACCTGTTCCAATTGTTTTGTCCAACCCCTGTATTTGTTTCTACTGAAATTTTCTCATTTAAAAACTTTGTTCTGTAAGGCATTTTTTGCTATTCCAACTCCAACGTGAATTTGGACATCTGTGTCTAATTTTGCTTCAATATATTTCCCAGATATTTCAACTTCTGTACTTGATTGTATTGTGACATATTTAGTGTTTTCTCTTGCTTACGACTGTCTTCTTACAAATGAGTTATTTCTATTCTTTTCTTTAGTTTAGGAGAACCTACAGTTTTCTCTGTATTGTATCTCATCCCATCTCTCTCTCTCTCTCTCTCTCTCTCTCTCTCTCTCTCTCTCTCTCTATATATATATATATATATATATATATATATATGTATTATTATTATTATTATTATTATTATTATTGTTGTTGTTGTTGTTGTTGTTATTATTATTATTTGCACTTTTTATGTTTACTGTTTTGTATCCTGTAGAGCCAGTTCCAAACTCTTGTCCTTAGAGTCTAATAGCAGAATTGTCATTTAACTGAGAGCACTTTACTTAGTACCACATATTTTCCTAGTAGGTCGATCCTCTGGGTAGCTGGTATGTTGATGTTAAGTGGGACACTGTTAGTAAAATTGTCCATTCCTTTTCTCACCAGACCTAGAGCTCCGATTACTAGTGGTATAATCTCAGTCCTTCCCCACATCCCGTTAATCTCAATCTCCATGTCCGTGTATTTGGATAATTTCTAGATAATTTACATGGAGGCGTTTCTCTCAAATGTTACTGCTACATCATTAATAATGATGATGATGATGATGATGATGATAATAATAATAATAATAATAATAATAATAATAATAATAATACCTTCAAAATACTAACAAATTACAAGGATCTTGAAGTGGAAATCTAATCTAAATAGTGTGGTATTTGAAGACTTCAGCAATTCCAAATGTAGTTGAAGCTCTCGATTTGAATGGAAACCCTTCTGATAGACTCATTGAATACATACAAGAAAGATTGTACTCACTTGTACTTAGGCTTTAGCTATGTAAAATGTGTCTGATATTATGGTGTCTTTTCTTTTTTTTAAAATATTCAGTGGAAAATACCACGATGTCATTTCTGAACTTAGGGACCCGGAAAGAGATAATAAAATAATAATCATATCAATTAAATAGGCACTTACCTTGTCTCTACGCCGACGAGGATAATTAATTTCTGATAATAATTTGTTTTGTTATAAATTGCACTGTTGTACGAAGACAACATATTGAACGAACATCTGTTTAGTGGTAATTTGATAATATATTTGAAATTACGCAGCATAGTTTTAAATGTTTGCAAATATAAGAAGGTGCTGAACCCTTAAACTTAAACAGCGAATCATGAAATCAGCAAATTTTAAAGATTTAAACCCGAACAATTGCTGGTTGATTTGTAACTTCAGCATTTAGGGAATTTCATACAATTATCTGTCGTTTATTTACATCAAAAGAGAAGGAACTGGTTTTATACTAAGTGAACAGTGAGCTAATTCTTATACAAATTTTGATTGTAATAAATATGTATTTTATCGCTGGAAATATCGAAATACTTGTAAAACAGGAATTGGCTTAAAACGTAGGAGGCTGTGTAATAGCTGTTAACAATATATGGCTGTATTACTAGTACTGAAAAAACGTGCCTCTCTGTTCATTTGCCATGGACGTAGAAGTAGAGAAGCAGTAGATTTAGATTCAGTTGAATACATTCAAAGATATTCACATTATTGAAGAGCATACTTAAATTTAGACAATGGAATGGCCATCTGATTCTATAGAATGTAATATCGTAAACTGATAATCCACTAAATCAATATCTAATAAAGAAAATGTTCAAATAAAAGGCCCAGAAATTTAATTTGCTCATCGAAATTAATATCAATTCTAAGCCGGTTGCGTGATTTGATTCTCAGTGCCAGCAGTTACGTAGTTCAGCCCGAGGGCAGCATCCAATCTTTAACGCCGAGCTTAAATCATGCCATAAATATTGTGTAACACATGATCCAATCCTATTTGAAAACCGTGGATACCTCTCGAGAAAACTGCAATTTTCAGCATTTTGAAGTCTTAAAAAAAAAAAGCAATTCAATAATTGTGCACACGCACAGTCATAAGTTTAGGTTACTCACTGTAAAAAAAAACTTCATTACACGAACGCATGTTCTATGAATATGTCGATCGAGCCACGAATTACAGGGAACCTGATATCGTTTTGCAAAGTTAAGTCTACTAGGCAATTACTCTCAGGGTTGTGCTGGCATCTAGTAATTATGCCAGGTTACCTACCATGTTTGAGGGGCTGAAACATTACACGAACACATGTTCTGTGAATATGTCGATCGGGCCACGAATTACAGGGAACCTGATATCGTTTTGCAAAGTTAAGTCTACTAGGCAATTACTCTCAGGGTTGTGCTGGCATCTAGTAGCGATGTCAGGTTACCTACCATGTTTGAAGGGCTGAAATCATGAAGCTTCTCCAAGATAAGTAAAACTTTATATTGGGTGAATCTACCTCTCGTACAGGTCTCCATTTTCTGATATTAGTCAAATATTCTTCATCTTAGTATGCAATGGAATGCGCATGAATAATTAATCTAACACTGTTCTGTTGTTACTATGGATGGGAATTCTAGATCCCACATTCATTTTTTTATATTTTGTGCTCTATCTCACTTATTTCCCACATATATACATACATATATATTATGAAATGGACAAAGTCCGACAATTATTTTAAGACATGTTTTTATGTTTATACGTTCTTTTTATAAATAACATATTTAACTAAATGCTCTACTTATAATAAACAGTATTAACGACCTTTACCGGCCTGAGTATAGGATACAGGTTCGATTCCTGTCAGGGGGCGCATATTTTGTATGAAAATTTCTCGGACATTCAGGCCGGTAAATGTCGTTAATACTGCTTATTATGAGCAGAGAATTTACTTAAATATTTGTATCTATAAAAAGAACGTATAAACATAAAAAAATGTCTTAAAATACACACACATACACCAAAACGAAACTGCTCTCTAATACTTGTCCGAGAGAACACGTTTTGCCTTAAATCAGCACGGCTGATGATAAACTTAAGGCGAGTGTCTCATTGCGGACTAAAGGTCTTGGACTAACGTTATTCGTGGAAATAGTATATTAAATCAACTGCTCCTTCTCCTACTCTGAAAGTTAATTAGCTGTATCGTGTCAGACAAATATTCTTGTCAGAATTTATCATATATACTTATAAGTATATCAATCGTACTTTCTTTGAACATTGCTGTTAAATCTGGTCAGTTTATCCTGCTATATATTTAGATATCCTTGATAAAACGAAAGGAGAATCTACAACGTTATTGGTGCTGTCCTGGCATCTCGGCTTCAGTCCGTTTTTCAGACCTGAGATGTAACTTCACTATGCCTTTTTCTATAAATACTTTAATGGTAGTTTTCTGATGAGCTTTACTATATTGTACCTAGATTATATGAAATTGATTGCAGTACCAGATTGGCGGAGAGTTCTTCTTATTTTACATTTGTAATGGATACATATAATCATAATTTCTACCCTAATAGTTTATTCTAGCGCACGTCTCGCATGTGGAGCTGTTTTCCAGAGTCTCGCTTCCCAGTGAACGTCGACCTTCAAAAATTTGAATACAATATCAATCGTTATCAGACGTCTTTTTAATTCTTCGTCTTTTTATTTTACTCCATCGTTAATAGTTTTTTTTTTTTCAGATATTATCTTGCACGCAGTAACTTTTTTCTCTTCGAGGCTTTATCTCATTGCTTGGGATGAAATGAGTAAAACACACACAAACACACACATATGACTGATTGTATTCGTAAAACTTACACTAACATTTAAACAAAAAATCCCAACTAAATGCCACAACAAATGACATATGAGCAAATGCAGAACAAAGTGTAAATTGTCAACCCTTAGTGTCCTAACATATCCACGAGCAAGATATCTGCTAAACTAGAGGCTGACAGCAAAACCGTCAGAAACGCCGAACATAATGGACACATCTTCATGGAGTCTATGAAGGCCAGGAATTTCAAAAAGGTTGTACGAAAGTGCTCATGTGTCTTACAAATAATGCCATACTGGTAAATATATTCTGAAGAGAAAATCAGTAAAGTGGACACACATATCAACTGAGGAAAGAACCAGGCAATTTTTTCTGCCAATTCTCTGAAAAGTATGGAAAATTACTGGACATAATTGTGACGTGGATATTTTCTGAGAATGATTATTTGTGTTTAAGATTTCATAGATGACCAAAAAAAGGCGCCTGCAAAAATTTGAAGAGTCAAAATGCCTGAATATAACTAAATTAATTCGTGGAACAAACCAACGCATTGACCAAATGGTTGACATTTGTCTTCTTGAAAATATCCCTCTCGTTTTTTTCCTAGAAAATGATGCTACAACTATTGCTTCTCATGAAATAAAGTCGACTTAAATAGAACATTGTTCGTTTTTTTTATTCAGTTTATGATTGTAGCGTTGTTGTCTGAAATATTGAAACCAGGGAGGTCACAAAACGCATTAACCTCCAGGACCAAACATCAAGAACAAGTCATTGACTCGAGATTCGTGTCCTTAAACGAGGAGATAAAATCCCCATTCTTCTATAAATGTTTATAAAAGAGTTATGATGTTTAGTATTGGAATTTTCTGAGCAAACAGGATTTTGCATAGCTCAAATTCAACTAACGAGAAGGAATCTAAGTGTGTTCCCAGAAGGCAACACCCAACACAAAATCAAAGTCAAATGTCATACGTAATACACTCTAGTTTGAACATGTGTCTTTGGTTTTATATCTGACTAGGCATAAGCTTTCCACGAATTACGCAGCTGTGTTTTTCTCTGGTAGACTGGTAGATAACCAAGGCTATTCGACACCGTTTGTCCTGCTATTCAAACCGTAGCTAGGAGTAGAAGACGGATTGATACCTTTCCCAAAGTTATTTGCGGGTAAGCGATGGAAACGAAGACGACTGGAACTCGACCACGGCTCTCCAATTTTTAATTCCGAGCCTCTTCCCATTAAACCACCTTCCCCTTCACAAACATCTAAAATATTTCTGGTCAGATAATAGATCAACTGATATGCTTTCTTTTATTTCAACAGGGACCTAAATATACTTATCAATACAGTGAGTCATTTTCAAGCAGTTTATATTTATGACTCACTACGGCATCAATCTTTTCAAGAATAGCATCAGGGAGTGTTACTTAATAGAACTTCACTGTTAAAGGTTGCGCAGCTTTTCGTAATCGTGTCGTTGTTGTAACTGAAAATAACGCCAGGCATATATAATAAATCATTTTAGCAATATATCTATGAGTTTTAACAATACATATATTAATTGACCGATATATGCACAAGACGGAAGAAAGAAAAAGAATCTGATACTACTGGGAAGAAATAGAAAAAAAATGAGTATCACAGATAAAGGGGATCTGCATAAAAAGTAAGAGAACGGGACAAAACACATGATGCTCGTTAACTGGAAGCATAAAATCCAAGTTCGCGACACCAATATTAGAGAAAGAAAACATTTTTTTAGAGATGGAATGAATAAACCAAATAACTCTTCCAGAAGGAAAAACGACAACCGGTAATAAACAGAAATATCGAACTACCAGAAATAATAAAATCTGAAATAAAAACAGCATTGGTCAAATTGAAAAGAAACAAAGCCGTAGTAACAGGTGAAATTTTATTAGAGATTCTGACAGTCTTAGATGACATCGTCATTGACAAGAATTCTGACAGAATAAAGATAAACTACAACATTGCTAATATACCGGAAGAACTCAATAGATAAATTTTCATAGCACTGTCTAAGGAGCCAGGTGTAGACGAATGTGGACATTATCGGGTTATCAGCTTCGTGGGCCATATAACAAAATCGTCTATAAATGCAGAAGGAGATGTACCTGTGTTATATAGATTACGCAAATCATTTGACAAAGTACGCTACCCGGAACTATTGGACCTGCTAGATAACATCGACATATTTAGGAAGGATATTAGAATAATCCAAGACTTTTAATAGTAGCATAGCGCCTGCATAGGTATGAAGAATGAATTCAGTAAATATTCAAAATTAGATAGGACGTATATGGCAGTGAAGGCTGGACAATCTCCCCACAGAGGAAGAAGAGAAATGGAGCAACATAATTTTGGTTCTACGGAAAGATGCTGAGAATAACATGGACTGAGCAACCACGAATCTTTTGATAAAAAAAGTACACTTAAACTTAATACCAGGTAGGGAACGTTGAAATCTCATAAGGAATGAGTACTCGGACAATTTGATACTCACAGGGAAACTTGAAGGCAGTAGGGACAGCGGGAAGCAAGACATAACTTACCTAGCGAGATTGAGCAAGTAGATGTCGGAACAAGGTCTAGGAGATGAAAAAATAATAGAAGATATATCTTAAGATCTAAATAGTTAAGAGATTGTGGAGAGCCATAATCGCAAATCTCCTGAAGATGGGTGAAGTAACAAGTCCCTAAGATATACACACGCACACACACACACATGTCTCTCTCGGTCTCAGAATATATATATATATATATATATATATATATATATATATATATATATATATATATATATATATAATGAAATGGATTAAGTCCGACTATTATTTTAATATATTTTTCGTTTATACGTTATTTTATAGATATATATTTATCTTATAAATATTTTCTTAAATTATATCTATAAAATCATATATGAACGGAATATATATATATATATATATATATATATATATATATATATATATATATATATATATATATATATATATATAATGTGTAGCAATGTCAAGCCTAATCATTACCTAGATGGGGAATCCCTTAGGAATACGAGGAGATTTAAGCTTGGATGTGTTTGTGGTGTAAAACATTATTTGATAATTAAAAAATTCTTACTATCTAGTAATTCTTACACTCTAAAATTATTTTCTGACTGTAAATAACCTGTAAATGTTTGATAATCCGTCGAAAACGAATGAATAAAAATAATCATGACAGTCATTTACAGGAAAAAGAAACGCATTACCTGCTGGATGTGCTTTAATATATGTCTGAAAGTATTAAGTAAAATAAATTGGACTTGTAAAGTAAATTTCTTTATATGACGCTAAAATCCATTCGGCTATTATTTCAAATTTTGGAATGAAAGGTTTCGAACATTGAACCTAACAATGTCTAAATATACACAAATTTCACAGCTATTAGACGAAACTCACTGAGTTAGCTGTTGATTTAAAGGATTAGACTAATAAAAATCATGTGAAAAAGCTTTCATTTCATCGTACTTGCAAGAGTTGAGATGTGAGCAGATTTTGGTGTCATATTCTATAGCGAGGATGCTTCGTTGAACAATACAAAATTAACTACTTGATGTCAAAGGTGAATCTATTTTCCTCATCCTCTCAATATGCGACAAAAATGTGTTTGTATATAATGGCTTTTTAAAAATTATTGTATATCCACCTATTAAAATAACTTTTTTGTTTTTATTTAAAAATAAAACAAAACAGGTAAAAGAGGCCATCGAATCGCTAAGAAAATTACAAGAGAATGACACTGAAATTCTAATTGATAATCTGCATTTTTTTCTGTTTGTATTATTTTATTCCGGGCAAACGAAAAAGCCAATAAGAAGTAAGCGCTTACTAAAAGGAAAAGAAACTGAGCAAAATTTATTTAGGAGAGTGAGATCAGTGAACATCTAGGATTCAAGGATGACGATTGACTTTATTTAATTTTTCGAAGATTGTAGCTGCCGGAAACCCAAGAAGCGGGATGTGATTTTCACAACCGAAAGGTGAGCGATGTGAAACTATTAGAGTTGAACTTACGATTACAACTAGAAAAAATATATATTTTTTAAATCATAAAGGACTTACGTTACGTCACTGGATGTGACTGATGCCGAGATGCCAGATCGGAAGCACTGATATGGCATGATTTTTTCTCTATTCTGTCAAGAATCTGAAGATAGACAGTAGATCAACCAGACCAAACACAGCTGCAACATTCAATGTACAGACGAATAATTGACTTATAAACGTGCATGATATATTCTGCCGAGGCAGAGGCAGAAAAAGTTTTCTAAGATGATTAAAATAGAACGGTTTCTTTTTGAAGATGGTAAAAGTAACACGCCATTTTCTGTTCATTGACAACGGATTGAAGATACTTGATAGATCAGTTTACAATTCAGCTAATATTTACCAATAATAAAGGACTGAATAGATGTGCCAGAAAGGATGAGATAGGGGAAGTCGTTGATAAAAATTATGAAAAATATGAGTTCACAAATAACGCCCTGAGCGATATCAGCTTTAATGTAAAAAAATAAAAAAGATCTACGAGTGGGAACGTTCAAGATAACATCCACTTTGATGGTCGATGAATGAATGAATTAAATATGATATTCGTTCAGAATCACCAAAACCCTTCGACTTAACAAGATGACCAGCATAATATTTTTGTCTAAAATTTGACAGATTATTTCAACAATAACCATTAATATATCGACAGTTGAGCTACGGAATTGAAAGCCATATTTTCTTATTTAATGAATGATAAATTCTTAACATGTTCGGAATTAATTAGAGCTTCTAGTAATTTGGTGAAAAAATGTAAGATAGCTAGTGTTCGACTATTCGAATGGTCAAATGAGTGCTTAAAACAGGAACGATACAAGAGGATTTCCGACAAACTAAAAATCAAAAAACAGCACGGTGTTTATTATAGAGCTGAGAAAGATCATGAACGAGTACAGTTGCATATTTCCAGGAATACCGGTAAAGTAACGTTATTCTCCATGCATTTCATGAACTCTATCTTCACTATGAAAGGCGTTTTCTTCTTGGTATGTTAAAATATAATTTTATCTTAAAAGTATTTATTCCCATGCAGAATCGCTTTGTTTACGTTTCTTTTACCGAGGGTCTTATTCCGTTGAAATAACTGCTGATCGATAATCCTAAAAATTGATAAATAAAAATCGATTATTTTTAAATTGGATGCAATAAAACATTGTCATGTATTTAAAGAAATAATTTTCTGCATCAAATTGTTTGTTAAAAATTGAAATAATTATCAAGAAGTAAAATCTAGCAAAGGAATCAATAATTGTACTCTGAGGACAAAAGTTTTCATTTCGCTGAGACGAATAAACTGAATTAAGGTTTCAAAATAATTTGTATTTGTTTGAACGAAAATAGCAATGTTTCTATTCATGCATAAATGAAACGGTTGTAAGGAAAGCATCGCTTAATATAAACGTATTGAATATTTTATAAATCAACCTCCATTGCATTCGATTGAAAGAAATATGAATCTTGAAGAATATCGTCCATAAAGGTATTGCGAAAAATACTAATTCTACAGATTATATAAATTAAGATTAATGATTTTTTCATTGATCATCAATTTTGCAGCCTCTTTAGCACATATTGTCTGCAGAGATATGAGGAAAACTGTAAAAGTTTAATGAAATTTCGCGTTATGACAAAAACAGTGTTTGATTTAGAATGTTAATTTAGTCACAGTGAACGGGCATAAGTAGATGGATTATATTTGGAGATTCCATTGCACTTGGAGACGAAGAATATTTTTAACGATATTTTTCTTTCTAATTGTAAATTATTTACCCAATCAGAAATTAAACAATTTACAGACTACTCATATTTTGAAAACGCTTACAAAAAGACCCAGTTTTATGTAAGATTGTACTTCATTGTCTAACAGCTAAGAAGGCTTATTGCATATATCATGATATGAATTAGAATAACTATTGAGAATTTACCATATTAAATCTAATTTTGTGCACAACTGAATATTTTAAATACTAAGAAGCAATTACTTCATATCTTATTCTGTTTTTTTCTTATTATTCATGATTTCTCACACCCGAACAGGAGACGGCACGTGTCCCTTCAGGATGCCAGCAATCACTTATTCCTTTTAGCGTTTAGAAATGTTTATTGTCTTACTCTCCCTTCCCTTGACTGCTCTGCTCATCCGTTTACACAATCTAGTTAAATAAATTATTCGCTGTTTTCCTCTACGTTGTTTGGCTTCAGAATCGCTTGCGGCTTACAGCCCATATCTCGTTGAAACACCGGTTCTTGCAAGATCACCGAAATTAGACAACATCGAGCCTGGTCATTACCTAGAGGGGTGAGCTCTTGAGAATATCATGTGCTGTAAGTTTGGATGAGCAGGGTTAACAGCTCGGAATTGGAAATGGCAAAGATGAGTTCGTATACCAGTAAGGTTCATTATATTAACTTACGCGCAAATCCAGCTAGAAAAGGTATGAGTCCGCCGCTTCTCCCCAAACTTTAGGTTAATTAATAGGACTTGAGTCAGTACGTAATTACTATTTAAAAAATACTTACATTGTAAAAATATATTCTGGCTTTAAACAAACTGCAAAGGGTTAAACCTTAACAAAAATCAAATCACTCAATTAATCAATATTTTCTCATTGCTTATGTGCTAAAAACAATTCAAATATTTCTATATGTTTCTGATTTTAAGTAAATGTGCTCATTTTCTTTCAATTCTTCCTCATCTGTCCATTCTAAGCATCCTTCCGTAGAATCACATGCTCTTCATCTGCGTGGAAATTGTCCAACGAACATAAAAGAGGATTAATATTATGTATGTGTTTAATACACTTTATTTTTAGGATTCGCCTTCGGATTTCGGTGTCATCTTTTCAGTAGATTGATTCAGTTGATTGTTATAACACTTCTAATTCAAGTATTTTCTCTCCCGCCTAAAATGTTTACTGTAAAATGTGAAATGTAAGACATACAGTTCAAAATTTGCTCGCGTGTATGTTTCCTCAATCAATGAATTTTTTTTTTAAGCTTTTCACCCCAAGCAAGGCCACTAGCACGCAAGAGGTTACAGAAGGTTTGGAGGAAGAGCAGATTGGAGTGGTAGAGAAAAGGATGTGGAGAAAGATAGTGGATCGATCAAGGCAAGGGGTTTACAGAAGATTTGGAGCGATAGCAGATAGGAATGAAGGGGAGAAAGGATGTGGAGAAGGGAAGTGGATAGATCAAGGCAACTGGAGAGGTCGATTGATGCTACACTTAAATAGTTGGAGATTATATTTGTCAGGGAAACAGGAATAAGGAAGGGGGTTCCACAGGCCAGATGTGCGAGACATGAAGCTATTGGAGTAGAAGAGACGTCTATATCTAACAGTTTCAACAGTGAAGCGGTGGGAACGGGATGCCAGCCTCGTAGAACGCTTAAATTTATGAGGCCTGGGAACCAGCGAAAGCAGCTCCTCGGAGCAATTACCGTGAAAGTATTTGTAAAAAAGACAGAGCGAGGCAACGGCGCATCTGTGAGAGAGCGACTGCAGACGAGATGGCAGATCAGGGCCAATTACGTTGCATATCCGTCTCTGGATCTTATCAGGAACCCTGAGGCAAAGAGCAGGGGCTCCAGACCAAATGTAATTCAAACTGATATGATATAAATAAGGGAGTTTGACTTTTATTCAGGAGACCAGTGGAATGGAATATGTCACGTTAACGAGTTTAAAATAGGATTGAGGATAAATATTTCTGGCCCCTTTCGGAATTTCATCATAGGAACAACACAAACTCCAGAGATTAGTCTGAATACCGCACCTAATGAGATGCACTTATTGGAGTGCCGGTAACTTAGAGTGGAGCTAAATAACTAGGAACCAGGGTTAGTATTTATCCTTATGCCCACGCGAACGGAATGACCGAATTTAAGTTAAGAGTACCATTTATACGTGGGAACATGAGCAAAACTTTTTTTAACTTCCTCCTGATTTCGACAAACACTTATATCTCAGGGTTTAATAGTAAGGATCCTCCATTTTAGAGGTTCTATCTCGAGAAATGACAGAAATCTTGAGCTGAGCTTAATAATAAGTATCCCGAAAGAAATGTATTTTTCTTTTCTTTTTATGTCCAATGTCTTTTCAGGACGTAGGCGCTCATGGCTCTCCACCTCCCTCTAACCCTTACAGCTCTCAGCAAGTTCCTTTCCCCTGCTTCCTCCCCTCAGACAACGTTCTGTCCTCCACCTGCTCAAGCTCGTCAGGTATGCCATGCGCTGCTTTCTCTTGTCTCTCTTTCCCTCTATTTGACCGGTGGGTATCAGATTCTCTAGGCCCTCCTTGTTTATTATGTGTCCCAGACACTTCAGATATCTCTTCCTGATATTAAGCATAAGCCTGCTCGTTTGCAACCTCTCTAAGACCTCATCGTTTCTCACATCTTTGGTCCATTATATCCTTAGCATCCTTCTGTAGGACCGCATCTCCGTCCCCTCGAGTCTCTTTGGAGAAATCGTCCAACATTCGGTGCCGTAAAGGAGAACAGATGTCACGTAACAGCTGTACTCTTTTCTTCATTACCAAAGAAATTCTGCTGTCTCGCAATACTCTGCTCAGCTTTTGGAATGTGTACTTGGCCATCCCAATACGTCTACGAATCTCAGAGTCGCACTTACCGTCTTCTGTCAAGACGCTTCCAAGATATTTAAACTTCTGAGTCTGCTGGATTCTAATGTCCCCGACTTGCAAACCGCATTTCGGGCTCTTCCTCTTACTGATGACCATGCGTTCTGTCTTCTTGTAGTTTATGCTTAGTCCTTTCTTCTCACTCTCCGTCGCTAACTTCTGTAGGAGATTTTGTAATTACACTTCCGTGTCTGCTATCAGTCTTGTTGCGGGTAACTTCATCTGCCAAACGTATTTGCAATAGAGGCAAGAGTAGGGGCCCCTATTCTCTGGTACTATTCTTCAGAGGAGAGTTTAATAGCAGTAATGATAATAAGGGAGACTATTTCGATTTACGCGTGTGTCATATATATTTCCAAAAATTAGGCGTTCTCGATTAATAGAGAGTGATATTTTTCATATTCAATTTACAAATAACATTTTAATTTTTTAAACATTGTAAGTGATTGTTGAGTATTTAATGAGATATTCAAATAGATTATATCCACACTGTAAATGGTAACTACCTTTGAATTTTGATCACAGCTAAGGTGTCAAGAAAATAAGTAATATATAAAAATAGATGTGCCATACTTAAATTGCGTAACGGCATATTTTGAGATTGTTGCAAATTTAATTATTAAAAATATCATCAAATATACAATAGTTTATAATATGTGTTAACGTAAAGAAAAAATCAATTTCCACACTCTAAATGTATTAACGTCAAAAAAATTATAATAAATGGTTATGTTCTGACAACGTTAATTTTATTTGGGTTGAACATGGAATCAACGAATCTAGTCCTAATTCCTATCTATTGTATCTCATTCACTTATATTTAATCCCAAAGGTAGACTCATGAACTTGTCTTTCAAATGATCTGCGCTGCGTTAAACTAATGGTCAGATTGGTTTCTCTCACCTTCACTCCAAGCCATCTTCACTCCTAACCATCTTCACTTATGCATACTATAACCTTTTTGGAGTGGGTCATATTTTCATATACTGACTTTATGCTGTGGTATCCTTCCTGATATTTTAAAGGCCGGGTTGGTTATTTGTCTGATTTTGGTTAGTGGCATATCAACATCTACGAGTTATTTGATGCCGAAATCTAAATATTTTGAACACAATTTTATGGCTTCAACTAAATATATTTTGAGCGCAATTGCCTGCCTCCAAATATAGATAAAATGTATTTTTGTTCGTTTTGTTTTAATTTACTATAAATTGGTTTGGTTTGTTTGTTTAGCGGCATATCAACACGTTATGGGATATTTAGTGTCGATACATTATTCTCTTGTGAACTTTCGTTATTTTTTTCAAGTCTAATATCTGAAATTAATTCTTCAGAGTAATCGTGGAATGGAAAAGTTTCTTCTCTATAGATCCAGTGCATGTGTAGCAATATGAGTAAGCTGAGGTCTTGTTAATTTGAAAACTGGACCTGTCGCAAAAATGGATACGGAACTTTTACTTTCAACCGACGGTTATCAACTTCACCGTACGGAGCAAGAGGCTCAGACAGAAGGTCACGGAAGGAAAATAAATTACTTTTTTAGAGGAAGATGACAAAGAAAATGTTATCTATAAAACTGACCATCCCGCGAAAAGGCACACAGAATGGATGAAGCGTTCCTCGGAGGACGAGCAAGGTAGACAGCCGCTAGACTATGCACCCCCTCCCCCACGCCACATCTCTACTTCGCTCGCTTATAGCAGTAGGTTAAAACCCAAGAAAGAAATTTGGTGTAATGCTAGAAATTGTTTGTTTTTTTCACTCGTGGATAATGATCTAACCGAAGCGTAAATTTGAAGCTACAAACGTTCGACTGGACGAAACTGTTCTTTGTCAACGAACCTAGTGTGTTGTTTGAGCTTCAACGCAACACATGTACTCTTAGAAAGTCTTTGATTAAAGAACGCGTTGCTGTTCAAACGGAGAGGCTTACAGCAGCATCACATCGAAACAAAGGCTCATGTACGATCCCCGACGTTAAGCAAATTTGAGTCTGGTCTCAATTTATTTGGAATAACATGTGCAGCAAAGCTTGGATGTTCAGCTGGTGTAATGGTTAACGGCTCGGTCTGGAACTCAGGGAGCTGACTTCCAGTTCCTCTCGGGTACATTACGCGAAAATACCCTTATGTATCTAACTATTCTCATCACAGTTATTAGTTCTAAACTGGGTTAAAGGTACGTGATTTTACTGAACCCGGGTGGGATTGGAACTCGACCCTATGATTTCCAATTCGGAGCCATTATAAATAATACACTCCCACATTCATGCTTACAAACACAGATGTTCCGAAGTGATCACTCATCTTGGTACTGGTCATATTCGACGTTGCTTAATTTCGATGATCGGTGCTTCAAGGGGTTATGAGCCCGAGGTACATATACATCTCTCTCTCTCTCTCTCTGTATATATATATATATATATATATATATATATATATATATATATATATATATATATTACCTTTCAGCAGAACACAGAATTTTCTCTTTGAAAATGATGAACACTACTACATTTTGTCATGATAAAAACAACACACTGATGATGACATTGTGCTAATGTTGAATGTACTCGGAAGAAATAATATGTATCAACACGATACTTTTCTCTCTTCCTTTAATAATGACACCAAAGCGGTTGTTGGATAATATGAATGGATCCAGTTGAAAATAACTAAACAAATCTCTCTAATTTATTCAATAAAACTTCTCTCTCTCTCCATATATATATATATATATATATGTATGTATGTATGTATATGTATGTATGTATGTATGTATGTATCATTGTCTTAACTACTGAGAAGCGTGAAATTGCGCAAGTTTCTGTTGATTTTACTTTGCCGTCAATATACTCCAGACATAGCGAGAGAATTCTATCTTACATTTATATAGACACGATAGCAAAGCAGACCGATTGTACGACTGCGTCCAGTAGACATCTTCGCACACGTAAGCAGGTCATTACTGTCACAGTATTTGTGCTATGTAATAGATACGGAAGCGTATCCCGGCGTATTTGTCAGAGAGTGACATATGCAATCGTGCTATCACACAGAGGCTTTAATTATACAGTAAATCCTCTGGTTGCTCGTAATCTGAGAGAATTATTATTCCGTCTACACAACAGATTCAAGTGATAATGAGTCTTAATCACGTTCTTTGCTTTAGTTGTCTACTTGATGTCTCTTCAATCAGGTTTACAAGTTGTCAAGCGAAGACGATGCAATGAATTAATAGCGCCTGACAAAATTTATAATCAGTTAGAGCTGATTGTTTTTTATTAAATCATTTTCCATTCTTAATTCTTCTTCATTCTATGTATTTTTGTAGGTGTTTAGGCTTGGAAGTGTTTTAAAAGATGAAATCAATATTTTTGATTACGTAAAAGAATTAAAAAATTGTTTTAATCAGTACAGTTGTGGACGTTCATGTAGCGCCATTTTCATCTGTACCGGATGTGAAATCGGCCAAAGTTATTTTCGCACTAATGCCTCTGAATTAGGCGCGAACCTATATCCTCGCTATGCACATAGCTATAGGTTAAATGTCTAGAGGCGCTGGCTCGTTTGCGCTCTCAACGCGCACCACGGTAGTCACCGGAAGTGTACGGAATGAAGACGCGCGCAGCTGCTGTACGTACGTACGTGTAACAATACTAACACCGCAACTGAGGCTTTGAATCGGTAGCCTTCTAGCATTTGTACGAATCCGGTAATATTGTTATTTCGCATTTAATCTATTTTACACTTCTCTTTATCCAAAATATGGAGGAAATTAAACTGCTGTTATTTTTTAGAGTATCTATTGATAAGCAAGGTTTCTTATATGTTTTCGCGCGTACTCCAGATGTTTAAAATATATATTCAGATGTGTAAAAATCAAAGATTATTCAAACATGCTTGCGTCATCGTGTTGCTAAGAGATGAGATAGAAACTTTAAATTTATTAAACCTATTTCGATTTCCTCTATTAGCAACACGAGGTTTTAATCATGCTAACGAACAGTAGTTATTCAAACATGCTTACAGGATAGTGACTTTAATATTCGAAATAATAAACTGCTTTAGTAGATCTTTACGAATGCGTATAAGATCTGTATTCAAAAACACTTAATTTTAGTTTAGACTATGATGGTTCGATTAAGAACGTTATTCTGGCAAACTATTATATAAAACGAAGTAACCATGACCTGTTTAATCGGTTAAAAAGGCCCTTAGCGCAACGAAGATCATATTCAGACGCCATGCTTAATGAGTCACATCTTATCCTTCCATGTGCCGTTTCTCCTTAGGGCGTGGACGAGAAAACTACATTTAACATTATGACCTCTGATCGGGAGGTTTTGAGGACCATGGAAACACCTCTTAATTGTGGTTGTTCGCAAGTTCACCAAGACCAGGTGTGGTTGCACCTGTTAGCGTCTCAGCTATTTGGCAGATAATGAACTCACAAACGAAAATAAAACGCAATGAAAATATTATTTTTTTTTATAGTAACAATACCAGCAATAAAATTTTATATAATAAAATGACCAACAATACATATTTATCGTAAAATGACCAACAGTTTAAGGTATACAATTGCGACTGAAATACTTAGATTTCTGTATTAAATAACCCATAGAGATGCCTATATGATACTAAAATATCAGTTAACTACTTATTATTGTCCAAGATGTTTAGGCTGTTTATTTCTGATTTTATGTCCTTTTTGTACCATTTTGCTCAAAGCTTCATAGTTACTTATGTGCTTCGGTGATTCTGTTGGCTTCAGATTTCTTTTCGTCAGTGAGGACATTGCCCAATATTAATTGCTATACAAAAGTAATTATATTACATAACATTTGCTCTTCTTTTCATTGATTCTAATGAAATGTTCTTATTGATTTGAACTTTGCTGATGCCTCTTTTACTATTCCAATGTGTGCTCTGATTTCGAGGTGACATTTTTCATCCTCTGTAAAAACACTACTTAGATATTTAGTTTTAAATTTTAATAGAGCTTGAACGAGAATTAAACCGCAAATAGAGGGGGGATAATGTTGTTTTGTTCAAAAAACTGGAGCATGTTCAGAATAACAGTGGGTAATAGTAAACAAAAATGTAGCAATGACGTATGTCATAAGTTACACAGAAACATTTGAAAACTTAAAACGGCAATCCTTCTCGTAAGAGGCGTAAAATAAACTGCTAATTACTGAAAGGTGTAATATTACGAAGACGAAGACATATACGTTTATCTATCTATCTATCTATCTATCTATCTAATACTAAAAGTATGTGTTTGCATTTTTGTGTGGTGCGTCCGTCCCTCCTGTGTATAAATATTTACGAGCTGTTTATAAAATAAGTACTTTCATTTTAATTTTTTTTCAAACTGACAAATTTTAATTAAAATATTTTTAAGTTAAAGACAGACACAAAGAGATCCCGCCTTGCTGTTTCGTTCAGTTGTTTGTAGAGTACTTATTTATATTTTAGCTTTCTTTAAACAAGCAATATTTCAAATATTTCAAAATATTTTTAAATTTATCTGATTTTAAAATTATTTTAAGTGAAAAAGATTTTAAAATGTGTGGTTTGTACAGTAAGTATTTTTGTTTTAACTTTCGTCAAACAGAATTTTTTTTTAATTAAAATATTTCTAAGTTAAAGATAATCACAAACATATTCCGCTTTATTCTTTGTCCAGTTGTTTCTTAAGTAATTATTTTATTTCAGCTTTCTTTAAAGAAACAGTATTTTAAATATTTAATATGTATTTTCAAGTGAATGTCATTTAAAAATATTTTTTGGCATATAAAATTTTTTTTAAAGTTAATCTGTTTATACAATAAGTACTTTCATTTAATTTTCTTTCAAACTGACAAATTTTAATTAAAATTTGTTTAAGTTAAAGACAGACACAAAGAGATACCGCTTTGCTGTTTTGTTCATTTAAAAATATTTTTTGGCATATAAAAATTTTTTTTAAGTTAATCTGTTTATACAATAAGTACTTTCATTTAATTTTTTTTCAAACTGACAAATTTTAATTAAAATATGTTTAAGTTAAAGACAGACACAAAGAGATACCGCTTTGCTGTTTCGTTCATTTAAAAATATTTTTTGGCATATCAAAAATATTTTTAAGCTAATCTGATTTAAGGATTAACACGGAAGTTCTATTCTTCTTAAAGGCTGTAAACAATTAGTAAAACGTTAAGCCTGAACTTGAAAAACAGAATAATGAGGACAAGGACTAATTGAAATATTTAACAGCTTCATAATAAAATCAACTTTGATATAAAATTAACTTTCATTTCAATGGAATGTTGAAATCCACTTCAATGATTTATAACCTGAACTGTCAGTGACCCAACGGGTTACAGGTAGTCTAGAAAAAAAATATAAATTATTACAACGCGTGATGCAAATAACTACCGAAAAAACGGGACTGTTTTTTGCACCGCAGGATCCACAAAATGCCGCTGATTAATAACGACGCAATCAAAGTATATATTGTGGTTGATTTTCCCGATTCCAGCAGATGCATCCTAGCCATCGGATACAATATGGCTTCAAAGCTGAATATATCGCATCTTTCACGGTCTATGCTCGCTGATCCATTAACTTAACTAAAAAATAGTTTACCCAATAACAATCGATGCCAACGAATACCCAATGGCCAGGCTGCCAATTGGTCACTGATATTTTCGAGTAAAACACATTTAAAGATAGAGAATGGAAGTTTATTTTACGCGGTTTAAGTGAAGCTGAAACGTAACAGATTATTCCACGCCTTTTATATGAAGGATTACCCATAAAGCATCAAGAACTCCTGCGAACTTTAAAAATCTCGATTCATATAAACAGTATCTACAAATAGCCTGTAATCTGTACTGAGAAAAAGAAACAGACAGTGTTGAATGAGAATATAAATGAAGAAAAGAAGATTGCGATCCGGGTTTATTTATTCAACAGATTGCTTTAACATTTAGATTTGTATTTCTTTAGTGATATGAAATGCTCGGACTTTTTATTGTTTTCCAACCTTTTCCAGTCGTGATTTTGTAATTCACAGTTTACTTCTTAATTTCAAAATTTGCATTTTAAAGAATTTTTCTCTTGTAATTACATTATTCTAGATTATGGTGTTTTCAAGTTACTTAATTGCAATGTTGAAAGAACACGCGTTGATCAACTTCCCTAATCTTCCATCTTTTCTTCTTATATGGAGTCTGTCAATATCGCCTATTTCTGTCCCACACATCTGTTTACTTCCGATTTCCTCAGAAAGCTCGTATGTCTCCAAAAATGTAAACACCCCAATTATTTACGTTGTTTTGGTTGGTAGTATTTGTTTATTGGCATAACAGCCTCAATAGGTAATTTAAAGACAAAATCTAAATAGTGTGTACGCAATTGTACATCATTTATGTATTGAAATTATAATGATTCTAGTAGCTTTAGTATTACTAATTAGCTTATAGCTAAGGAAAAGGGGTGAATTTATTGGCATAACAGCCTCAATAGGTTATTTACAAACAAAATCTAAATATTTTGTACGCAATTGTACTTCATTTATGTATTGAAATTATAATGATTCTAGTAGCTTTAGTATTACTAATTAACTTATAGCTAGGGAAAAGGGGTGAATTTATTGGCATAACAGCCTCAATAGGTTATTTAAAAACAAAATCTAAATATTTTGTACGCAATTGTAATTCATTTATGTATTGAAATTATAATGATTCTAGTAGCTGTAGTATTACTAATTAACTTATAGCTAGGGAAAAGGGGTGAATTTATTGGCATAACAGCCTTAATAAAGACAAAATCTAAATATTTTGTACGCAATTTTACTTTATTTTTTTATTGAAATAATAATGATTCTAGTAAATCCAATCTTACTAATTAACTCATAGCTGTGGAGAAGAGGTGGTTTCATAACTTTCTCAAGGGTATTTGATCATAAGTGAATAGTACGAACTCAACTCGAATTCCAACTCAGCTCTCCGATGAACAATTATGAGCCATTATCCATTACCCCAACCACATATCCAAGCTGACGGCACAGGGTACTCCCAAGAGGTCACCTCGCTAGGTAATGAGCAGGCTCAGCATTGATTAACTTCGGTTACGTATGAGAACCGGTGATTCAACATGATGTGGACGTAAGCTACAATTATTTATTTTTACACGCAGACCATAGTCCCCCCCTTTTTTGTTATTGCAATATTTCTTCCATTTCGAAATGAACGCATTATTTAATCTAGTGTGGTAGATTATTCATGTTCCAATGTCTAGAAGAGATTTCCGTAGACACGGGCAGTCGAACGAGAAAAACCTACCCCCGTAAAATTCAGTTCGATATTCCTTGTAGGTTACTCGGATTGAAATGCACTCGATTGAACGCTGTAATAATGAGAGCAAAATTGAGGTCAATAACCTGCATCTAAATAAAATAAATTCCTTATCCCATAAATTCAGACGTAAACTACCTAAGGATGTATTCTTTTGAAACATGTTTCTGCAGCAAAGAATCATTTCTAAGTGTTTATTTTTATTTACGTACTAGCCGAATTACCCGCGCCTTGGTGCGTGTCACAATTTTTTGTAAGGAAATGATGATTGATTTTAAATCAGACCTAAAATTTGTGTAGAAAAATGAAGCGTCTTAGTATTATTCAATAATGTTGCCGATATGACCTCCATCTTCTGGATTTTTCCTTCAATATTTTGGAAAAATTCATTCCTTTGTTCAAATTCAATTTGAATTTAAATTAATAGGGAAAAAATCAATGGGGGGGTTGTTCGCCGGAGACCCCTTTGATCAAAATGAAATATACTTATCCAAGTACCTTAGGGGTCATTCCCTTGTTCAAATTTTAATTTAATTTATATCAAAAGTTTTTTAAAAAGTAGTGGGAGGCGGTTGTTCCCCCGGGAACCCACTTTGATCAAAATGAAATATCCTAATCCAAGTACCCTGGATTATTTAGTTTCAGAATATATAAGATCTTGCAAAACCGTAAGCGGAGTTCGATAAGAAACTAACAGACAGACAGTCGCTATAACTTTTTATATATAGATTTATTTGGTCATCTGGGATATTTACACACATTTGTTTCCTTTCATTTTATTCCTTTGTTAGTATATGCTTCCAAAATAACGAGACATTTGTAATTTTCTTTCGTGTAAATCGTTCGATTGATTTCGTTGATCGGTAATGTAATTCTGTCTCTTCCGTTTGTCTTTTCTTTATTTTTTGGTCATTCGTCGCGAGCGCTACAGATTTCTAAACACCAAACTCTATTCAATTTTTTTCTCCATTGGAACCATAATTTTCACATCATCTATATACATGAGATAACTGACCTTTTCTCGTAACCTTATAACATTATACTTTCTGCAATATATGTTTAAGCGTTATTATTATTATTATTATTATTATTGGCTTATAAAAGCCTGTTTTCTTTTTGCAGTTTCAATTAGTTTTTAATTAGGTTTCAAGTCGGAGTTGTTATAATCAGTGTCTATTTTATATTCAATATTAATTGAATTCAACCACATGTTCGTCATACACGTCAATATCGGCTGGCATTTGGAAATTGGAGAGCCGAGTTATAATTCGTTATATCCCCTTACGTGTAAATATCTTTGGGAAAATGATTAATTCGTCTCTTCACCAAATATGGGTTAATTAGAAGGAAATCATTATCATCTCCAAAAAAATCTTACATTTAAAAAAAATGCTGGCTTTAAATAAACTGGGAAAGTTTCTTTCTTTCTATGTCGTGTCTTTCAGGACGTAGGCGACCATGGTTCATCCTCTCTCTCTATCTCTTGCAGCTTCCAATAAGTTCCTTCGATTTGCCACCTCCCCCAGATCACGTTCTGTCATCCACTTGCTTAAGGCCGCTAGGTAAGTCGTGCTTTTCTTTCCCTTGTTTCTACTACCCTCTATTAGACGAGTTTTTATCAGATTCTCCCGGTCCTGATTCCTCGTTATGTGTCCCAAGAAACGCAGCTGCCTCTTCCTGATGTCATCTGTAAGCCTCCTCCTTTTTTTGCCTCATCTCTAAGACCTAATCTTTGCTCACACGCTGGGTCAATGATATCCTTAGCATCCTTCTGTAGAAACACATCTCCGTCGTTTCGAGTCTCTTCTTCATCTTTGAGGAAATCGTCCAACATCGCTGACGTAAATAAGGACAAATGTCACGTAGCAGCTCAGTATTCTTTTCTTCGTTATCAAAGAAATCCAGTTAAAGTACACCAATGTTTGCACGCCACACCTACAAATAGGATCCGCTCATTCAAATCAGTTTGAATACAATCTATCCTGGTATGCAGTATTGTATTTTTATGAGTACTCTGAAATACTTCTGAGCAATCAATCGAAAACTATAAAACATCTATGTTTCTCATCTTCCTTGCTTACTCGCTTTGCTCTCCAGCGATCAGAGTCAAAACTCAGGAATAAGGCCAAATGTTCGTTTGTCATGTCAACGAGAACTCGTTACCACTTTTGTAATGTTCATTGTAGTAGATACCTTTCAATCGCAGATACAACTATAGTACGCCGTTGAAAAATGCTGGTGTCAGACGCCTTCGAATATCACTCGCACTAGCAGTACTTGCTCGATAATACTCGCTAGAATAGTAACCACCTTATAGTGGCTGAGTAGATAAATAGTATAGTGAATAGAGTAGAGAAAAGCAGTCCGTGTAGTAAGAGAGGATAGAGTAGAAATAGTGATCCCCATAGTCTATAGAGGATAGACTAGAAAGATGATCAATTCCACGTCACACAACCCCCTACTTATGAGTTCCTCTATGGTCTACACAATTCAATAATGGGATCGACTGTGTTTGTTCACTGGCGATCTATGTTCAAACTCAAGTATCGGCAGTGATACTTTATTCCTATATAACATCTTTACATTGAGTTTCGCAAAATACTGTAATTATCTTAAATCATATTCTGCATTCTTACATATGATTGTTATTTCAATATTTAGCTAATGTTTTTAAGCTCAAATATTTACGGATCCAATAATAATGTCCACGGATAGTGTCGTGGAACTCAGAAGGAGCATATGCAATCAACAAATTAAGGATTTATTCATCAGAACAATCACAAAGGAAAATCACGAAATTTTCACGGAATTGTAGATATAACTTTCGGTCATTTTGTGCGGAATTATGGGGGCGCACGTATCCAAAGAAACAATTAATTTTAGTTAGTGGGTAGAATCCGAGCCCCTAAGATTTAGACTTATATTTAGGAAGCAAACGTTCGTATTATACAGGAAGAATTATGTTAGACTGCTTGATATACAAACAAACATTAAAGCAACGCATTTATCGTGTAGTGATTTCTTAACTAATAGGTTGTTACATATATTCGTACGTTTGTCTGCGAATGATCTGAAAGAATAAACTTTCGTGGTATTTTTTTTTTTTGCTTCTTAGTAACTCTGGTCATCCCGTGAAAAGTTATTGACATTTATTTCAAATCAGACGCTGCTCTAAGAAGGAATGCTAAGTAAACAAAAATGATCAAGTTTAACAACTTCTGTTCTTTGCTTTTAAACAAGCTAATAAAGCTGGCAAACAGCTTGAGATATTTATTCTGTGTACGGAGAAGGTTTCGTCACCACAGAATGGCGCAGAATTGGTCTTCCCGTTCCATGGAGAGGGATTTCGAACTCGCGCTTTTATCAATTAAAGAGGGAGTGCGCAAGACTACTATGGAATTGGCTCAGCATGAGGCAAGGTCTCATGTTACTGTTGCTCATCGTCTTCATTCAAAGAGTAAGGCCTAGAAACACGGCGCATGGGTGTCACACGCATTGGCCGAAAGAATCGAGCTCCTCTGCTTCTCGGCTGACGCCAGTTTACCCGACTGACACCAGGCAACTCGTGGATACAAAGAAAGGGCTCGGTTAGGAATGTGTGTTACACCTACCATCTTCTCTTGAATTTGTCCCTTCTGACTACTATCCTTTTCATCATAACAATTAATAAATAAGTATTAAAATAAATTGTAAAAAACGAACGAATTTATATAACTACCTAATAATTTCGTCGAGTCGAAATAGACTGAGTTTGATAAATAGTGATATAATAAATAATAATATTAATAATTAATTAATTAATAAATATTAATATAAGACTAATTTCTGAACATATGCTTTGAAAAAACAGGACCATTCTTAAGAAATGCATTTCTCATCTAAATTAGAATATCCCTGTAACTTTTACTCAAGTAAATAATGAAATAAGTCTTCCATAATTAAATAATTATTAATATAGTCAATACTGAAGTAAGTTAATATCAAGATAACCAGAAAGCAATTACTGAAGCCGAATCCAGAGGAAGAAGAAAATTATTTCTAAGATGACTTCAATTCTTTCAAAATATTTCAACATTGATTCACATATATTCAATTTATTGATTGCGTGATGTAAAAATTTAAAATGGCGTCAACGTTTGTAATATCATTCGTGTCGTGTAAAAATGAAAATAAAATATATTTTAATTTCGTAATGATATCAACAGCGTTTACAGATCTCTGCTAGCATTCTTAGCGCTTTATAGGGTGTTCCAATACATTGGACCGATTTTAAGTTTAAGCGTGTAATGAATTTTCTTTTTCATTCAGATTTAACAACTTAAGTCTTTTGCAATTTCAACCATGGAAAGATTAACAATCAAACAAAGTCTTAAAGTTATCGAAACCTATTACGAAAATGGACGTTCAAATTTATAAATATTCAGCCTGATGATTGCGCTAGCAAAGAATGTATACCAAAGAGTGAACTTTTTTGATGCAGTGGCTTTTCAACAATCTTCCTTGGATTTTCATCAGCCCAAATGCGACAATTCTGCTTATTAACGAGTCAACCAAGATGAAATTGGGCTTCATCATTAAAGAGGAGTTTTTGCGAAAATTCATCGGCTTGTCTTTTCTTGTGCCCCCAACTGACGAATGCACGGCGCTCCAAATGGTCAGCAGGTTTCAGTTCTTGTGTCAGTTGAGTTTTGTAACCGTGTTGCGATAAATCTTTTGTCAAAATTCGAAGGAACGTTGTTGTGGAGAGGTTCAATTCCTGTGCGCGATGACGAATAGAAATGTCTAGATTTTCGGCCATATTTTCGTGCAACTTTTTGAGCTGAACGGCGTAAACGAGCGCACAATGCCACCGACCGTAGTTGTTTGAATTTACGAACAATTTTTCCAATTGTACTCTCGGTTGGTCGATTATGCTGACCAAAAAATTGCGAAATGCATTTCTGTTTGAAACGTAATATTCGTAATAGGCTTCGTAAACTTTAACACGTTGTTTGATTGTTAATCATACTATCGTTGAAATTGCCAAAGACTTAAGTTGTTAAATCAGAAAAAACATTAAAAAAATCATTAGACGCTTAAAATTAATTCACCTTTAAACTCGGTCCAAGTTATTGGAACACTCTGTGAAATGCATTTTCCTCTTTAACCTGTCGTCAACATAATGGCATCGTTGAACAGGGATCATCTATAACTTCCCACTTTCTGTTTCTCTAAACAGCTCCTTCTATTTTCTCTATCTGTCGTTCATCTGTCATTTTTTAAACATAAAAAACCGTAAGTTGTTTATTCGCAATTTCTCATTTCTTGAGTTACTCTGGTGGAAATACTGTGTACTGGAAGTACTGCGGAATAACACAGTATTTCCACCCTCTCATTCAGCATGTCTTTAAAATATGTAGTTTTCGAGGCTATCTTTCTACATCAGGCATTCCAGAAAATGAATTTATCTCTTTCTGACTGGAAACATGAGTTTCCTGATAGTTCGCCCTTTTTACAGCTTACTCATAACTTACAGATTCTGTCTGTCGTATACTTAGTATACAACAGGATAAATCTTTGCATCACTGTTGCTGCAAATCTCATTCATAATTGAAAAGAACGTTTACCAGCAAACATAGCAACATAGAAGATTATAAATAACATAATTAAATACCTAGTTCATGATGAGTACAACAATTATACATACATACATACATATATATATATATATATATATATATATATATATATATATATATATATATATATATATATATATAATTATTGTTAGTAGTAGTAGTAGTAGTAGTAGTAGTAGTAGTAGTAGTAGTAGTAGTAGTAGATGTCTTATAAGTATAATACAATATACTCGATCGGAAAAACTTTGGTGTCTGGTTTTGCAAATAATCAAACCAATGCCAAAGGGAAAAAGAAGATATAAAAAAAAGAAAGAACCAAGAACATGTACGTTAGACGAAAATAATCGTCCAGCATGCAAGTCCAAGGGCCAAAAGAAAAAAATCCCCGATACGAGTACGCAAAAAAAATAAATAAAGTGCTCAATACTGTGAGTAGAGCTGGCCTTCCGTAACGATCCGTTTAGGTGAAGCCGTGGTAGGTTTGTATGGCTCTCTAGGTGTAACTATATATATATATATATATATATATATATATATATATATATATATATATATATATATATATATATATATCCTATATTTTTTAATGTAGAAGAGGTGAAAACTTTTCGAAACACATGAGTTGATAACCCTATCAGCAACAGCAAACCATTTTCAGTTTTCGGACATAGGTAAAAAAGAAAACAACAACAGGGGCATGCGGACTGTTAATTCCAAGAGGCCAGCTCTGTTTCACCTTGTACCGACATCTGGACAGGACACTACAGTTGGCGCTCCGTGCAATAGACGCGTCTGGCGGAGACAATGGTTATCTCTCGTCATTTAACTCACCAATTCGTATGTTCAACCTTTTTTCACCCATTCTTACAAGGATCTTCTCATGATCACTTCTTGAAATTTTCTCTAGATGAATAAGTTCCCGATATAATAAAAATGCATATATCGTTTTGTTTCACATTTTTGTCTGTTTATTTTCCTAAACAATACAATACATTTATTTATTCGTCAAAACACACCTTCCCAACTACAAACGACAGCCCTAAGCTAATAACAACGCCTATGATTTGTATGTTAGACAAACCAAAACATTATGCATATATATATATATATATATATATATATATATATATATATATATATATATATATATGCATGTATGTATGTATATACACTACTCACTGGAAAAAACACACACACACACACACACACACACATATATATATATATACATATATATATATATATATATATATATATATATATATATATATATATATATATATATATATGTAGTAATGATACAATATGACAACATGGTAATAAGTATGAAAGTTCCACGAGGATGTAGATCCAGGGAGAGCTCAATGTCAAAACACAGAGCAAAATTATTCTTAATTAAAAAGTATCATCAAACACTTAAAATCCAATAGGCAATACTTTTTATTTCATGAGAGCTCCAAAAACGCAGCTCTCAATTTTCAAAGCCTACAAACAAATCACAAATGAAATAGAAAACAATTCCCCGGGTTAAAATCAAAAGATATTACTATCTTATTTAGAGATTGGGAAAAAATATATATATATGTGTGTGTGTGTGTGTGTGTGTGTGTGTGTGTGTGTGTGTGTGTGTCTGTGTGTGTGTGTGTGTGTGTGTCTGTGTGTGTGTGTGTGAGTGTATGTTCGTATATATATATACAGTGTAACCCGGATATAAGAGAGGTGTCGGGACCGGATAGGAAGTCTCTTATATCCGGGTTTATCTTATATCCGGGTTTGGTCTATTATATATACATTAACACAGGCTCTAATTTGGGACCAGATAAAGTCACTCTTATATCCGGGTTTCTCTTATATCCGGGTTATGTCTGTTTGTGTATGTATATATGTATGTATATATATGAGTATATATGTATATATGTATGTATCTATATATATATGTGTGTTTGTGTGTATGTATATATATATATGTGTGTGTGTGAGTATATATATATATATATATATATTTATATATATAAGCAGAGCAGTTACTTCCATTGCGTGCCCATAGTTAAAGACTGATCTTTCGCAAATCCTTCTAAGATTACTTTGGCTTACCAGTAAAAACGTCTGTCCAATCTGGACATCTTGTCTCGTCATTTTCAAGTATTTGAGCGATAACCTAGCAACATGTTGCATCATTTCCCCTTTCATGCGTGCCTGTTCAGATTGTATATAGTATGACAAGTTCTCATTAGTCTTTTCTATTCTTTCAAATGTTTAGTCAACGAACCTCGTGCTAAACAGCATGCGTCTCCTTTCCCGCCACTATTTTATTGAATGTCATCAGTGATAATAAACGAAGAATCCAATATACGTGCCTTCTGTTCTTTCGATATTTCATTGAGGAGCAATTATGAATATAAAGTCATTAATGTACCCAAGCGTTGATTGGAGAAAAAGAAGTGTTTATTGCGCTGACATGATTATTTTCCCAGTCATTTTTGTTTTTATCTTTTTACAAGGCGTAAAATTAAATCGAGTTAGACAGTTACAGTGTAACATATATAAGTATTTATGGGGTTATGTAGGGGAAATAACTTTTAGTCCTAGACTTGACGTGATAAGGGAAATCATCATCTTGATGTCGGGTCAACTAGTCAACAGCTTATATATATATATATATATATATATATATATATATATATATATATATATGAGTGTATATATATATGTATATATATATTTGTATATATATATATATATATATATACATATATATGTATATATACATATATATATATATATACACTTATATATATATATATTCAAATATATATATACATATAGACATATATATACATATATATAAATGTATATATATATTATATATATATTTATATATATATATACATATATATATATATATACATATATATATACATATAGACATATATATATACATATATATATATGTACATATATTTATATATATATATATATTTATTGACACATACATATATATATTTATTTATACATATATATATATATTTATACATATATATATATTTAAACATATATATATATATATACATATATATATATATATATATATATATATATATATATATATATATATATATATATATATATATATATATATATATATGAAATCAAAATGCAGAAACATCTGTTATATTTGTTTAGAAATAGATATTTTTCTAAAGAAACCTATGATATGATTAGACCTTCTGGTTATCTTAGACCTAGATTTTATGGCCTTCCCAAAATCTATAACAAGGATGTCCCATTGAGACCCATACTATCTATAATTGGTTCAGCCCAGCATTCTTTGGCTCAATGGCTTTTGTTGGTCATACAACCAGTTCGAACATTGTATACTAAATATTGTATATCGGATTCGTTTTCTTTTGTTGAGCGTCTACTTAGCATACAGTTATACCCTTATACTGATTTTATTTGCTCATTTGATGTTTCCAATTTTTTAGCAATGTACCATTAATGGAAACTATTGATATTTGCCGCTGCTCGTCAAATGAAGGTGACCTTATTCCACCTCCTTTTCCTAGGTATGTATATGTCGAGCTCATGTTACTTTGTACTAGTTCTGTGGAGTTTCGAAAATATCATGTATAGCCAGGTTGATAGTGTCTAAATGGGTAGTCTCCTTGGCCCTGCGTTGGCTGATATTTTTATGGTTTACTACGAGTCGTTCTTTTTTGAAAAATGTTTGAACCTTTTAATTATTTTATATATGTTGATGACACTTTTGCTAATTTTCCACTGAAAGTGAGGGCGTGAACTGTTTTAATAAGCTTAACTACTTACACGGAGCTTTATCCTTTACTATGGTAGTTGAGAAGCATAATTTCTTACATTTTTTGGATGTTGTTGTTGAACGTTCACTGGTCTGTATATGAATTGGTGTGCGTTTGCACCTACATCAAGGAAAATTAGCCTTATTAAAACCTTGGCGCACAGAACGCTCGAAATTTGTTCCGCTACGAAATTGGACTCTGAATTGGGGGCTATCAAGGAGATTTTATTTTGCAATGGTTACCCAGAAGCCCTTATTAATTATATAATTAATAAGAAAACAAGTGAATTTTATTCTTCTAAAGTCCTGTGGCCTTCTAAGTGGCCAGTATATATGAAGGTTCCTTGGATTGGAGATAAGAGTCAAAGGTTAGTTAAGCAGATCAATAAGATTGTTTCTAATTGGTTTCCGTCTGTTGCTATGCGTTGCATTCTTCTTACTAGGTCTGCTTTTCCATCGTGTCGTAAGGATATTTTGCCCTGCATCAAATTGAATAATTTGGTTTCCGAATTTAGTTGCTGGTTATGTGGGGCGTACCACCTTACATTTGGAAACAAGGATGAAACATCATGTGCATTCAAAAATAAGACATGGCAAAATAAGTACCTTGTGTTACCTTCCCTCTTTGAATATGGAATCTGCTATTGCGCAACATTTATTGGAAAGTATAGCATGTGCCATGTCTTATAAGAAAGAGTGGTTTAGAGTTATTTATAGAGATGTTTCCAATAATCATTTAAAGATTTTGGAACCAGTCTCTATATCGCTGTGCAAAACTTCTCTCTGGCGGCTGAAGGATTTTGTCAAGTCTCTTAATTTGTTGAGGGGATATTTTATTTTAATTGTCCCTCGTTAATTGTATTTACACGAGATTTCCCCTTCCCTCGATATATATATATATATATATATATATATATATATATATATATAATTTTAGAATGTATTTTTATGAATCCGTCAGATTTGAATAACCGTATTTGAATATGCGCTCTGTTTATTTACTAAAGAGTATATTTATTTATTTTCACGTGTTGGTATGTGAGTATTCAAGAAATGCCATTAAATACAAAATTGCGTTCTTCAATATATATATTTAGTCAGCATATCTTCATTCGAGCATGTTTGGTTGAATAATCAGGACATATTATGTCTATTATTGTTATAATAATCATCTCGAATTCTCTTATCGATTTCTTAATGTTGATAATAAATTCATTGAGGATTATGCCGAAGTTTTCTTTCATTTTCATTTAATTTCTATTTTCCCAATCACTTTCAATCTGATCCGGGATCATATTCAAGGGTGAACTACTAAGGCAAAAATTTATGTAACTGACAGTTTTGATTTTTTTGTCTCTGTTATAATTGTTTTAAAATTACATGTTGTAGCAATAGCCTACACTCATAACTCGCCTTATTGTTCGTTGTTTTCTCGTTATATAGTGGGCCTCGAGAATTTTGAATTTTCTCTCTATATTTTTGTGGTGTAGTATACTATGGCGCTTTCCTTAATCAATTTAATGTCTACATTAAGTAGCCGATAAAAGAATACGAGAGGATCACAATGAAAATAAATAGACATATATGTATATTCTTTGTGAATTCTTTGTAAAAAGATTATCGGCGCTATCATTTCACGAGGACATTTCCAGCCACGGTATTTTAACTCATTTTCTTTTGTTCTGTTTTTATTCGATTAAAAAGCAACCACAACAACGAGGATATCGGACTCTCAAGTGTTGAAATAATATTTTAATGTAGCATAAGAAGTTTATCGAGGTTGTTTAACCCCCACCCCCCAAAAAAAACAAAAACAAAACAAAAGGATTTGTACAGTCGCAGTGGATGTTACCAGTTTCGGACCCTGTCTGTCCTATGCACAATCGGCCAAGCGATATTTGTAGGCAAATATTTTCGGATAAATGTATCAGATATTTTTTTTTGTGGTTCTCGAAAATCTGATTTTTATGGGGTATTTGTGGCAGTGAATTGTGTGTCATTTTTGTAACTTCCTAATAGACAAGTCAACGTATGGATTGACGTCGAATACGTTGTTAGCTACTGAGATCTGAGAAGTAGGTAGCCTATTCCTTTGGGTAAAATAACCAATCAAAATGCACTTATTGGATAAATGATTAATATTTTATGAGATTTATTCATTGGTACGAAGTATAGTTGCATATGCGATTGTACCACCCCTTCTCTCAATCTTCATGTCCTCCTTGATATATATATATATATATATATATATATATATATATATATATATATATATATATATATATATATATATATATATATATATATATGCGTGTGTATGTATAAAACAAAAAGAACAGGAAAGATGTCTGAATTGTTCATGTAAAACAAGGCCTTGTATTGTATAAATATTTGTATTATATGAACGTTTCTCTCGTAATATCTATGTCTCTCGTCATATATATATATATATATATATGTATATATATATATATATATATATATATATATATATATATATATATATATATATATATATATATATATATATACATGTATCGAAATATATATATATATATATATATATATATATATATATATATATATATGTATGAAGAAATATCATTTTAATTTGTGATATATTTATGGGAAAATGTAACACTGCAAACGGAAAAACCACTGGAATAGCGAAAAATGTCTTTAAAAAAACTAGGCAAAAATTTAAAAAAACGTGTACATTTGGTTGAAACAAAGAAAACTGTAGTGAAATGTTATGTAATATCATTCCTGCTATATGATAGTGAATTCTGAACAAACTCATCACATTACATACATTGTTCGGATTGTTGTCCTCGTCTTTATTACGATATTCATGATGTTTCGGCCGTTGTATGCTCTGGCCTTATTCAGGTGATTGGAATTTCGAACTGACCGTTTATTTCGTTCACCGATGATGATTCATCCAACTGATGCTTTTATCTACTGTGGTAAGAAATAAAATGTGAAAGAGGTAAGACTGCAAGAATATCGTAAAGTCGTAACACGAAGGAAATAGGAAAATCAAGCGCAGCGGATCACATATGGATTGAAATAAGAGATCACCACCCCATGTTGAATGAAGTTGAAATATTATATCGAAAAAATTAATGGAAAATACGAAAACTTAAGCAATGAGCATATATCGAAGGCCACAAATATCTCCTTGGAACCAATAATACGCAGTGCTAGAGAAACGCAATAAATTGCAATATGAACTATGGTAAAAAAAGAACCTGAATATTGCAATATGAGCGCTGGTAAAAATGGTTATTGGGACATTAATTTTATAAGTCCCCAAAATTCATACAGTGAAGTCCCCCAAATTCATACACATGGTCAAGTGGATAAAAGCGTTGGTTGGATCTAGTGACTTTAACCAAAGAGTTGTGAGTTCAATACTTGCCTACTGCAGTGGTGAATAAAAACTTGGAGAGTTAAGTTAAAAGGAATTAACTGAGACATGTGGAAGAGGCATGGCATGTAGAAAAGAACAGTCTAACCTGGTTGACGAAATAAATGATTCAGTTCTTCACCAAACGGTCGGAGCGTACAATGGCCGAAACGTCGTGAATATGGCAACAAAGATGAGGACAACAGTCCGAACAATGTAAATAATAATACCTCATCTCAGAAAAACTGATAGAAACTCATCACATTTAAAGAAAAAACTGACGCAGCAGAAATGTGGTTCTAAAAATGGGTGTTGAGAATACCATGGATTGAATATGTGCAACGGTCATATATTTTTTTATAAAAATGGAAACAAAAAGGACTCATCGCATTACAAAGGAGTCACGGTGGAGTAATGGATAGCGGCTCGGATTGAGGAATCGGAGGGCCGAGTTCGAATTCCATCTGAATCCATTACGTTCACTTATGTGCTAATGCTCTTGGGAAAGATATGAATCCTCTTCTTCCCCCCCCCCCACCGTTATTGGTAGATAGAAGGACAGACCGGATAGCAACTGGGCTTGCGCGGTAAGAAATGCCAACCTACTGTGGGAAAAAATCTGCCTCGTCAGTCATGTATCAAAGGATACATGATCGCCTAATCGTGTATCACGCATAGAACATCCTAAAGAGATAGTATAAAGTTTTATACACATTATTACACTCGCAGGACATATTAAATGTAAGAGTGACTGGGAGAAACAACGTATGACCGTTATAATGAACTTTCGCAAATTACTGGCAGAAAATGGTTTAGGAGAGATAGCAAAAAGAGAAAATTTACAATTGAAAGGAAATTGGGGGAAACCTTGATCCTGAAGAGAAACGGCACACACACGAATAAGTAAACGGAGATAAATATTTATTTCCGTTAAAACATGAGAAGCTGTGGAGAGTAATTTTCGCTAACGTCCTAAAGACACAGGATGTGTGTATGTGTGTGTGCGCGCGTCGGTGTATATGTGTTACTCGTGTAAGTGATTAATGCATATACGTGCATGTTTGTACAATTACTTGTAATTGCTTGCAGGAGAGAATATTAATAGGTTGGGAATTTGTATTAATGAGAACTCTCTCCACAAGAAACCTCTGACTTCTCTGCAACATTTGTCAATGAAGATAGTATTAGATTTCATTGATCACCGTTTAAATACAGCCGTACATCACTTTACAATATCCCAAAGTTATCTATCTATCTATCTATCTATCTATCTATCTATCTATCGCACATTGATTACTGGTGTTAATAAAATAGTGCTCGGTGTAATATCAAAGAGCTATTAAGTATATATTATTAAATACGCGTATCATTCTTCAACGGTAGTACGACGCGTAGTTTCATGCACATCACAATGTTCAGTTACTGAGTAGAGAATTACCATGAGATAATTTGAATTTAAACAAAATTATCTGGTTAACGCAAACCAGGAACAGTCCATGCATTATACGGGGATTACTGTGTGTGTGTGTATATGTATACATATATATAGTATTTAAAATATTCTACTTCTCCTTGCGGCGGCTTAAATGAGGATCTATGATTGTAACATCTACGTTTTAAAGCACCTTCAGCACACTCTATGTAAGTCTTATTTTGGCAAATATTTTTTGGGGACAATCTGTTTTTGCATATATATATATATATATATATATATATATATATATATATAGATATATATATATATCTATATATATATATATATTATCCGAAATTGAGCAAAAATGTAACATCTATACCTGAGGATGGTATATGGTTACCGAAACGACTTGCAATATGGACCGAACACATAATGCATTTTACAATTAATAAAAACAAGGATTGCGTCGTTCAGTGAGATAATGCCTTATTTAATCCGTTAGCGAAGTGAATTATCCATTAATTGCATTAACTTTATTGATTTATTCTTTGAATGTCTACTTTACAATATTAATTGAACTGTATGGTTTAATACATACATACATACATACATACATATTTTTTTATCGCTCGAACTCGACGTATGAGGGTCAGACAGATCAGTTCCCTGAAAGCCCGACAGCCACACAGGATTTGATTATAGTGGTGAAGGCTTTGTGCAGGGCCATCCACACTTTTTGGAGGGACGAATACAGGGACCTGGTGCAACGGATTCCACAAGGTCCCCAAACGACCCTCCGCAGGTTTTGAATTCAGAGTTGTCCTTCTCCTAGACCAGTTGCCATCCAAGGCTATAGAACCCAGTCTGTCCTGCATATACATATATATGTGTGTGTGTGTGTGTGTGTGTGTGTGGGTGTGTGTGTTAGGGAAAAATCAGTACATAACACTGTTCAATTCAACCCAGAATCGTATTAAATAGCGAAATATCTAACATTTGAAAGAGCTTTTGCTAGGTCAGCGAAACAGTGTTGAACCCACACTCATATAAACTGATATATATATATGATTAATTCAGCCAGGGCCAGATGCGAAAACGTATACAGGTACGCATGCTCACATGCCACATATTCTTATCCCTGTATTATTTTTCAGATGAACTATTTTGACTTCCATTTTACAATTTCTGTCTCAGTTTATCTTCTCAATTCCTGATTACACTTCTCTTGTTCTAGCTCCTTAGTTATGTGTCTGTTTTCTAATTTTTCCAAACCCCTTCAGTGTCTTTAGCATCTTGGATTGGATGCATTGCGTTAAAAAGGAAAGACAAATTACTTAATATAACAATTAACCTATACTTTTGCATGTGTATTGTTTACTGAAATTTGAAATTATCGCTGCTTCTTGGATTTAGACAGCATTCTATATATTCTGCATCTTCTGTCTCCGATTTTCACTCGCATCAGCAGTCCGTGTAAACATTTTCTTTGTAGTGAATTCGCTGCTTTTGATTTCTTCCATGTTTTCTTAAATGTGTTTCTCTTATCTTCTTAATGTTTGTTTTTTTTATATTTACCATTATACCTCGCCATTGTCTAAAGGTTTCATTTTTTTTTAATACTTCTGCGACATCGGTTGAAATCTTTCAATATTTCCAACGTTCAATTCGCATCAATAAATAGTGTTTGTTATTTAAGATAGTTTATTGTCGTTATAAAGAATTTATCTCAATAGCAAATTCAGAAACAAACTAAATTACAATCACGATTCTCCCAAAGATATTTAAAATATGATATAAGGGCTGACATAATGAGAACTCTCATTAGGCAATCAATTATTCTAAGGATATATTCATCATATGATTGTAAATATCACCAGTCCATTTGAACAATTCTAACTATATTTTGGAAACGTTGACTTGTATAATGTAATCTGATATAGTATATACTAATACGTTCATATATTTAATCACATTTGTTTCTTAAACAAATGAGATTAATTTTCTTATAAACATCTGCCTTAATCATATAGTTGTATATATTTGTATCTGCATTAATGTTCCTATGACCCTCACTCACTCTCCCTTGCTAGTTGTCGCTATCTCTTTCTCTTTCTCTCGCCATATGTACACACATACACAAAAACACACACACACACACACACACATATATATATATATGTACGAAAACGATAAAAATTATCGAATATTTTTAATCAAAGACGCGTTTCGCCGGAAAAAAATCTTAGCTTATGTTATCTCCAGCTTCATTAGTTCATCTAAAAGACGAAAGAAAAAAACCATGTGTTACAAGATTGTTTTGGGGATCACTGAGCATATGTTGTATGTCATGGGTTATATCTTGACTTTTGAGGAGAGTCTGTATGTCTCTGTGCTGTTTTGTTTTTGTTGGATCTCATCTTCGTCGCCATTGTTGAGTCTTGACTCATTGTTGAATCTCGCCTATTGCATGGAATAATAATGCAACACAAAATGTACTTAGAACAAGAATGTATTATAACAAGAAAGTGTACACAATAAGTACATATAGTATTTCTGTATATTTCTGGGAAGACGTTCCTGGAGAATGTGTTGACTAGTCGCAGTCGATCAGAGTCTCTAGTTGGATCTCGTGATTCCTCCTCCCTCGTCTTCCGGTACCAACCATTATTTATATAGTTGGTAGTCACCTATGCAGATTAGGTGGATCCTACCACAACAGTTTTGTAAGTATCTGTTTGTATACATATAAATAACCACATCCACATAAAACCAATACAGGAACACAGACACATGTACAAACGCACATGCACATGAACACACAACACAATATACTCCCATCCACAAAACAATCCCCATATATATATATATATATATATATATATATATATATATATATATATATATATATAAATATAAAGTAATGAAAAGTTTGGTAATCCGTAAGGATAATCCCAAGGAGGATATAATCCAGAGAGCCCAATGTCAAATCAGATCAATTATTAATTTAAATAGAAAACAGACAACCTTAAGGCTCCATTGGTTTTAATTTGTTTCCCAGGTGTGTGATTTTTAACTAGTTCAGTGCGGTCTGATAAACCAGGTAATATCACACACCTGAGGAAATAAATTATAACCAATTGACCCTTAAGGTTGCCTGCTTTCTATTTAAATTAATATATATATATATATATATATATATATATATATATATATATATATATATATATATATATATATATATATATATATATATATATATTGCATGAATCATTCATACAAAAAACAGATATTGAAGTTAATGATGCAAATGGCGAGAATACGTTTTCGCAAACAAATTTAATAAATGACATTATCCCGGAATCTGTAGATGAATGTTATGATCCCTGTTTATAAATTTCAGTTGCATAAGGTTTGTTTTTTTTACAAGCTTTCATCTGTGCATACAGACATCATCAGGTATGAAAATATTTATTTGTTTTTTACATCCAGGTAAACGAACAAATAGATGTAATCCGAAATATGTTTTTAGAACTGTGTTACTGTTAATTGTAAGAAATTTTGGAGCGTGCGGTCACAAGGCTGAGGTTGAATTTTTAAATTTTAAGATTGTGCGTTTTTGTACTAATATGGTAATAGGAGAATTATTTTGTACTGGTAGGTTTTTCAGTCAATGTGGCAACTTTCGGATATTTATTGAATAATTTAGTTCATGCCACATTTTTTTTCCCACAGTAGGTTGCCATTTCTTTCTGCGCAAGCTCAGTTGCCATGCAAGGCTATAGAACCGTGTCTGTCCTGCTATCTCCCCATAACGGGTCTAGGGAGAAGAAGAGGATTCATACCTTTCCCAAGGGTATTAGCACGTAAGTGAATATAATGAATTCGACTGGAATTCGAACTCGGCTCTCCGATTCCTCAATCAGAACCGCTATCCATTACACCACTGTTCATCCCTAAAACAGTTTTTATCTATCATCATCATCATCATCATCATCATCATCATCATCATCATCTCATTGACTTTGTAATCGTAGGTGAGGAGATCCGAATGGAGAACTCATATTGATTCTCCTCCAAAGCTTTCTATCAACGGCAGACATCATCAATTCTGGTATAGTCATACTTGTCCATTTTTTGATATTATCCAACCAGTTTTTTTTTGCGTTGGCGTCCTCTCCTACGTCCACCGGAAATGGTGCTTACATTATGGTCTTGCATGGGCTATCGTGCCTTATAACGCGTCCAAACCACGCCATTTTCCCCGTTTGCCAGTAGCGATAAGAGGTTATAATTTTATCTATAAGGTTGTATAATCTTTTTTGTCCAATACATTTCCTTCTTCCTTTTTTATGTACTGTGTTCTTACAGGACGTGTGCAATCATCCACGATTCTTTATCCTTTGTAGCTCTTATCAATGTGTGTCATTTCCCTCATCTTTTGCACTGCCTGTTCTGCTGTCCATTTACACAAAGTCATATGTTACTCCTTGTTTTCCATGTTTTTAATCGTAAAAGCCATCTTTCCTTATTATCTGTATCAGAAATTTCATCATCCTTTTTCTGATACTATGAATGTATCCCTTTTCTCACTGTTTTTGCTAAATCTTCCTTGTTGTTTGCATGCTCCCTACATGTTATTCTAAGGATTATTTTCTAGAACTATATTTCTGTTGTCTCAAGTCACGTCTTCATTAATGAGCATTCGCTGTTGCATGGGTAGATTCATACTTTATCTGAATCCCAAACTCATTTCTTTACGTCTAACGAAAATTTCTGCTTTCTTAATTATTTCTTTAACTTTTCGAAAATATACCTCGCTATACTATTGAGCCTATGTGTTTCGGTAAATATCTTGATGGATATTGTATATTGCACAGTCGCTTAAGTTCCATATCGTATACGTGTTTGGGCGATCATGTATTTTTCGATTCATGACTGATAAGACAGAATATTTCCCCGCAATAGGTTGCCGTTTGGTTCTTCGGTAAACTGGTTGACAACCAAGGCTGTTACTGGAGGTGAAAAGGGATGAATTCATGCGTTTCCTAAAGGTATTTGCGCATTAGTGGTACGTAAAGAACCAGACTGTAATTCGAACACTGTTCACCAATTTTTAATTCCAAGCCGGTATCCATTAAACCCACTTCATATCCCAATTCACAAACCTCAAATCTATTACTAACAAGAGCTCAATTTCAGCATGGACCTCAATATACTGACTAATACTGTGTGAGGCATTTTGAAGCAGTCTATGTTTAAGACTTAATAAGCCAACATCACTCTTTTCAAAGCTAGAATCAAGGAGAGTGAGCTAATATGCCAAAAATTGTGTTTCACAGCTTTTTGAAATGGGGTTGAGGCAGTAATTGGAAATACCGTCAGTTATATTTAATAAATAATTTTTCAATATCTATGAGTTTCAGTAATATATATATATATATATATATATGTGTGTGTGTGTGTGTGTGTGTGTGAAATCTGTGTATACATACATACATACATATATATATATATATATATATATATATATATATATATATATTCTACAAATTGACGGCAGACGACTACAACAAATTAATTACAAAACTTAACTAAGACTTATAAAAAAGCTCGTAATAACAATATTAATGTGTTAGACAGTATCAACAGAACTAGTAAAATTATTACTGAAAAATTAAAAATAAGCGATAGGGTAGGTAAACTAGCTGAAAAGGAATGCTACATCATTCTTAAGGACCACAAACAAGATTTTGACCCCACTACCAGAATGATAAATCCAACGAAACCCGACATAGGAAAGATAATCAAGAGAATCCTAGAAAGGATCACTAGGCAAATCAAAAAATGCCTTGGATTAACACTCTGGATTAATACCAAAGAAGTCATCAATTGGTTTACCAACATCGACAATAAGCCTGATTGCACCCTAATACAGTTCGATATTGTGGATTATTACCACTCAATATCAAGGGATCTCTTCACGACTGCCCTGGAGTTTGCTACTGTATATTCTCTCATAACTAAGAAAGAAATGAACAGTTAGTGCAAAAAATCTGTTCTCATCCATAATGGGGACCAATGGATTAAAAACACTAATGACAATTTTGACATCACCATGGGGTCTTTAATCTCTGCAGAGTCTTCTGACCTTGTCGGTCTATTCATACTATACAATCTAACCGCGCACCGTGAATTAGACATTAAGGACATCGGGCTATACATGGATTATGGGCTCATTTTAGTGAGGAGATCCACAAATGTTAAAAGAGATACAATTAGAAAGATAATATATAGTGAATTCAGAAAACTGAATTTAAAAACTACAGTCAATACTAAATTAACAAGTATAAACTTCCTCGACGTAACTCTAGACTTAATGTACAACATATACCCACCTAACACTAATCCCTTATATGTACACCCTAAGTCAAACCAGCCTCCATCTATAATTAAGCATATAGCCACATCAAGAGAGAAAAGAATCAGCATGAACTCCGCTAATAAGGAAATATTCCAACAACACAGTCAGTTTTATAACACAGCCCTAAAAAATAGCAACATAAGTTATAGAAACAATAGTATTAACGAGAAGAAAAACAGGAAAAAAAATCATCTAGTATACCCTTCCGTTCAACCAAATGGTTAGTATTAACCTAGGACATAAGTTCCTAGCTTTAATTGACAAACACGTTCCTACTAATAGCAGACTTAGCGAGATCTTTAATAAAAAACACCTTAAAATTAAGTTACAGTTGCTCTGAAAATTTAGAAAGAATCATAAAAAAAAAACATAATAATAAAATCCTGGAAAAACACGCATGGCAAATCAGTATTAATAAAAATCCTAAACTAAAATTAGACAAAAATAATGAAAAATTACGTGATTGTAGAAACTCTGAAGACTGCCCGTTGGAAAATAAATGCCGCACAAAATCTGTGGTATACCAATGCACTATCTCTTCCATTGAGAGTCCTAACACTGATAGGATATACATTGGTTCAACGAAGAATGAATTTAAAATTAGATGGAGACAACACAAAAGCTCTTTCAATAATAGAAATAGAAACCAGACATCTCTATCCAAATATTTTCGGCATTTAAAAGAAATGAATAAAAAACCAAAAGTAAAATGGAAAATAATAAATAGAACAAGAACTTGTAAAACCTGGGATGACCCATGCCCTTTATGCCTACATGAAAAACTACACATTATTAACTTTCTAAATAATTAAAATTTATTAAACCATAGACATGAGTTAACGGTTTTTTGCCGATATCACCAAATTTTCGCATTAAATAATTAGCATAAAAATAATTAAATTTCATAGTCTAATAAAAGTTTTAAAAGCTTAACCTAATGATAAGATAGAAAACCCCTTTATGAAGTCGTCAAAAAAACAAATTGTAGTTCAGTGCGACGCGTTTATGTAATAACAGCCCTTTAGAAAAAATAAAATAAAATAAAACAAAATTCTCTAGATACTTAATGATATATTATGGTGCTAACGGCTGTCTTTCGCTGTGACTGACCAGACCATGCAAGTACATGAATGCCATCATTCGCTTTGAAATGGACACCCCGACCCTACCTCGGCTTGATCTCTTTCCGAAGGTGACTGATATGTGGATAAAAATTAACTCTTAAGCCCCTTATCAAAATGGCCGAGCCAGCCGTTTCCATTAATTTTGCGAATGAACATGCCTATGAAAATGCATAAATTTCAAGATTGGTTATTCCTAAATTTTCGCTTGATGATGCAACAGGGCTTGATACTTAAACTCAATTTAATTTTAATAATTATATTGAGGTTTTCGGCTCTCGTTTTTGAAACATGAGATCTCTTATGTAGCGAAGAAACGATATTCTTTAAAAAATAATGATAATATATATATATATATATATATATATATATATATATATATATATATATATATATATATATATATATTTGTGTATTTAGGCATGCATATTTCATTGAATACGACAGACAAGGTATTTTTATTTAGTTCTTTATACAATTTCTCATGCGATCTAATAATTATTTTCTTTTCGCATGATAAATTATATAAAAACTGACCAAATGTTCTTTTTATCCGAGCGCCTTCGGCTATGCATTTAGCCATTTTCAAAGATTAAATATTTTATCCGTTAAATAAGAAACAATAAAAAAACATACATACAACGAACTCTTCCTTTCTTTCGTAAACATGGCTTGTGCAGTAGTCTCGGGCCGGGAATGATATTGCCACGGTCTTGTCTTTTGCGACTTTTTCCTCTTTCCAAAAATTAAATTACACCTGAAAGAAACAGGATTTTAAGACGTCGAGGTAATCCAAGAGAATGCAAGGGGACAGGCGTTCATTATCAAAAAATGTAGTTCGTGGGGATGCTTCCACCTATGAAATAACGCTGAATAAAGCGTGTAGCATCAGCAGGGGTCTACTCCGAAGGATATTAAATGTTGAATCGATGTTTTGTATTTTTCTTTTTATACGACCAGCCCCAACACTTTTTGATTAACATTTTATACCGAATGGAACTGAAGTAGGTAAACGGCTCGTTCCTTGCTGATGGGCAGAGTTTCTGAGAAATGGAGATGGACGAGAAACCTAAAACTTTGATCTGTTAAACGTTTATGTCATTAATACATAAGCGATTACCAATTCGCCTAATTTCATTCAGCAAAATCTCAATGGGACCCTAGCTCACTGGCGTGCAGTATATGGCCTTTAGGGATTTCGATTAGTCCACCATTTAAATGGGCCAAATTTGTTCGAGTAGCAGCGTTGCTAGGAATAGATCGACAACCCAGTCACTTTTACCAACGTCTCCAGTTGTATCTTTAATCTCATTTTTAGAAGCCCTTGATCTCCTGTCTGTGAAAGTGTAAACTTTTCTCCAGAAACTCCTGAACGAATTACTTCTTTTTGCGGGTTCTCCATGATTTCACATTTATTTTCTATTTCTATAACAATATATGAGAATATATGAATGCGAGGAATTAAAAAGTATTTGGAATTCAACAAAGTAAACGAGTGAACGGGCTTTGATATAGCGTCTCAGTTTCATTTTCCTTTAATCAACGATTATACTTTCGGTATATATGGCAGCTGGATCACAGGTTAAGCAATTCTTTTTTATGCTTAGTCAGTGCTTGGTTAGAAATGTTAATAAAAGGTTCAGTTATGTTAGGGAGGGTGATAAATCCTTTGTATATTTCAGTATTTCTATTTTCATTTTTTGCGGTGTTGAGTTTCGGATGTATTGGTTCCGAACCGTTGTTTCTTAGAAATGATTAAATATATCTTACTGGAATTCACTATTGGACTCTACTTTCAGCAATAAGAATGTATTTATCTCCAAGTCGAAATGATGATACTTCTTGCTGTTGTGACCTCCGGATCTAACCTACCTCTCTACAGCTTCCTCTTTTAGAAAACTTATCTACTGTCCCCTTGATATTTCTTGAATAGTCTTTGAAGATGGAAGCCAGAGTATGAATGCTGGTGTCATTACTGAAAGCCTGAATGATCTTTTTCCTTTCACCATTGCTCAGTAGGGCTAACACAAAATGATTTTAACCTGTTCTTTTTTTTAGCTTAATAACTCAAAGGTTTTTGCAGTGATTCTTCCGAGAAATGGTGTAAACGTATTATCTGAAAACCTAGAAAAAAGAAACGCAATTATCTTAGTGGAGTTTTAGATATTAAACATTTTGTGGAATGGACAATTACGCGATTTGAACAATTGAGCTGTTACACTAGGTATATCCCATTCGGTTTACGAGTCATCAACTTTTTAGAAACAATATTCCATCTAACCAATCAAATTCAGTAATGGGGCAGCGCTATTTCCTCTTTCCCATTGACAAGCTCTTCAATACATTATGATTTCTTTATACATCCCTGAATACCGACAGATTATGGCTGATTCGGGAAGAATTCATCATTTGGACTTGCGAAGTTCAATTTCAACTGATATCGTAATCAGAACATGAATTAATAAAGTCGGTACTAGAATTGTTAAGCGATAGTTCGTAGAATGCATACATTTCCATGTGACCCAGACATCATGAATAAATTATCCTACAGATATCGCTTCTTTAATAATATGCGAAACATCTGGGTTCGTCTTCAAAATATCACGACAGAAAAATTTGAAAAGATGCGCAACTGCCATGAAGAAGTATAAAAAATGAAACATGTGTTATGTTTCGAAACTAAAAAGTTGGCAATAACTGTTGCCGTATAATGTTTACAAGATATAAAGCTATAAAGACGGAAATATCTTTTCAGCGTTTGTTGTTACGAGGATATAAAGCTATAACTATAGCAATTATCTTTTTGCTGTTTTATATTTGGAATATGTGAAGCTATAAAAATGGTAATATATATTTTATTGTATTACTTTTATAAGATATGAAGCTATATACATGAAAATATATTTTATCCTATTATTCTTATAAGATATGAAGCTATAGATATTGTAATATATTTTATTCCTTTCTGTTTCGAAGATATAAAACTACACAGATGGCAATATATTTTTCCGTCTGATATTTAGAATATATGAAGCTATACAGATGGCTATATCTTTTTGTTTTATAAAGTTTATAAGATATGAAACTATCAAATGATAATATCTTCTGTTTTGTTTTGAAGATATTAAACTATAAAAATGGCTACATCTTTTTGTTGTATTATGTTTATAAGATACAAAGCTATAAAATGATAATATCTTCTGTCATTTTATGTTTCGAAGATATGACGCTATAAAGATGACAATATCTTTTTCCTTTTTATATTTAGAATACATGAAGCTATAAACATGACGATAATGTTTTATTGTATTATGTTTAGTAGATTTGAAACTATAAAAATGAAATATCCTTTTCCGTATTGTATTTAGAAGATAGGAAGCTTAACAGGTATATATATATATATATATATATATATATATATATATATATATATATATATATATATATATATATATATATATATTGTCATCCACAGACAGACTATTTCGCTGTATCACAGCTCATCAGTGTGGCTAGACGTCCGGTTGCCTCTGGCTAGAATCGAAAACCGGCTGAATTCGCGTCAGTCGAAAATTTTACCCTGAAGCCGTTGGCGCACGGCAGAGAAGAAGGTGAATTTAAGCGTATTTATATTTAGATAAACACACAGTGACTGAGAGAACTCGATTCGATTTACCGAAGAGTCTTGCATTATTAGCCGTAATAGTCACTGTTTACAAACCCACACATCCTCCCCAGAGAGCTCAACCGAAATAAATATATATATATATATATATATATATATATATATATATATATATATTATTGTCGTTCCGTTGATTAAATATCGTCTGAATAATTACTAAATGAATGTAGCTATGTTTTTGGCAGACAATTCTGAAATTCCATAATCAACTACCACCTGAAGAAATAGAGAGAGAGAGAGAAAGGGAGAGAGTGAAAGAGTGTGTGTGTGAGAGAGAGAGAGACAGAGAATGAGAAATAGTGTGTGAGAGAGAAAGAGAGAGAGTGTGTATTTACAGCGAAGAGAGAAAAAGTGAAAGAGGGAGTGTCTGTGTGTGTGTGAAAAATACAGAGAGAAAGAGCTAGTGTGTGTACGCGATAGAAATATTTTGTGTGTATGCGAGATAGATAGTTTATGTGTGAAAGATAGTGTGTGTGAGAGAGAAAGAGAGAGGAAAAGGGAGAGGTGGTGCAGGAGAGAGAGAAATAATGTATATGTGAGAGTGTATGGGTGAGAGAGAGAGAGAGAGATTATAAACCGAATAATCGAACATTTTACTTTATTCAAGACCTTTCAGGTTTTGAATAATTCTGACTTTCGGCTATTTCCTATCCATCGTACCTTTATTTCCAGAAATATTTCTCGCAATTCTAGCACTGAAAGTGCATTTTCTATCATCGATTTAAACAAACTCATACTTATTCACTTTTTGCCTTCAGTGTGCAATCTGAGAGTCAAATTCTTCAAGCCTACATTTCTCATTATAGCAACCAGAATATGTTTTTTTTGTGATTTTAAGTGCCCTTTATCTGTCCGTTTTCTTTAAAACATGACAGTTACAGATATATTCCTTCTATGCTATTCTCAGCATCCTTCTGTTTATTCAAATCTTCTCTTCATCAGTGAAAAGCATTTATCATCAAAGTGTTTTCATAGCACTTTTTGCGAAAAAATGGTTGCTTACTGTTTAATGTATTACTGGAAAGATCTATACACGCTCTGTTCTCTTCGAATTTAGCTATTATGGAACGGAATCAAATATTTATATTTAATTATTTATTGTAAATTAGAAATGTTTCGCCATACGCACAATAAGGATGATATTTGAATTCCGCATGCTTTTTTCGGAATGCCTCCTATAAGAGCATTATATTTCAGATAGAGACGCCATTTTCGTCTATGAGCAGATAGAAATAAGATTAGAAACAGGTCTCTTTGTGTTGATTTTTATTTTGAACCTCAGGAAAGACAACAAATTCACATATTATTTACACTATTTATACAAGTACACACTCCAAGACACAGGGACTGAACACACTATCGTGTCGGACGGTGTGTATTCACACTCATTCTAAACAGTGGGGCAATATCTGAACAATACGAAATGAAAATAAAAACGCGGCACAATCCATAGGCATACCCAGTGGAATGAGTACAGTATAACCCTGTTGATTACATAGCTCGGAATTACCCGTATGTTATCCAGGTCGATATATACCTAAAGAAAGAAGCAGATCACAACGTATGAAACGTTGTTTGAATATAAATATTGTAAATAATGATACCTCCTCAACCCAGGAATCCAGACAGAAAATTTGCTTATGATTTATATATTGTAAAAAGATATATAAAGTTTGTTCCAATAACATGAATCGATTTTAATATAAATTAAATTGAAGCGTTTAATGATGTTTTTCTTTTTCTTTCAAGTTTCGCGAATATTATTTTTCACACACAACTACTATGACTTAAATAACATGATCAAATAGAGAAATATAGACATCTTCGCAAATGACAATGATTTATTTACTGCTGACTTTGATACGTCTTAATGAAACACCCTTGTATATAATCGGTCTTAATGAAACACCGTATATTTTATGAGAAAACAGGAATAGGATAACTGATGTTATTAAAGGATACGTTTCACTTACAAGATTACCGAGCTTTATTTAGAAACGGCAATGTTTATACATATGTTTACGCTAGTTTCGGACCTACGCAGGGAAGAAATTTGACAAGACAATTTTTTTCATAGGCCATTTCTAATTCAACTATTATAGGAGATGCGAAATAAATGTAACATTTGATATATAGATATTTTCTTTTTCATTCATTTTGCTCCAAGGTAGCAGCTAAAACTCAAGTGGTTACTTGGTGTGAAAGAAGTAGAAAACAGAAAAATTACAAAGGAGCAAGAAGAAAAGAAGGGAAATAAAGTCAGTAAATGGATGGGAACTGCATTTAATTTTTTGAAGATTAAAGTTGGCTGGAAATCATGAAGCTGGAAGAACGTTTCTCAAGTGAGCTTAGAACAGCTAATATATATATATATATATATATATATATATATATATATATATATATATATATATATATATATATATATATACAATATATACGGAATAAATAACCAACAATTACTATTCTTAAAATAGTGCTCAATACAGAGTAGAGCAGATATAATTGTTTATTTAAAAATTATAACATAAATATATTATAAAATCACTACAAAAATAGCCATTTTGTTTCAACACCTCCGGTGTCTTATCAAGTGTTGATGGTGAATGTAGAATAAAGGGTTTTAAAAGTTTCAAATTAATTAACGATCCTTCGCAAGGGGAAAACG
>OZ038480.1:38894085-38921585 GCA_964036315.1 Acanthosepion esculentum | reverse complement strand
CTGCTAAATATTTAGAGCTTCTTCATAATCCCCCAAAAAGAATCTACAATTATATCTGACCTGGCATCTCAGCCTCAGTCATTTTCTCACCGCCGTAACCTAGCTTCCCTGTGACTTTTCTATAAATGTTTTCATAGTAATTGTTCTGGTGAACTTTCCTCTATGGGACTTAGATGTTAGGGATTCAAGTACAGTACTAGATTGCCACGTCCTGGGAATGACGATAAACTACATCCGCTTTCTGGGTGAGATGATAAACTATATGCGACAGCATGGCCTCTGATCAAGTTTTGAGAAGCGTGGAACCACATCTTAATCGCTGGTGTTTCCATGTCCACCCTGAGCGGGCTATTTAGCAACTGTTAGGGTCCCTACTCTGGACAAATACTTAACCCGCCAGTTCTCCTCTCAGTGAGTAAATCCCTTGTGTATTAATGACTTTATTACTTTGCTTTGTGTGCAATGATTATATACAGTGTGTATAAAAATACTTTGAAAACTTTGGCTCGGGTTCCTCACACCAAAATCTCCATCGAAACATATATCCATAATGCCATCGTTGTACGTGAACACAGCAATGGATAGCAAATTTTCAAAATGTCTACCACTTCCATCTACACACGCATGCACCCACTCAAATATTCCCAAACAGTGTCAAATGGTTCGCAGGCTCATTGACTATTATTTTACGGGGACCCACAGATAAAAATCCAAAGCATTAGGGTCTGTGGAACGTGCAGCCTATGAACCGGTCCACCTGTATCTATCCATCTTTCATGGTATATGTTCTGCAGTCCATCGCGAAAAATTTGACTAAAAATTACTGGACAAGTATTAGCAGGGCTACGTCCTCTAGCAGGCCATGAAGTGTGTTCGAAATAAACTCGCTTACACAATTCCTGTAAGATTTCCTGGGTGAACATATGGACCTATCAGACAGTCACCTCGTATTCCAACCCAAACATTATTCGTAAACTGATACTGGTGTATAGCATGTATTGTAGCATAAGGATACCGATCCACACACAAATGTTGGTTGTGTAAATTTGTTATTCCATCGCTTCTAAATGTTCCTCATCCATAAACAAGACTGAAGAGACAAACAACACATCGGCAGTTTGTGTATCAGCAAACGTTCACCCGTGGTGAGTGATCAGAAGGCGAAAGAGCCTGCACACGTTGCAAGTGTTACGCATACAGAAGCTTCTCTTGCAGTACTCTACATGTGCTACTATGATATGTACGACATGCTCGGGCCACTTGACGTGTGCTGATACCTGGACCCTGCGGCATGTAGAATCTGTTTTACGTTGTCAGGCGTACAAGCGGATCTCGGTTTTGTTTGACTCATAGTTTGTTGTGCCTCGGATACTGTCTCAGCTACACGACGATAAACAGCAGCAAACGTTGAATGACTCGGCTGCCCTCGGTTTGGAAACTCAATCTGATACAACCGTGCAGCCTAGCATCCATTACCATTGGCGCGATTATATGTAAGAATCATATCCGTCGGCTCAAAATAACAATACCCTGCCATTGGTAAACAAAATACTTCTCAGATAACTCACTACTGCACGCGTTATACGTTGAAGACAGACTATCTACAAATTTACACAAATGACAAACGTAACTTAGTCTACACTGCAACAGAGCGTCATCTACCGTAAATTTACTTTAAAGGTGATAAATGAAAAACGGAGGATTTCGGTGGATATGTTTATACAGGCTTTTGTTCTTGTTTTGGTGTGAGACCCCCCCCAAAAAAAAATTTTGTAAAGTAATGTTTAGAAACACGATATATATATATATATATATATATATATATATATATATATATATATATATATATATATATATTAAGCGTTTCACCCCAAGCAAGTCGGGAAGCCATTAGCACGCAAGGGATTACAGAGGTTATATATATATATATATATATATATATATATATATATATATATATATATATATATATATATATATATTTATATATATATATATATATACATATATATATATATATATATATATATATATATATATATATATATATATATATATATATATATATATATATATATGGGCGTGTATTGTGTGTATGTATATAGAAGAAGGGCTCATGTGCCACAAGGTTTTGGCTTATTATTATTATTCAAATTTTGCATTATTATTAATTAAATAACTTAATGTTTTAGAAGCAGTTTTAACAGATTAATGTCAAGCTGAGATAAATTCTTTTCAGTTGCCGTTGTGAGAGAGTTGGCATGTGTATTTATTCGTTGAATTTGTATTACTGTGCGTGTGTGTCTGTGTGTGTCTGTGTGTATGTGTGTGTGTTCGCGTTCGCACATATTTTGCTTTTCGTCATAGTGTAATGGTTTGCAAGCTTTTCTCACTAAATCAGTTGGCTTGTCACTGAGTGCTTCATACTTTTCTAAGGGTTGCATTATAACACAAAATAACATTTGTTATATAGTGTAGATTTCACTGTTTAAACTATTTCTTTTTCTTTTAATGTCTGTCTGGTCCTGGTTAATCTCCCGCTATCCGTATAGCAAATTTTACACAATATGTTTTCTTCCGTGTACAGTGCCCTGTTCAGAAGATTAGAGATGATGTCCCTCCACAGTTTCATGTCCTTAATAAATTTTGCATTTTTTTATCTCCCCTAAACCTTGTTTCACCACCCACTAATTCAAGCTCGCTGGGTAGGTTACGCGTTGTTTTCCTCTGTCCCTCTTGCCTTTGAAGCTGTCCTGTGAGTATCAATTTTTTGAAGATCTCTTTTGTCAATATATGCCCACAAAATTTCATCAGTCCCTTTCTGATGGAAAGTAGAAGCGTCCTTTTTGTCTCCTTTTCGCTCACATGTCCGGCCCATTGTATTGTCAGCCTCATTCTCTACAAAACATATTTATTATGCTTCAAGTCTCTTCTTCATCTATACAGAGATTGTATTGCATTCACTGCGATATAGATTAACAGATTAGTAAACATATGCATCTATGAAAAATATATATGTATAGATAGATAGATATTGGAAAATAAATTTAAATTTTATAAAATTCCATTACCACAACACTGATATCCCTATTGTAAATGATAAAAATATTTCTTGTCGTTGTCCCTGCTTTATAACTCTATGCGATAACGAGACACAAGAAATCTGTTACACCTTTTGCAAGACTTGACTACGATCTTTTATATCCGATGTATTGATGTTTTTCAACCTGTAAGTATATCATTGTTTCTTTTGTTTGCATGTACAATATCGTGAAACAGTGAATAAACAAACATGTTATAATGGCAGAAAGTTTGTTGCAGTATATACATTGACGCCGCTTATGAAGATAAATAATTTCTATTCGCAAGAGAACGAATATAGATTTTAAAAGACTTATATAATGTAATTTGTTATCATTAAGTGAATAATTTATCCAGCGTACCGTTATATATTTTGCCGGAGGCTAGATTCTGTCTCGTGCGGTGTTGACTGATATATTATTTTTGGAAATGTGCTCTGTTAGGAAGTTAGGGTCGTGCGTCTTCCCAAACGTGGATATAATTGAGATTATATTATTATTGTCTAAAATAGTTTGTAAGCGAACTGCATAGACATCTTAGTTTAGGCTGAGAGAATATTTTGCGACAGTCAGATTTGGTAGTTAAAAGAAGCCAGTAAAATCTCCCGCTAATGCTGATTGTACTAATTATTAAGTTTCATAGTCGATAACGATTTGCTACGTCTGAACAATTGCTTATCTTCATTAAAATCTATTCATCAATTCATGTACTGATGGCATGCTTATTCTTAGTAGATTTATCGCTATCATTCGATCACTTGCACATGCAGAGTCTTCATTTAGATTTTATAATATCAATTATAAAATATTCTCAATGCTCAAAACCGTTGATAATTCACAGTAGATTTACTTTTTTTATCTATAGCCGTGAACATATAAGCTCTGAATTATTTATATAGCTATCATTGATTAATAGATTTGTTTTATTTTACGGTTTATCAACCCTTTGTGGGTTCTTTAAAACCGAAACATATTTTGATTTGTAAGAATAATTATTTTTCTTTGCGAGTGAATAATGCATTAACATTGTTTTCATAATAACAATAATTGTTACAGATACAATTCTTACTATTTAACCCATAGCTTGAGGAGGAAAGGGTTCATACGTTTATTGTATTGACAGGAATATAACAGTCCCGACGAGATTTCGAATGCGGCTCTTCGACTTCTGTGTATTTATCAAAAGTATCCTCATCGGACAGGATGCTTTTTAACAAATGAGGAACTACACCGGGAGGCAGTTCAACCGAACATCCACGCACACCCTTGGTCATAGAGTTTTTACTGGGTAGGTCACGTCCTGCGACGACCTGATGGCTACCCCACCAGAGTCATCAGGAAGGGCATCTTACTTCAGGACCTCCAGAAGATAAAACTACCAAGACTGTGAGAGCTGGAGGGACACGGAATACTCTATGACTTCATCACCTGGGATTTAGCAGCAGTATCAAAAATAGCTTGTCTCCCCTGACATTGCCGATGAATGTATGTTTGCTATGTGAAAGGTTTCTCGATCATTAGTTTTGAATTGCTGTTGGACTTCCCACGTATCCAAAAGGAGGTGTTAATTCACCAGTTACGCTTAAATGTTCCCGATTTGCTTGATCCGTGTCCTTTCAAGACAAGGCGAGCGTGACTCTTTACTTTCCTTTGTAATACTAAGAAATGCTTCAACCCCTTTTTATCATTTCGAAGCCCTGTTGTGCCATCAGTTTCCACAAGCTGGTAAGGTAGGTACTTAAATCTTTCCCTCTGTATCTCTTCCTTTCAATCAGTCCAGTGAATGTCAGAAGCCCCAAGCATTTTTCACATGACGTCTCGTTCTAAATACTAATATATTTTCCTTAGAACTTCATCGTTGTTAATATGTTCTGTCATTGGTATTCTGATCATAGAGAAACCTTATTATACAAAGCTCCCGATCTTATTCACGAGCCCAGTTAATAAAAACCTCAAATAAATATGAAATCTGTTTCCAGCATCAGACCGAAAAAGACTAGTGTAACTCCAAGTTTCACACTACGAAGCAATTATCAGATGACAGGCATATGCATGTCTAAGAATAAAATAAAAGTAAGTAGTCTTCAACCCCCCCTTATACACCTCATTTTTACCTAAAAAGTATTATATAGCATCCATGCACATACACACACGCGCGCACATGGACATACGTTTATGTACACTCATATACATACAAATATATATATATATATATGAATGTGCAGGTATATATATATATATATATATATATATATATATATATATATATGTCTGAAATATAGAAATATAGAGGGAAAGAGAAATTCACATAGAGAAAAATAGAAAGAACGTGGTTGTTCAATGTGCTGGCCTAAATACGGGTGTAACAGCAAAATTGTTCAAAACGTGTAAGAGCACGGGATAAATTTCCATCACACAAAATGTTTAATATCTAAGCAGCCCCTAAACTAATTGAGTTTTATTCTTGAAGGTCTCCGGATAAAACGTTTAGCCATCTTGACACCAATTATCGTGAAAATCACTGAAAAAGCCTTTGAGTTATTCAGCTAGAAAGAGAACACGTTACAATCGTTTTGTGTCAGCCACAATATGTCTTCTGAAATGAGCAATGTTGAGAGGAAAAGGATCATACATACCTTCAGTAATGGTGCTGAAACTCTGACTCTGGCTTCCATCTTTTAACTCTATTCAAGAATCGTCAAGAGAACGGTGAATAAGTTAAAAAAAAGTGGGAACATTAGAGAGGAAAACTGGTGCAGGAGATCACAATAACAATAGTATCATTAATTCAACGTAGAGTTAAATACATTCTTATTGTTCAACGTAGAGTCCAATAGCTTTAATAATACCTCGAAGAATTCCAGTAACATCCCGTTAATCATTTCTAAGATACAACTGTTCAAAGCTTAATCCAACAATTGTATAATTTTTCTATTACATGAGTTGGACTCTTTTTCTGTTACACCCGGTATATATATATATATATATATATATATATATATATATATATATATATATATATATATATATGTACTTGGGATGCATGATGGCAATTAGGTGTAAATTCCATTACATTATAAAACACGTATTTGGCTTTTACACTGAGCATGATTCGAATGGCGAACGGTAGAGGAGTATTAGGCGACTGAAATTCAAACATGAGTATCACGTACGCCAGAAACCATTTCCGTATTCCCCGTCACGCGGGTCGCAAAGGGGCACACCCTACAGTTTTACCAACCTCGAAAATCAGATACGACGATGTCACCAAACAAAACTCTTTGCATGCAAAAAATTCTACATTACTTTCGATCTTCAACGTTCGCACGCTTATCTCCCTAAATCTGTTGTCTGAACTCGTCTCATCTTCGAATGAATTGAATATCAATGCCATCCGTCTTCCCGAACATGGCTATTATCTTCCTGATGACAAACTCAAAAATCACTGTGTCGGGAAAACCCGGGTCTTTATCTCAGCCTCGGCATGGAAATATTCCACAGGTACTATCATTAGCGATGTTGGCATGTTCCTCAGTCCAATAGTCCATAAAATGCTCGGGCACACTGAAGAAATCGAAACCAGAATCCTAATAGTTCGTTTCAACGGCAACCATATAACGATCATCATCTGCTGTTCACCAACAAATTGTAGCGACGAAGAAAAATGTCGTATCAATGGCTCTCTTCTTTTGCCAGAGACGAGCAAAACTATAACTTCTTAATTATTGGTGGGGATATGAATGCTCAGGTTGGTGGCAGTGACGTACACAAATCAGCATATCATGTGTCCTCTGACAGAAATGGGATCTTTCTCGAAGATTTTATATAGAAAAATCATCTTGCATATCTAACCACCAAATTTTAAAAGAACTCCTCTAAACAACCGGCATTCACCCATGCCAATAGCACAAAGACCCGACAGGATCACATAATGATAAACAAGAAGTGGGAAAACTTTGCAATTAATTGTCTTCAACAGATCTGAAGGCGTATCTTCTGAACATCCGATTGAATCATCCAGCCTCCGACATAGATGAGAATAAACCAGTCTTTATTTCCACTGTATGACTTTGTCTTTTCTAACAATAGTCTTCTCAAAGACAAGTACTAGCCCAGCCTTGCTGCAAGCGCCAAAGCCACACTGCCAGAAAAAATTTAAGGTAGGATTTTGATGGCGTCTCTGCTTCAGAGCTTGACGAAGCTGGTCACGCTGCTTTAGTCTACTGTCTTCAAAACCCTTTAATTTAATGAAACATGTCTTACGCCAATCCTTTCGGTTTGATGCTTGGCCTTCCCAGGTTTTCAGATCAAAGTCGTGACGTTTCAAGTTGGCTTTCTATTTGTCTTTGTAGCGTAAGAGAGGGAGTTCACCTGAACGCTTGGAGTTTTGTAGTTGTCAACACAGCACCTTTTTTGGAAGCCTATGCTCATCCATTCTCATAATATGACCAGCCCACCTAAGTTGTATATGTGCTAGAATGGTTTCAATGCCTGTAATCTTGTTACATTTCTTCAGTATTGCACTATTCTCGACTCTGTCGTCCCATTTTATATCACATATGGCACGAAGACCACGCATGTGAAAAAGCGTCTCTTTGATTTATGTGCTTGTGGTACAGGGTCCAAGTTTCAGCAGAATAGAGAATGGTTGAGAGAACAATTTATCTGTATATGTCGATCGTTACTGTGAGTGACACGTCTTGGTGCTCTCTCTCTCTTTCTCTCTCTCTCTCTCTCTCTCTCTCTCTCTCTCTCTCTATATATATATATATATATATATATATATATAAAGAAATATAGTCTTAAGGTGTGATATATTTATGAGATAAAGTGCTCAATGTCAGAGATAGAGCGTGTGTAAAAGTGAATATTTAAGTCAACACTTAGAGGTGACAGTCTGTTTCATCGGCAGGCCGCCTGGCTTGACGATTGCGTCTAGCATGAAACAGACTGTCGCCTCCAAGTGTTGACATCAACATTCACTTATATATATATATATATATATATATATATATATATATATATATGTGTGTGTGTGTGTGTGTGTGTGTGTGTGTGTGTGTATGTGTGTGTATGTGTGTGTGTATGTGTGTGTGTGTGTGTGTGTATGTGTTTACGGGACTTATTAATTCAGCCCTCCCTCCCAACCTGTTTAATTTAGAATATGCTTACCCACTGTTACTTTTCAATGCTGAAAGATGAATTGTTACCACCCCAATTATTTTGTTAGTTCTAGACATCAGAACGTATAGTCGCACTCTTTCCATGTCTATTGAAAAAGGAGTAGAAGGTCATCCCTTATTTCCTATCCAAGATATGGCTTACCTGTTGTCTTTATTTCTTTCTCTTATGAGAACCCTATTCATTTAACTGTCTTAATTCTTTCGTGACCAGACTAACCAATGGCTGTAACTTTCCATTATGAGCGCTGATAATTTCTGGCTGTTGCTTCCGACAGGTCGTTAGGGGCCCGGACTCTTTTGGTAGCGCTTAGAGAGGTTGCTCTGACAAACAGTCGCATAATATCGAGGTAAATCTAATGCCATGTTGCGCATGGGTAAGTGTCCCTGAATGCATCTCCCGTGGTCAACTCTTAGGACACATTATGCTCTGCTCTGCTCTCAGCTACATGCTGACTGGTTTGTATTGACGTAGTCGACAGATAGTGACAGTTATGGTACTTACTTTTTTCTCCTCAAAATATATCTCAGGGAAATCACAAAAAAAAAGAAATAAAACTAAACCCGCTACAAAAACACTTGTCCCCACTTAATCTTTCTTTCTGCAATATTCGCAAGTATCCATTCCAACTTCTGCAGCGAAGAATCCTTCCTCCTGGAATGGTCACTAGATATCTGTGCCATTTGTGAAATTACATGAATTCTCCCATTGCCACAAATGAATTCTTTGTTCCAGATTCGGTATAAAATGCTGATGGCCAGCGAATTGTCTCTCGAGGTCGCTGACTACACATCCATATGTTTCAACCTTTCTCCAATAAATTCTCCCAGCTTATCTCTTTTCCTTTTTCGCACTCACAAGTCTGCATTTTATTAGACGCAATAGCTGAAAGTATAGAAAAGACTCTTTCCGTCCATCTGCGAACGACTTTGTCTTCAGTGATTTTAATACTCCCCAAGACACATTGTAGAAATATACTTAAGGTTCTGATATTGCCAGTATACAGACATTAAGTTGTTCCATTGCCCAATCCCTCGCTTAAATCGAGGATTTCCACTCGTCAAACCGACCAACATCCTGGGATCTACGTCCTCTCGCCACTCTTGCCAAGCTTCACAATACTGCGCTCTTGGTAACTCGGACCACTCCGTAGTAACAACTGATATATCTTTCCAAGTATTCATTAAACATATTTCCGGTACCAGCATGCTGATTGGGACTTATTTAGGGAAGGTTTTTTTCTGCTCGAAACAAATGTAAACGAGTCATCGAAGAAGCTAAGTCCCTGTTTGCTGAAAGGATGAGGCACCATATAACCTCTAAAAACTTTTGCTCTCGTAGATAATGTAAGAGGGTACTATATAATTTCAAGGTCTCTATTCCCCCACTTTTCAATCTATTATCATTCTTTGCTGATAAAGCTGAATGTTCGCCCCTGAATTCTCAAAATCTACTCTTGACGCATCTGGAGTATACCTGCCGAAAGTCTCACTTAGAACTGATTTTCTGTTGAGTCGTTTCTGCGACTGAACAATTATATATATATATATATATATATATATATATATATATATATATATATATATATATATATATATATATATATATATATAATGATTCGCAGACAGCTGTATCTCAGCTCCTCAGTGCGACTAGACATCCGAATGCCTCAAGCCAGGATCGAAACTCAACTGATTTGTCAGTCAGAATTTCTACCACTGAGCTGTCTTCAGTCGGTAGAGTTACACGGCTAAATCCAGCGTATTGTTTTTACGAATATAAACAAATGCCAATCAGCCAAAGTGCTCTATTCATTTTACTGAAGAGCTTTGTGTCTTTATATATATATATATATATATATATATATATATATATATATATATATATATATATATATATATATATATATATATATATATTTGATTGAATACGACAGACAAAGTGCTTTTATTTATTTTTTATAAAATTTCTCATGCGATCTAAATTTTTTCAGACTGGCGGAATGTTGTTTTTATCCGAGCACTTTCGGTTATACATTTAGCCATTTTCAAGGATTAAATATTTTAACTGTTACATAGGAAATAGTTTGTTGCATGTATATTTTATAAAATTTATTTTATTAAAATCAGATCGCATGAGAAATTGTATAATATAACAAAATAAAACAACCTTGTATGTCGTAATCAATGAAATGTGCATGAAAGAAGGATTTCTGCCTAAATACACACATTTTAAATATATATATATATATATATATATATATATATATATATATATATATATATATATATATATATATATATATATATATATATATATATATATTTATATATATATATACAATCCGTCTGATGTTATTATACAAATAAAATAAACCTCCATAACTCAAAAAAGTTCGAAACAAATCTTTGTCAAATTTAAGCTCGTCCATTTCTACCCTTAGTATTATATTTAACTAAATTTTCTGTCCTTTTTAATGGTTAGTTTTAGAGATATTTGGAATTTGAAAAATTGCACTGACTGAAGTTAGTATGCTGAGCAAATTACTATTAGTTTAAGAATTCTGAAATATTAAAAAAAACTATTTTTTTCTTTTGTCCATAATATCGGTAAAGGGAAGGATCTAACAACTGCCGAAAAACAAAAATTAGAAAAGTTATTGATTCAGGGAATATCCACATAGAGATATCAAAACAAAAATTGCAGAGATCGTTGAACGATAAAATAAGCTGTGGAAGATATAACTAAGTTGAAAATTCGAAGCAAAGGAAAAGGCTTTTTAAGAACTTGCTTCCTGGAGCTGAACGTAAACTAAAGACAGTTATAGCGAAACAACCACTTTTACCCAATGCTTAGATCTTTGAAAAGACTGGAATTGAGAAAGTCAAAAAGGACAAAAGATGTAGAATAATTTGTGAATTAAGATCTGTAAAAGGATCTCCTAGACAATCTCCTCATACTAGAACAAATATTCTAAAGAGTCAAAATCCGGCCAAGGAATATATGAATGTTGAGATTTCTAAATTAATTTCACAAACAAATCTCTATTGATTTTTGAAGGATCTGATAGATGGCCCAAATGTTGGATTTTATCAAATTCAAAAGTGCCTATGAATGCAACAAGGGAGGGAACTGTTACGATATCAGCAGAAAAGTCAACGAAAGAGGTAAACTGAACAGTGCTAATTATTGCGATTTTATGAACAAGAATTGCTTGCATGGTACAAGTCCTAGTCTCGCGGATTCAAAGTGAAGTGTATATTTATGCACAACAATGTTCTTTCTTGTGTATATAAGCTGTCACCTGAATTCTTTGAACATAAAGGATTTACAGGATAGAAGGTAACAGAATAGCCATCATAAAGTCCCGATCTGAACCCAACCAAACACCGATGGTCAATTGTGAAAATGAAAGTATTTGAATGTGGCAAACAATACAATAGCAGAACAGACAGCAATTAAGTCTATCATGGCAGAAATTGAACCCGCTGAAGTGAAAAAAAATAATGGATAATATATTACTGGCTAGCTGATATTGAGAAGAAGGGTCTCTATCTTAAAATGCAAAGGGTTCAAAGACTTTATCATACGTATTTACTGTCTGTTCTATTATAAGTGTTGATCAATTTCCGATGATTTTATTATGCTTTTATTGAAGTAAACTGATTAATATCTTATTACGAACATCAGGCGACAGTTATTTAGAATACATCAAATAACTTGAATAACTTCTATAAAAATATTGATACTACCTAATGTTTTAACGCAGGTTTTGTTTCGGGATCTAAATTGATTGAGTCTTGATTGTTTTGTACTTCGCCTACGATTGCTTTTGAAAAGGTGTTGCTTAAAAGGATCCTAAGGTAGAAAATTATGTCAATTCTGTTATATATATATATATATATATATATATATATATATATATATATATATATATATATATATGGGGAGGGGCAAACAAATCTAATCTCGATGTACTTTTATGTATACGCATATATCCGTAGTTAAAAAGATAATGAATATACAGTAAATTGTATGAAGAGAAACAGAAGGTTTTTCTGCATTTTCAGTGCAATAATTTATCATGTTATTTCAGAATCATCACATCACCTAATTCAAACTATAAAGAAAATAAGTATTAGTGATAAACTCTGAAATCTCAATATGTTTTCATGTAAAAAAAAAACACGCACAGTTGATTTTTGCTGTAGTCTCTTTGACTCGAGGGTTGACATCGATGCGACATCATCTGATTTATCGCTTGGCGTCTTTCTCTCAATGGACAGCTTCCTGCTTTGCCGTAAAGGTTATGCTCCCAACCATTGTTCCGCAAACAAAAGGTTGGTTTTGATTGGTTAAATCGTATTATGCCTTGTTAGCACGCTAATTTGATTGGAAGAGGCCCACAAAAGAATGGCGCACTAACTGCTGGGCTGAATTACGCATGCTCTCTTCCAACTGCCGTCAACTGTCAAAATGAGGAGTGGAGGAGAGAGATGAGGATGAGTCAGAAGAAAAAGAAGACGAAGAAGAAAATGAATGATAGGATTTTAATTAACAGTCTAATATATATATATATATATATATATATATATATATATATATATATATATCATTGTACATATATTCGTGTGTGTGTACGTGCGTTTGAGTGTGCCTGTGTTCATACCGATTTAGGGTTTGGGGCATATAGGATTTTATTCGCTAACTTGAATGCATTTGTTTATGCATTTTGTAAATATTAATAACCACATGTGTGCAACCGTGTATCTTTCTATCTGCTCTTCACTTTCGTCGCAGACGTATGCGTTGGTTGTCGTATATGCTGATGCGATTGCATATGGAGCTATACGTGTTTGTTGTTCTTTGAATGTATGGATGCTGTCTTTTGTATCTTGCCTGCGCGCGTGTGTGTGCGCGCGTTCCCACTGAAGTGCTCCTTGAGCGTATAAATGAAACAAAAAATATTTTATCCAAAATTATAACATTGGTTTTTGTAAAAAGCGAAGGCCTGACGAATTCGCTTCGCGCCAATTTGCACACGATACTCTAATTTCTGAAAATGTTCAACCTTCTTGAATCTACCCTGAAGATAGATTAGGAAGTTAACGAAGTATAAATTCCATGCCGAATATGACAGCAACGCCTCTGACTAGTTTTTAGTCATCGCTTTTATTCGTTAAAAAGCCGTAGCATCGCGCCCGAAGCCTCAGATATTAGTATTCAACTGTCTTTATTATTTAGTTATTTTGTCAGGTCGTCCTTTCCTTTCAGATCGATGACTGACTGCCTCCGTGGAAAGAAAATCTTTGGAATATAATATTGGAAGAGAGACGATCGAAACCGCAACAATCAATTCTTTAATCAAATTTAGCCTTCATGAAGATTGTTAAAATGATCCAAATACGGTGGACGATACAACATGTTTTTAGTCAAATAAATGTTATTTCTTCATTATTTATTTCTTAAAAACGGATTCTGTTTCCATTTCTGACACATTAATACGACATTCTTTGTTCAGGCAAATATTTTTTGGCTAAATATTGGAGTCCGGTTATTTATTGATTCTTTTTATACAGTATTCAGGTAGTCTTTGTCTTTGCTCTTTTAATAGCTCTTTCGACTAAATATCATTTCGTCCAAGTTAATCAACGTCGGGCGTGGTCTGTACTTTGATAGTTTGATAGATAAAAGCTCCGAATTGTTAATCGGAAAGCCGAATTACAATTCCATTTAAATTTGTTGTATGCAGTTACGTGTAAATAACCTTGGGACGCGTATGAACCCCCGACTTTTTCCCCAGCAATGGATTAACAAGTAAAACTTGTATTAGTAAACCATTATTATACTCCCACCAAATATCCTTAAATTTAAAATATTTTCTGGCTTTAAATAGCCTGGAAAAGTTTTTGATAAACGATAGAAAACGAGTCAATAAATTAATATTCTACTGTCCGAATGTATATTAACCTACTGCCAAGCACAGACAGTAGAATGGGTGTACTATCCTCCACTGTATTTAATAAATGGCCCGATTAAAAAACTCAGAAACATGCAAAATTTGACAGATTTATAAAAACTTAAGTGGGTACAAATTCCGAAACACTTTGATAATATCAACCAAGATCAGGAATGTAGACCGAGTACATTATTGTATAATATATATATATATATATATAAACAATTATCTCGAGACTATATATGAACAAACTTTATTTGTGGGTCTTATTGTTAATGAAAATATATCTCCTACAGAGCTTACGTTCGTGGAATAGTGTAAATAAATTAATACTATATCTTCTTTTAAATGCTCTGTTAAACCTAGACAACTTGTTTGCTTATACAAAAAAAAGAACACATTCAAAGTTATATCCAATAAAAAAAAATGTTCCAAGATTTAAAATGAGGAGGAAATATGGCTTGATTACAGTGTTCTGACTTTTAACCTGATTGGTCACAATAACAGAAGATTCTCCAAGAATACTTTCCGTGATATCAAACCTTCATATCTACATTTCTCTACAGATATTATCATAATTTAATATCTGTATGAATTTCTAAATACTCCTATATGCGGAGGTGTGATAAGATCAACATTTAAAAAAAAATATCCATGAAACATTACAGCGAATAGCGATGTTTTATCTGAATGTGAAGATAAAAGGATCGGTGTTAATCGAGAAAGAGTTTAAGAACGGTTATAAGCAGGTGTTTATCCTGAGAATGAAAGATAATGAAATCATACAATTTAAACAATATAGAGAAACATATATGCGTCACATATCAATTCTAAAACCAGCAAGACTATCAACCATAGGAAAATCGACTACGTTGCTCTATTTCATGTTGAAATGACTTCTGCGTGTACTGTGTCTCTTCAGGGTGCAGGCGCTCATGGCCTTCCATATGTTCATGTCTGTTGTAGGTCTTTATAAATTTTGTATTTTTGGCAGTTCTCACAAACCCTGTTCTACCATCCATTTACTCGATTTCAGCAAGTATGTTACGCGCTGTTTTTCCTTTGTCCATTTTCCTTCAATCTGTCCCGTTGCTATCAGGTTTTCTAATCCCTCTTGCCTCATTAGGTGGTCCAGAAATTTCAACTGTTCTTCATTATGTTAAGTATAAGTTCCTTTTTTGTTTCTATTTTATCTAAAACCTCGTCGTTGCTTACATGTTTGGTCCATAGTATCCTCGGCATCTTTCTGTAGAACCACATTTCTGTTGCCTCAAGTCTATTCATCTTTGAGGAGCTCTTCTGATTAGCTCCACCAGGAGTGATAATAGAATCGAAATTTATTGGTATCTAGAAAATGTCATATCTTCCAATGTATTCCTTTGTCCTCTCACATATATACATTTTGTCAGAACGAGTAAAGGGAAACGAAACAGTAGAGACGTAAGCAGTGCACAAGGATATTACTACAAGGTATAACCAATACCAGTAATCTTCTTCTTCTTCTTCTTCTTCTTCTTCTTCTTCTTATTATTATTATTATTATTATTATTATTATTATTATTATTATTTTCTTTGATATCTGGCGTTTACACATTTGTTTCCGGGTCCCGCCCACGGACCTAAGGTTAGAAATGGCATCATGACACTTTCCACTGAAAAAAAAAATTATTACATAGATAAAGACCTTCGAAAATTGTGGGCTGTACATGTCAGAACAATTTTTTGTATCTCTTCATTATTATTATTATTATTATTATTATTATTATTATTATTATTATTATTATTATTATTGTTGTTGCTGTTGCTGTGTTCTAAATCCATGATCTGGCAACCATTTACACAAGCTCGCTAGGTAGATATTTTTTTGCGCTATTATTCTCTCTCCCACTCTCTTCAATATGTCGTGTGAGTATCGTATCTTCTAAGCCTTCTGCCCTCCTTATTTACTCTAGAAATTCCAACTGTCGTTTCTCATATTAAAGATACGTGTCCATTTTTTTCCACTTTGACTATAACTTCGTCGTTTTACAAATGTGCAGGACACTGTTTACTACGCATCCATCTGTAAAACCACATTTGTGTTGCTTCAAGTCTCTTCTTCATCTACGACTAGATTTTCCAGCTTTAACTGCCATATAGAAGGACGGATATTATTTAACAGTTCAGTATTATATTTTGTTTCTAATTAGGTTTTTCTGTTTCTTAATAATTTGCTCAGCTTTCGGAAAGCTTTTCTCATTTCCTAGAGAGCCTTGTACCAGATAACAATATAGTCTGTCTTCTTGCAATAGATATTCAAAGTATTATCTAAATCAATATTATAATAGAAATCTGTAAATTACATTTTTTATATAGGCTAATACTGTAGTGTCTGAACACATAGAAAATCTCATTAACTATACTTTTTTTTTACCTTCACTGATTAAACATAATTTGTCGAAAGAAGAAAGAATTGACATTTTCTTCTGGGGTATGCTACAAAAGAATGCGTATCTAATGAAAATCACACATGCAACACACTTGATTGAACGCATTAAGTGTTAAATTGATGGCAATGTACAGTTATTGCGTCAAGTTCACGTGAATCTTGCAAATCGTACCAAACTTTGCATCACAAATGATGGAAACCATATGGAATATGTTTATTTTATTCCAATTGAATAAAATGTTGATGGAAATTTAATTGGTAGCAAATATTCATTTTTGCCTCTGACTTAAGTGACACACTGTTTATTCGAAAATGGCACATATATATATATATATATATATATATATATATATATATATATATATATATATATATGTATATATATATATATATATATATATATATATATATGAAAACTGATCCGATGTGCAAATTTCTTATAATAACGGTGACATTCCTCTATTTATTGAACAATTTAGTTCATGCTATATTGACTGTAAAAAAAAACTACCTCTACAAAAGAATTATCATATTACTATATTAGTACAAAAACGCACTAATCAATTTCTTTTAAAAATTCAACCTCAGCGTTGCGGCCGCACGCTTCAAAAGATTTTTCACAGTTAGCAATAACACATTTCCAAAATAAGCTATTTCGGAGTACATCTTAACTTTCGTTGACCTGTTATTACCTGGATGTAAAAAAGACATATCTATTTCTATACCTGAGGATGATTGTATGAACAATCGAAAGCTTGTAGTAAAAAAGACCTTATACAACTGGAATTTATAAACAGGGATCATAACACTCATCAACGGGTTCGAGGTTAATGTATTTTATTAAAAATTGTTTAACTTCACTATCTGCTTTTTGCATGAATGATTCATGTAATATATATATATATATATATATATATATATATATATATATATATATATATATATATATATAGATATATATAAATATAAAAGTGGACATGGAAATCAGTACTTAGAGGCGACAGTCTGTTTCATGCTAGTGCAATCGTCAGCCGACGATTGCACTAGCATGAAACAGACTGTCGCCTCTCAGTGCTGACTTCTATGTCCACTTTTATATTTACACACGCTCTATCTCTAATATTGAGCACTTTATCCCATAAATATAGCACACTTTAAGACTATATTTCTTCATATAGATATATATATATATATATTATATATGTATATATTATATATGTGTATATATATATTATATGTATATATATATATATTATCTGTATATATATATATTATAAAATATATATATCTAATATATATAATATCTAATATATATAAATAATACATATTTAATATATATAATATATATATAATATAATATATATATAAATAATATATATATAATATATATAAAATATAATATATAATATATATAAATATATATATATATATATATATATATATATATATATATATATATATATATATATATATATATATATATATATATGGGAGGGACAAACAGATCTAATCTCATATTAATCGCGCTTTTGTGAGATTTACTCATATTAGCCGTTTCGTTATGAGAAAACTTACAGTATTCATTGACTTTTCAGTTAAATAGGTTTCTCCGGCCCACTAATTGTTATCGCTCTTTCCTATGTTGGTATTGGCTTCATTTCAACTTTTTTTTTTAAGTAGTTTAGAACGTCACCATGTTGATTATAAAATAATGTTCGCTTCGAGTCACATGTAATATTCATTTTAATTGTTGCCGCTGTTGTAAGTTCGAAAATGATGTCGTTTCTGTTATTTTGTTGGTTTGTTTGTTCCTAATTCTTATTCCATGGCGCCAATCGTCAATGTTAAAAAAATATAGTATTCGATAATACCTACAAGTTTCATTCGTTACAAGCCATTTTTAATCAAGAAAGCTGTTGTTTGCAGTTTAGATATTTCTGAAGAAGTGTGGCACCACGTATAATATCCACATGCAATTATAGATAGAGAGGAAAACTTGATCGATAGGTGATAAAAGGAAGAGGGATCTTCATTTTAACTTAGAACTAAAGAGATCGATTATAAAAGATCCAACTCAATCCAAGGATATTTGTCACTTTAAGCAGTAGGTTTCAGCTATGACAGTCTAAATAGCAGTAAAAAAGGACTTAAAAATGAAATCATACGCTAAACCTGTGAGGCACCTTGTTAATCCAGGACAGAAAGTTACAAGTTTAGAGGGTGAATATCACCTTGTATAAGTTGAAAATGATCCTAATATACATATATATATATATATATATATATATATATATATATATATATATATAACTTTATCTCAATCCTTCCTGGGCTTGCGATCCTTAGATATGATTAATTAATAATGAACATGCCATTTTCGTTCATGATCGTCTTCATCACAATTCTTCTGTTAAACTTGGAGAGTAATTATACATTCCTATTGCTCAAAGTGATTTCCAATTGTGTTATAAAAGCCTTGGAGTATTCCAGTAAAATATCTTGAATCATTTTTAAGATACAACAGTTCAAATCTTAACCAATCAATTGGACAATTTTGTTTTTACACGATTTTGACAATTTTGCTGTAACACAGTTTGGACATTTTTGCTGTTACACCCTGTACTTCGATTTAGCTCTGAAGTTTAATAAAGAGTTTAGTTCGATATTCCCTGATGGTTATCCGGATCTACCGAAGGCCGAGGGCACAAAGACTGTTAAAACAACAACAAAGATGACGATAATATAACGTATGTATACTATGTAAGCGTACACAGTTATCTTACCTTCGTGAGTTGCCAGTGCAGATAGCAAATACACTTTTTATACACTTCTTTAGAGAGGTCAATCCGAACAGTGTACACCATCATTTACACGTTCTTGGGTAGACATGGGGTATTATCCATCTTCTTTTCCATAGACGTAATATCCCAAGCGTCTCACTACTCGATCGATGTTCATTAAAAATGTCCAGACGAGCCCCGTACTTTAGTCCACCATTTCAGACTGATAAGACCAGGACACGCTATTCTACTTCAAGAAAACTATTTTCCTTCCTGTTGCAACTGGATCAAGCAAATTCTACACATATTTACTTTTAATATACGTTCATTTGTTTTTGAATCCCTAAAAGATTTACTCTTCAATTCAAAAAGTAAAATCAATTACTAATCAGTTAATAATAAATAATGTTTGTCCTTCAGTAAAGATTCTGACAAAAATTGGGCGTATGTTAAGTCTGAGACTAATCGCTGAACATCAGTTATCAAAACAGAGTGAAATATAGCAACGAGGTCTTCCGAAACTTGAATATTCATAAAAGTCAATCATGCTTATATCAAAGCGAATAACACCCGCGTTCAACCCATGATTGGACATAATCGATTTAATGAGGAAGAATCCGAAAAGGGGTATGAAAAGACTGCAACGAGAAGATAATTATTAGATGAGCGAAAATTACCTGCTGACTGATCATTCAGTTATTTGCCATGCATGAGAAACATTTAAGCGATCCCGTATCTTTTGATACATGACTGATAAGTTAGATTTTTGTTCTTTCTGCGCTAGACCAGTTGCCATCCAAGGCTATAGAACCTGGTTTGTCCTGCTAGTTACCCACAGCTTTGGGGAGAAGACGAGGATTCAGACCTTCCCAAGGGCATTAACCGGTAAGTGAATGTAATGGATTCGACTGGAATTCTAATTCAGCTCTCCGATTCCTTAATCTGAGCCGCTATCGATTACTCCACCGTGTCGCTGACTGATAGCTGGCCAATTTCGAAGAAGAAATACTTGGAAATCTGTCGCAGAAGAAAATTGCATCTGTCTGATACTCTTTACAAGATTACAAGAAAAGGAACTGAGAAAATCCTCTTCGGAGTAATGACTCAAAATACTACAACGATAATTGAAAAGAGTCATTCTTTCGATGGTAATTTATTTTTTCCCGGCGAACAAAATTGTTGCTGGTTTAGACCATCGCGAGTAAGGAGCTTGGTTGGGTTCAGTGCACCTTTAGTCAATCATTAATCATAATGACCGTCATATTGCAGAGGCATTTCTGTGGTCTTCCTGGACCAGGGTCGAACGTAGCTTAATATAGATCTCTGAAAATAGGCTTCGGGTTGAAATTCACAGTTAACGAATCATGAACATCGAATTTGTCTTTTCCCTTTGACCAACCGTGAAGAAAAATCCTGGGGCGAAAAGCAAAAAAAAAAAAAAAAAAAAAAATGACCGTTAGAAATCGCTCCATCAAGGGAGAATAAGTTGAGCTGATTTCGAAATTTTTACGAGTTAAAAAAATGCAATGAGGTTACGGATTTTATTACGATCAGAGCTCCCAATTTGAATGTTATACAAATTTTCAAAAGTTATGAATGCTTTCTCTCTGTCTGCCTATATCACGTAATCCTTAGTAAATAGTTTTATCTATTCGCACTATGTATTTCATTCGCTTTAAATTCGATAAAACAGGAAAAAGATACTTCTAATTTCAAAGCTGAATACGTGTGACCATGGTAAATTACATATGTAGATATGAATATTTGGAAAAGTTTATATATATATATATATATATATATATATATATATATATATATATATATATATATATATATATATATATATATATATATACTGATAAGAAGTTCCGCCTCCGCGACGTCTTTAGTTTAGAGTTAAAGACAGAGTGAAAACTTTTATACTAAAGCTGTTAGTGTCCGTTACTTTCCGCTCGAAATGAATGAACAGGCCCATACATGATATCGCCGACCATTGAAAATAATGGCTCCGCGTTAATAGAGAGAGTAACAGATCTAGTCGGACTGGGCTAATTTTAAATCCAGCAGACATTAACGATTTTAATACAAACAACGCACAGATTTGCCTTTCACTCTGACCTGAAGATGTTAACCGAGCATACGTAAGGGAAACGATTTCTCATTAAAAAAATGTTTAATTTTTCTCATCTCTACACTTTTGTTCTGATAATATTCTACATGCAACAAAACACACTGATATGACTGCCTGTAAATAAAGAAATTATTATTTTTATTTTCTTTGATATCTGGCGTTTACAAATTTCTTTCCAGGATCCACCCAGAGACCTAAGGTTCTAAATGTCATCATGACACTTTCCACTGAAAAAAAATTACATAGATAAATCCCTTCGTAAAGTGTGGGCTGTACTTGTCAGAACAATTTTTTGTATTTCTTTGAGGCATGGACTTCCAGGGATCCTTTCAATCAGCCTACTGGAATCTTTTCCAACCAGCCCAAGGGCTCCAACTACAACAGGAATTGTTGATGTTCTCATGTGCCACATTTGTGAGATTTCTATTTCAAGGTCCTTGTATTTTGACAGATTTTCGAATATATTCAAAGATACATTGCAATCTGCAGGGACTGCTATATGAATAAGGTGGCACTTATTTTGTTTATGGTCTTTAATAACAATGTCTGAGCGGTTGGCTTTGATTGTTCTGTCAGTGTGTATTGTGTAGTCCCATAGAATTATTATTACTACAATTATTATTATTATTATTATTATTATTACTATTATTATTATTATTATTATTATTATTATTATTATTATTATTATTATTATTTACTTTGAATTCTGGTGTATACTCATTTCTTTCCGGCCCACAACCAGAAACCTAAGGTCAGAAATGGCATCATGACATATTCCATTAAGAATTTTTTGAAGAAAAAACCTAAATCAAGCATATTTTACATAGATAAAGTTCTTCGTAGTGTGAACTCTACTTGTCAGTATAATTTTTTGTCAGTCTTTAACGGTTTGGGTTACTAGAAATCCCATCAATGTGTCTATCGGAAATTTTAAAATCAATCCGAGGGCTCCAACTACAATAGGAATTGATGATGGTATTATTATTATTGATGTTTTGTTGTTATTGTCTATGTTGTAGTTCAAAAATTTATTTATAACCTGCATTAGGTTTATAATGACATTTAACTTGCATTTGTTTTTGTTGTATAGGAAAAAATGTTGTTGACACTGTAGTTTGAAGACGAATCACCAGTGAGCAAAGACTGACCATTCTATTTTTAAATAAATAGATCACATGATCTTAAAGGAAACGTATAAATGCGAATTAGCGGGACGTCTAAGTGATCGTTATTTCTCTGGAAGTAGTTCCTGTTTTTACCGACCGTTTACGACCGGTAATTTTTCAGCGTGTGGGATTTTCTGTCAACGTGAACGTCCTTTTGTTTGTTTGAATTCTTGTTACGATAAGTTGTTTTTTTTAATTTTCTTTCGTTTTATTTTACTGACAGTTTTTTGCAAAAAGTTTGATATTTTTCTTTTTTTCATCACTCCTCATTTTACTTTATACATTTATTTCCTTTCTATTATTATTATTATTTTGGTTTTATATACTTTGATTTTATTTTCTGTAACCCTCCTCCTTAAAATCTTTCTTTGCTTCCACGTATTTATTTTGTCTTACTTTTTCATTTTCTCTTTATTTATTACGTGTTAATTTTTTTTATTCTTTTCCTTTTAAAATATCCTTTAAGTCCCTGTTTTTATCGTTTATTGTTCTGTGTTAAAATTTATGTTTACTTTGTTTAATCTGTCTTTGTTATTGTTTGTGTTTCGTTCGTTTTCTGTTTAGACTACTTTTTAACAGCGGCCATATTGAAAGATTTTTAGTTGGTTGTTTCGTATTTTTTAAGGTTATCGCTTTTTATTTTTGTTAAACCTTCTTTTTTGCTTGTATTATTGTATTAATTTTTTGTTTTTCAATTGTAACCTTACTTTTTTCCGTTTTAAACTTTATTTTGGGATTGTTACTTGTTTTTTTATAGTTTAGTTTTAATTTCACTTTTCTCGTTTATTTTTACACGTCCTATTGTTTTGTGTATTCCTTTTTGTCTGGTTATTTCTTTTGTCTCGTTGATTTTTTAAGACTCTCATTTTTGTCTTTTCCATTTTTGTAAAGCTTAATTGTACATTATTTAATGTTTCGTTTTTTCACCCAAACGCCCTCCCCTTCCCTTTACATATACTCTAAAAAGAAAAAAGGAAAAAAAAACTCCCATCAATTGTTAATACGGTCCGTAAAAATCTTCGCGGTACTAAAAGGAAAAAAAAGAGATCCACCCGATAAGGTTCATGAAAATGAAAAGGAGCAAGATATGGAGAAAACAACAGGGGTCGATGAGGAAAACAGCCAAACGCAGGAAGTTGTTGAAACTCCCGGCGAGAGTATCGTAGCCGAAAAGGCACAAAATACTGAAAAGCAGTGAAAACTGACCAAGTTACGGAGGCCGATAATGGCCATACTTCAGCAATTTCGACTAATGTAGAATAAGAGAAGTCAAAAGACGAAAATGAAGCGGTCGGAGAGTCGCCCTTATGCTGGACGTCCCTACCTAAGTGTTTCATCAACATCACGGAATTCCTCGAGAAAGCCAAAGGTTACGCACATCTTGTGACAGCAGATGGACTTTTGGTCAATTCCGAGGAATTAAAGAAATTTGAGAAAAGAATTGTATCAGTCTTTGTGGTGAACAAGCGGTCAAGCAATATTTGTCGCTCCACAAAAGACACTGTTATTAAGACTTTGGATCAAACCCCAGAGGATAATCAAAGGTAAGGATTACTTTATGTGGGACGTGCTGTTACCGACGCCTACTGATTGAGAAGGCGCGACAAGTCGAGAACTAATTACAAAACACTTTATTCTGCGTATGGAATATGAAGGCAAGCGAAGGACCAATTGTATCAGTCTATGAGGTTCCTCCTCAGATCGTCGGCACCACTTGGCCGCTTATCTGTTCCAATTTGGGCACATTCTTAGTGCCTTCTCTGACGATTGACCGGGGGATGGAGTTTCGAAATCATGATAGACCGAAAAGCCTTCATCTCCATCCTCAACTGTCTGCATGTAGCGTGCAAGAATATGCCAATTATAGTCACCGGGCGTAAACCGTCATGCTGGAAGTGTGGTCAGACTGGTCACCTGTCCTCTTCCTGCACAGAGTCGACCCAAATCCCCCTGCGATCGAGTCTGTAACATCCATCTCGCCTGTAATGGGCATGCCAGCGATCGGGACCGGTGTGGTCATACCCCCGGTTTGGCGTGTCTTTCATCCCCCATTCTCCAAAAAGCCTATCCTGCCGCTAGTGCGGTTTTAGAGAAGGAAGAGGAGGAATGGCAGGTCGTTGGTAAGGTCAAAGGGAAGATCCGGGCAGCGGGACCTCATTCCACTAAAGTTCCCACGGCAAAAGACTCGCAGAGCCGCACACCCTCTAACAGTTCAGATGGCGACTCTTCGGCCACTTTTTCAGAACAACTGCTGCAACAGCGGCTCAAATATGAGCCTTCGTCCGAGAAAAGGGAGAAGCTTGTCAAATAAATGGAATCCTTAAAACATCAACCTACAAAAATTATAAGTCATTCATCGTCAGCTCCGTCGTCTCCATCTTCGAAACAAGCTCCTTGTGCTCCACCACTAATTTTGCAAACAATTTCTGTGACCCCTTTCAAACTGACCCCTCTGAAAAACAATTCTCCTCCTTCCAAATCCCCATTATAAACTCCCGCTCTGGCTGTATCTCCCAAAGCTTTGCCTTTGAAAACACCCATTAATACTCGTTCAAAAACAGAATCACAAAAACGTCAACGAAGCCCTTCCTCAGACTCCGCAGAACTCATTATAGAGAAAAAAATAAAACAAAAATTGCTTTTCAACAGAGAAGATGTGTGTAGGGTAGCAAAACATCAAGCCGACCGAGAATTTCCCAATCACGCGAACCGAAGACCTAATAATACTGTTGAACCTAAAGAAAATAAACGGTTTATACATTGAAAATCCTAAACATTTCCCTATGGCAAAACGGATTTTAACGGTGGTTAGAGCATGACATGGATCAGAAAACATCTGGGTTATGTTGAGTGAAGCAAATAGTGCATTTGATATCTATACGTCTTTAGCCTCTTTTGATAATGAAAATGAAAAGGAATTGAATCAACTGTGCTCAGGGGGGCTCCCGCTTTTCGTTCATCCCTCTCTGTATAGAGCTCTTAAGCTAATTTTTCCCCCTGGACATTGGTGGCCTGTCTCCTGATGGCACCAAAAAATAAGATGGGTACTAGTTCCATGGGGGAGGCCGTCGGTGTCCTATCCCCGGCCATGTTCAATCCAGGAGAGCAACCCTAATTGGTTTTCACTATGTCTCTCTGGATAGCAAGTTGGAATGCCCGATCACGATCTTCAGCGCCTCGAGTTGAATGTTTGTTGCGTGCATGAGACCCATTTTTTATCTGGCAACCGTGAGGACATTCTGTCTAAGTGGTTGGTCCTCTATTCAGCATGTTTTGATGGACGCTCGAGGGGTATTTCCTGGCTGGTGAACAAATCTCTGGATGCGGCGTGTGCGCTTGTCTTCGCGGATCCGTCGGGCAGGCTTTGTGTGCTGGATCTTACCATATAGGATAAGGCTCTTCGTCTCATTGGGGTTTATGCGCCCAATGACAATGCGCAGCGGTCTTATTTGTTTCGGCAGATCGCGCCGTTTTTGATGACATCACATCGGTAGTTCTAGCGGGTCCTTGAAATTGATATAGGTCGTATAGGCCAAAGATCGGGTACTAACAACCCGGATGTTAAACCGTTTCGGGACTTTATCGACGGGTTTGATCTCGTCGATAAATCTCGAAATGAGCACCCCCGGGGGGTAGTATGGACTTGGACTAGGGGCGCAAGCTCGAATACGGTGGTGAGTGCAAGCTACATCGACCAAGTTCTAGTTAAGAGAGTCGAAGTAGGGCTCGTAGAATGTCTAAGTTTCCATTTTATAGTTTACTCGGTTCATAGGCTTGTCCGGGTTCGGGTAAACTTAGATAAGCCTAAGGTTAAGATGGCTGGCTACTGGAAATTGAACTCGTCATTATTTGCCGAGCAAGATTTCCGGGATCAGCTTCTACTAATGCTACAGCGGGAATTGTGGGGGGCTGTGGTTGGGAATAAGTGGTGGGATACTTTAAAATCTAAACGTAGATCGCCAACTTTTATCTAGCAGGTTGATCCTGCTCAGTTCGATGCCTATTTAGCCTAATTTCCCCGCCTCGAGGCGGCTGAAGCGGCTGGGTGCGAGGCTCCAATTACAGAGTCTGAGATCTGGGATGCGCTTAAACAGGTTGGCCTGGACAAGACTCCGGGATTAGATGGTCTTCCTTACGAAATGTAATTGAGGCAGTCGCCCATCCTTGTCCCCTTGCTGGAACTGATCTTCAACAACTGGTTGAAGCAGGGGTCTATACCTCGAAGCTTCACCAGGGGTGTGATCAATTTACTTCGCAAGAGCAAAGATGGTGGGATGGGGTAGATAATTATCGGCCTTTGACGATCTTAAACACAGAGAAGATTTTAGCCAAGGTCTTAGCCGGCCGTTTGCAGGCTGTCCTCTATAGGTCCCGAGCAGACTTATGCTGCGAAGGGCAGGACTATTCAGGACGCCCATCATTTTGTCTCACTCCATTCGTCAAGGTTGTTCACTGTCTCCATTGCTGTACGTTCTTGCGTTGGAACCTTTCTTGCGTAAGTTGAACACGAATCCGGTCCTTCGCGGAATTTCATTACCTGGTGCTACCACCTCGGCCAGGTACTCCGCCTATGCTGATGATGTTTCGGTTCTCGTGTCGAGCAGAGCCGAAATTAACGAAGTCAGCAAGTAAATCAAAGGCTATGAGATGGTGACAGGGGCCAAGATCAACCGCGATAAGTCTGTTGGCTTGCGGTTGGGTTCGTGCAAGGGAGTTTCTCTTCCGGATCTTTCCACTGGACGGACGAGCCGGTCAAGATACTCGGCGTCTGGTTC
>OZ038480.1:38859085-38889085 GCA_964036315.1 Acanthosepion esculentum | reverse complement strand
CATTTTTTTCTCATCACATCACGTTTTCTCAGTACAGAATTCTTCTTTTTTTAAATACGCCAAAATACCCATTTAACAGTGATATTCCAGGGCCAAGTCGAACCAACCTTAAACGTTTTCAAGTTAGGAAAACTTATCATAAAAGAAAAAAGTATCCCAATAACTTCAAAAGTGTATTTTCAGCATTTTCAGTTCGGAAATCATTGAGAAAAAGTCCCACACCAAATTAAATTAAGGCAAAACAGTGTCATTTTAAAAAAATCAAAACAAAGAAAATACAGAGGAATGAAAAAGACATTCATTTTTGTCCATCCAAATGAATAAATCTTTTCTTCTTGGAAAATCTACGGTGCTTATGAAAAGGTTGATCTCTTTTGTTGTTCCAGTGGAAATCAGCCATCACATTAACATAACATCTGCCTTTGTATCTTTCTTCCATTACCTTGGGATCTTGATGAAGTATCTCTCCCTGCACATGAGGCCATGCCATAAAGCGATCAAATCCCTTTTCAGTTGTCAATAAGCACCAGGATGTCAAATTGCCGTGTATAAATCTTTGGTCAGACAAGCAGCTGGTGGTGCTGGGGATGGGTTGGAAAAGTGTCTCGTTGGCTATGCCTGTCTGATGTTTGGTGGCAATTTTAAGTGCTGATCAAGAAACTTCAAATCTTGCCAGACTCAAATATACACGCCTAACCTAAAACATAATATTTATTGATTTTCCTATGCATGTTTTATAACTTAGAAAGGGTTACTGAATGAGGGATAACCAAAAACGAGGTTGCAAATGAAAATGGTAAAATCTATAACAACAACAAGATACAATACAATAACGACGTGAAGGAGGCAAACCACTGCAAGTGCTGGACTACTTAGAAAGCTTGCAATAGTGTCCAACATATTTATGATGACTGTGCTCATAGGTAAGGTATCTGACAGCATGTTATACAGAGACTGCATGAAAACACTAGACATCCGTAAATTCAAGAGATATGATAAAATCTTATGGCGGTTGCAGGCTTAAAGTGAAAACTCCTAATAAAAAAACTAAAATCACTGCTCTAGAATGACTTCTAAATAACGTCTCTGCAAAGTAAAGAAACACAAATCACAAAGTTTTAACAAGCTATGAATTTTGAGGGCACAAGAACACCTTCCACCAAGATATCTCCCATAAAATCAAACATTTTCAGGTCAGCTTATCTGAACTGAAATAGATTAGAATTCGTTTTGAAAGTTATTTGGACAATTTTACTTGAATGATGAATCATTTTAACACGAAACGAAATGTTTCAACTATGTCATTCGCATATTTAATCCGTGGCATATTCCTGTGAATTAGGCACTTTGGCCTATTCTAAACAAAATAGAAATGATCTCTACTGAGAAAACCTGATATAATGGGACAAAATGGAGTTTATTTTCAAATTCAGTGTGAAAACATAGCCCAGAAACATGTGCTCACTACTCAACATTTGTGTCGAAAAGATGTCAACCGGTGTTATTTTTTTACTTTCCCCATCATTCAAAACAGCTGTTGGACATTACTTATCTTCCATCGGAATCCCGAAATTGGTAAATTCTTGCATTCACTTGATTACTTCTGAACACGCATCCTTTATATTTTCACTTTGTATATAGTGCCTGTCAGAGGAAAATCTCTAAATTCAAATTTCGGCGCACTTCTGCAACTCAGGTTGATATCTATCACGCCAGGAATTGTGTTTATTACACTGACTCCTACCATAATGTATTGCCAGATATTTCAATTTATCATCGTTATTCAACTCTTGGGACACTGTGAAAGAAAATAATTCCGTTCTTCATCAGTCAGTCATTTATGTGCCATGCGTGATACACGCTTAGATGATAATGTATTTTTTCGATACATGACTGACAAGGCAGATTTTTTCCCGTAGTAGGTTGCCATTTATTTCTCTTTGTTAAGTCTGACCCTAATCACTGAACATCAGTTATCAAAACAGAGAGAAACATAGCAACGATGTCTTCCGAAATTTGAATTCATAACAGCCAATCATGCTTATATCAAAGGACACTTACAAAACCTGATGCGGCTTTTAATTAATTTCATAATATTTTAACAACTTAAATGTAAAAATCTATTATAATTAAAAAAATAAAAAATAATTGTATTAAAAGTTCATTTTTCATCGAATGTTTTTTTGTTTTCAAAAAATATTGTCCATATTCATAAAAACAACTTAAAGCAAATAAAAGCATTTGAAATTAAATAATATATTTGTTTTATTGAGTTTTGTATGTTACAATTCAGAACTGATTTTCAGGGAGGGGGTATTCAATTAAAAACAAAAATCACAACATTTGCATTCCTCAAAGCCTTGTGCTTTTACCTATTGTAATCACTGAACCTGATGCGATCGAATTTCTAGCGTTTTCATAAAATTACTTAGGGGGGTAATAAATATAAAAAAATATTTCTGCCATGAATTTAATAAAAGAAAACATATTTAAAATAATTTTGATCATCTGTGAATACATTCTGAAAGTTTCATTAACATCTGACAATTATTTTTATTTTTGCAAGATTTTCCAAATTAATGTGTGTCATACAAAAAAAACGTGCTAAAAATTGTATATGTTATTTTACTAGTTCCGGTGATACAAAGAGAAACAAGGATATTTAAATCAAAATTCAGATTGTTCTAAAACGAAGGAAAAATATTAAAAAATAATTAAAATAAACTTTGATCTTTCCTCTTAATAATAACATAAATATTTAGACGATACAATTTTGTTTTCGTCAAGTTTGGCGTCTTTTTCATCATGCTATGCTCTTTTTTAGCGATCTCGTGGAGGTACCTACATTATATCTAGTCGGATGGGAGAAGATCTGATTCAGGAGTATGCCATATGTAACATGAAAATTCAAATATCAAAATCGTAACAATACAGCGCTTGTAGTTTGAGTTAATTTGATCGAGAAGAAGAAATTTAAATGTTTCTTTTTGAAAAGTGAAGAATAATTTTTGACGCCATTTATTCAAAATCTTTTAACACTTTTGTTGTTTTTATAGCTGCGTTTCAGTTACTGTACAGTCAGATAACCTCACTGAATGAGAAAATGGAGAAACGTGTTCGAATTCCAGTCAAGTTCGTTACATTCCCTTACGCGAAAATACTCGTGAAAACGCTATGAAGTTATCTCCACTCTCCCTATCTATGTGTTTGTTATATAGGAATAAAGTGTCATAAATCCGCGTCATGGGTAAGACGATAAACTACATCCAGCAGCAAGGCCTCTGATCAGGAGGTTTTGAGGAGATTGGAACCACCTATTAATTGCTGGTGTTCTCAGGTTTACCCTGACTTGGGGTGGTAGCACCTCTCAGATTCCCAGCTATGGGCAAATAGTTAACTATTACCAGCAATACTTTTTTGAAAAAAATCATTACCAGCAATACAATTTGGAAGGAAAAACATTAGGAGAAACAGATTTTTGACAAAAAAAATATTACCAGCAATAAATAGTTTTGTCGGCTTTAAATAACCTATTGAGGTTGATATACTGTAAAACAAAATAAACCAAACTAAACAGAGTCGACAAAAATAATCCCACTCCAAATATCTAGACAAATCGTACAGATGTATGCTTGTATTTTGTCCTAACCAATAAAATGTAGAACTTCTCGTTCTCGTCGGCCATATTTTTATTTTTTCTTGTTTTGCAGTAAGAAAACTACAACTTTTTTGCTAATTATGGTTGATTTTCCTATTTTTTCGTTTGCATATACATATATATATATATACTACATATATGTATAATACATACTATATATATAATATATTACATATATATGATATATTATATTACATATACTACATATTACATATATATATAATATAATATATACATACTTATAAATATATATATATATATATATATATATTATATCACAGACATTATATATATATATATATATATAGTGTATTGGGGCAGCAGATCATTATTCATACATATATTGTTAAAATAACAAAGAATATCTATATTGTTTGGTCAAGAGCCGTTCTAATGTTCCTAAAGTGGCTTTAGTTTCGAGAAAAAGAAGACAAAATCTGTTCAACATTTGGATATTTTTTATTATGCTCTTCCTCGATCTATGTTTTCGGCACACATGACACATCATCAGAGTGGTTATATGGATATTACAACAGAATTTAACTTGGATTTATTACTTAATACAAGGCAAAAAGAAAATGAATCCCATGCACAAGTAATAAAAAAAAAATCTAAAATATTATAAAAAGGGAAAAAATAATTCTACCAAACACTAACGAAATCTTCATTAACCTATAGGATTAAAACCCTCACACCAAATGAAATGTAATTCCTTAATCTTGGACCGAATTTTCATGTCGCATGAAACAAACGCAATTAAAGCTTTATACAGTGAAACCCGGATATAAGAGACCCCGATATAAGATAAACCCGGATATAAGAGAGATTATCTCTGGTCCCAAATTAGAGCCGGTGTTAATCAAACAAAATAGACCAAACCCGGATATAAGATAAATCCGGATATAAGAGAAACCCTGATATAAGAGACCTCTTCTCCGGCCCCGACAACTCTCTTATATCCGGGTTACACTGTACCAACAAATATTTCTTTTGCAACGAAATAACTATATTACTACACAGGTAGGTTTAAAAGAATTACTTAAACACGAATCTATTAAACAAAGATACGATAACAATACAAATGGAATTATAAACACTTCTTTCAGAAGTAAAGCATCCACCCAACGGATGCACGTGAAATCCAGTCTGTGAATGGGAAATTCAGTCATCTCTCTTACTTAATCCATAACTGGATTTAAATGAGACATTTTCATTTCTTTCCCAAGGGCATTTGTGATAAGGCGAACGCAACAGACTCTGTGTGAATTTGAACTCGGTACGACGATTCTACTGTTTGTAAGATTAGCTGCTACTTTACACGCATACGGAATCTTCCTATTATAAAGAGTTATAGAAATGGGGGCCAGGTGTTCACACATTTCTGAATCGCCTGACACAACCAATCAACTACCTTTGGAATATGTGAAAAAAAAATTGTGAAGATGCTTCATTTTTAATTGCAACATTATATTACAATGCTTATTATTCGTTTATCTTCTTTATTTTTATTTAGAATAGAGTTTGGGAAAGAAAATTTCCATCAAATGCGTCTTGTAATGGAAGAAAAAATAGCTATGAAAGATCCGACATTTACAAATGTGTTTTTCATGATTAGGCCGGGTATTATTCATCAATGTTTCCCCACAAACGATTAACAAAAACAGCTTTTTCGAGCAGATGTGATTCTCAAAAAAACACGATATATGTGTTGACGATTCATAGTTGAAAAATTTAAATATTTCTAGTCAACCTGAACATTTTTGTAATATTCGGCGTGTAAGTGCAAAATATGGTTGATTGAAAAATAAAAACACGATTCAACGAGCCATCTTCATTCAGTTACCAAAGAAGAAAATATAATTAATAATCTTATATTGATGATTGTTTATAACGCATAATACAACATGAATGTAAAATTTCATTACAAACGTTAAGTTGGATTAGTCGATTTTACAACCTGACCAAACAAGTTGTTCTGTTTAATGTTAAATTTTCAATGCGATTATTTATGTAAAACCAAAACAACACACACACTGCCATGTCAATAAGAAAGCACATTTTTTTTCTTTACGTTCTCGAATCGCGATGTTTGGGCGATTAGCTTTGGTTGTTCTCTGTTTGTGTAAAGTCTCATAAAATTAGTACAGATCCTATCTCCGTAACCCGGTCTGGGAGGTGTTTATTATTATTATTATTATTGTTATTATTATTATTAATATTATTATTATTATTATTGTCGTTTTTGTTGTTGTTGTAAACGTTGTTTTTCCTGAAAAAATCTCTTAATTTGATTACAAAATTAAATTTGTCTTTCTAATCATATATAACATTTACATTGCCATTAAAATTAATAAATTTTCAACTATATTTTCCTAGAGTTTCGTTAAGTAAAGTGCCATGAAAATTAATTTAATATCAAATGTTACTGGCAGAGAAATTCATTGACATTCAAAGTTTAATGCCGTAAAAATTTTTGGACTATAAATAAAATTAGAGACATAAAAATTAATTGAATTTGATTCTTATTTTCAAAGAATATCCCTGAATATTAAAGAAAATTGACATAAAGTTACAGCCTATTTCAAAGTTTGGGTTCACAAAAATCTATTAAGAGGGAAAATTTACATTAAATAAATTCATTAAATTTAAAAGTATCGTTTCATGTAAATACATTGAACAGCAAACGTTATTTCAGAGAAAGTTATTAAATTCCTAACAAATTACCTCGTTATGTGATTGGAAGTCTCATTCACACGGACGGTATTTAAGAAGGATTTTTTTACGTATTTCATCCAATGTAAGGCGGGAATGTCACTAGCACACAAGGGGTTACAGAGAGTGAGAGTAAGAGTAAAGATTGTTTTTTAAGGAAAGGATAAAGAGAAGAAAGGCGATCAGGATCAAAGCATCGGAAGATGTCGATTAACATTAAATATGAATATTTGAAGATAATAGTTTTCAGGGAAGCCAGTAAGAGGAAAAGAGTTAAACTGTCGGGAAGTGCGAGATAAGTTGTTGGAGTACAAGAGGCGTTTACATTTAACTGTTTCGCCAGTGAAAGCGTGGGACCGAGATACCAACCTCGTAGCACGTTTAAATTCATGCAGTTGGGGCACCAATGAAAGTAGCTCGTCAGAGCAGTTGCCATGAAAATATTTATAGAAAAGACAGAGGGAAGCCACATCACGTCTGAGAGAAAGTGACTGTAGACGAGATGCCAGGTGAGGACCTATCATATTGCACATCCGTCTTTGGATTTTGTCGAGAACTTCGAGATGAACAGCGGGGACGCCAGACCATATATGACAACAGGATTCAATGCAAGGACGAATTGTAGATTTGTTGATATAAAGGATGGATACAGACGAGAAAAACCTACTGGGGAGACACAGAGAAGCAACTTTCCATGCGGTAGATGCAGCTATTGATTTAATGTATTAACACACACACACACACACACACACACACACACACACACACACACACACATATGTATATATATATATATATATGTGTGTGTGTGTGTGTGTGTGTGTGTAGTTGTGTATTTGAGCAGTAGTCACTATCTAATACACGATGTTTTAAACAAGACTGAAAATGTACTTTAGAATATATATATATATGTGTGTGTGTGTGTGTGTGTGTGTGTGTGTGTGTGCGTGCGTGCGTACCTATGTATGAATGTATGTATGTATGAATGAATGTATTCATTTTAGCAGTGATACACACCGAAATGAATATATATATACTCTACACACACACACACACATATATATATATATATGTGTGTGTGTGTGTGTGTAGTTGTGTATTTGAGCAGTAGTCACTATCTAATACACGATGTTTTAAATAAGACTGAAAATGTACTTTAGAATGTTTTGTTTTTCATGCATACGTACAAGTGTCTTATTTTCTGAACTCAGTCACTCTCGCAATTCTAGAAACGTTTATACTTCCGCAGAAAACCATTGAATATTTTTAGCTATACTACTATATATATATTATAAGAATAACACTTTGTTGTCATAACATGTATGAGAACTAATAATCTAACAAATTCTTCTTTCGTGGAGTCTTATAAAACGAAATAAATGGATGCGGGCAGGAATTTCAATCTGTTGAGAGAAGAACAACCGCAAATTATAAAATTTATGAAGGCGAGAAATCTTATCAACAAATGTCAGGAATTGTTTCGAAGTGTTGGCACACTCAATCGTTCCTGCTGAAAAACGTGCAAAGTACAAAAGATTTCTGGAATTCTGTTAATAAACAGCCACACATTCTTCAAACCGTGAAATAGAATTATAAATCGGTGAATTAACAGAAAAATATGATTTTTATGTGAATTAAATCATCTTTTAAAATCTCTTAAGTCAAAACAGCGAACGCATAACCAAAGCAAAATACAACGAATACAAACAAACACACACATATTCACACACACACATACACATTGTAAGCCAAGACATTTATTTCCGCACTAGGGATTTCAAAAACTCGAAAATTGTGTTGTGTTTTCAAAACTAATTTACTAGCTCGCTTTGGACCAGAGAGACTTTGTCTCCTTGAATATTTTTTATCGTATATTCAATAATAATGACATTAACAATAATAAGGAAAATTAACACATTACTTCGCAATGTTTCCTTTACTTTTTTTGTCTAATCTACCTTGCTAGTTAATCGTAATTTTAAGGCTGGCGGATTTGAAAATATAGTTAATTGGTAGACATGCACATTAGTTTCAACACCATAGCGTAGTAAAAGTTAATTAAAACAAAGAATGTATGAAATTTACTATTTTTTAATAATCCAGGGTGGGTCCCAACACTTCATATATATATATATATATATATATATATATATATATATATATATATATATATATATATATATATATATATATATATATATATAAAGAAATAGTCTTAAAGTGTGCTATATTTATGGGATAAAGTGCTCAATATCCGACATAGAGCGAGTGTAAATATAAAAGTGAACATAGAAGTCAACACTTCGAGGCGACAGTCTGTTTCATGCTAGTGCAACCGTCAGGCCTGACGATTGCACTAGCATGAAACAGACTGTCGCCTCGAAGTGTTGACTTCTATGTTCACTTTTATATATATATATTGTCTGTTTATAATAAACAGTAATAATTAGATCCAGGCCGCTAAATGTAATGAATAATGTTTATTATAAACAGGCCATTCACTTAAATAATTGTATCTACAAAGCTAAAGTATATATATATATATATATATATATATATATATATATATATATATATATATATATATATATATATATATATATATATATAACTATTTTTACACACAATGTATATCTTTTCTAGAGAAACACTTATTTTCTTTTAAAGAGTGCTCAATACACAGTTCAAAATCCAATTGGGGTTTCTTGATGCAGTAAAAATGGCAGTTGTTTTACTAATTAAAGTATTTATGCACCGGGAAATTTAATGGCAGGTAAAATGTAAAGTCAGAGTGGAGAAAATATCTGAGAATGAAAAGGGGATGTAGAAGAAAGTAGGGGGAGAAAAATGGGTATACACATAAGGGTTCATACTTTTCTAGTAGATACTTATTTGCGCTGTCATTATTTTAGACATCTCATTTCGCGAGTTGTCTCGCTCTGGAGAGAACATAATAGCCAGTTTTTCTCCCTTTCCATTAGTTGATAGTTTGGCTTTTTTAAATACTCCAATATATATATTAGGGTTTTTAATTTTTTTTCTTTTAACTCCCACACATGCCTAGCGAGTTTTGCATAATGTTTGTAATTTTCTAGCTTAAATGATGATTGATGGTCGTATATGTGTATATTTAGGAACCGTATCTTCATTCAAGCATATTTCATTAAATAATATTGACATCATTTGTCTATTAATTTATTTTATATTAATCCTTTATATTTCTCTAATTATCTTCTTGAGGTTGAGTTGGAATTCATCAAGGGAGACGCCATATATTTGTTAACCCAAGTGGATGTCATTTCAACTTAATAACAAGAAGATAATTAGAGAACTAGAAAGGATTATTATAAATATACATTATATATATATATATATATATATATATATATATATATATATATATATATATATATATATATATATATATATACTAGCAGCATGGCCCGGCGTTGCCTGTGCTTTTTTCAAATATCAAACGTTTAGGTAGTTTCCTCTTACTTTTCAACGAATATGTATAAACTGATTTGCAGTACAAACGGTAGTTACGCCCACAAAGCGTTTCATGTGACAAAACATACAGTCTCCGTTGAGATTGACTGGAAAGCCTCAAAGAGGCATCTACCTCGGTTTCCTCCTCCCGCTTTCTCTTTGCCGCACAGGCTCTTTTGGAACGCCTGCTAAGGTTTCGTCGCCATGGTATTTTGGCACGCTTACCAAAGCTCTCGGGTCGGACATCGCTACGGCAGTCACAAGAGTGCAAAGCAGAGGTTGAAGTAGACGCCAGCCGCTTCTCCCCCAAGGAGGCGAACTCAATCAATTCTGCTCCTGTTTCCCCTTAACCGGTGAGGCTTTTTTAGAACGCCTCCTAAGATTGCCTCGCCTGGGTGTTTTTGCAGCCTTTGCAGAGCTGCCGGGTTGGTCATCGCCACGGCACGCGGAAAAGTGCAAAGCAGTGGTTGAAGTAGATGCTATATGATCATCTGTAACCGGAGTTATGATGTGCTTCTCCTCAGTCGCCAGTTCTGCATGTGTAACTTTAACGGTGTTAGGGGTAAAGGCAGCACACTTCAACTTACAGCGAAAACAGTAACGTGGAGTTAAAATAGGTTGGGCAAACGATTGAGTAAATAAGTAACTTGCGACAGCAGTTAACTGTCTAATAGCAAAACTGAACTACGAAAAGGTAGAAATAGGTATGGAACGCTAAGATGGACTGGGCTGCGCAGTAGAGGCAGCACGCGGAGATAAAATGGGTAATGCAAACGTTTAAGCAAATGGGTAACTTGCGTTAGCAGGAATCTGTCAATTAATCCAAGGAGAGATGCATTAATGGCGATCAAATCAAGACGTCAGTGCGGATGAAGCCGCGCTGAAGGCATTTAAAGGGAGGGTGACTTGTCATTGAGTGTAGCCTGGACAATGGCCATAACTTAGACCAATGAATGAGCTCACGCAAAATGGAATATGCTAGCGCGCATTCACGCACGCACACATGATTTTGCAAGCGGAACGCTTGGCCGTAAACGGGGTCAAGCTGCCTGCTGCACATGCAGCGTGGCTCTAACGCACGTGATGCCGGCGATGAGAATGCAAGGAGCTGCAATGAAGCGTTTACTCCTATGATTTGTGCGACAACGAAAAGCCGCTAACCGTTCGCCGGCATTAGCTTTGAAATGGATTGGGAGGAAGCCCTGCCGTTTTAGCGCAAACATTCCTCGTCAAGTCTGGGATGCGGCCTGCACTAGAGGAAAAAGGTTCAAAAGAATTATAAAAATGGACTGCTGAGGACGGAACCATTTTCACTCAGCACGTTTGCGGTATTTTTTTTTCTGTAAAGACGCGAATAAAGGAAGTGCTTATTTTGGTAAGATGCGACGATTAAAGCAAAAGTGTTGACAAAGTCGAATATGTCATTTGTGGCTCAAAGTCAGACCTGGTAGCAGTGATAAAAAAGCCGAATTTCAATGACCCTGCACCCATTCCAGTATTTGAGGTCAGATGTTTTCTTCCACTCCACTGCACGCACTGACATGTTTCTTCCCGCGTATAGCGTGACGTTAAATTAATCTGCATTTAGGAAATACCCAACCGGAAAAAACATTTTTAAGAGTTGACCGTTTGTCGATATGCATTCTGTCTGGGGGGCGCTCAGAGTAGAAACTTCACATGGTGACTCCCAATGGCCTCCTCATAAATATGGTCGGTTTTCGCTAAAAATCGACATGCGTTACTGCGCAATCTGGGCGTATCGGTTTTGGGGTTTTATCGATTTTTTGCGCTGTTTAGGGTCCGTGGTCATGAAACTTCTGGACAACACTTCTAATGGTAGACTCTAAGAGGGTGTCAAATTTGGTTGAAATGCGATCATTCCTTCTGTTAGCAGATTTTTTCGGTTATCGATTTTTTTGATTATCGACTTTTTCGGAACCTGAGTTCGAACTAAAAAATAGGGCTCCGTCATGTCCTTACGGCAGCCATTTGCAAACTTGTGGTGAAAACCGCATCGAAATCGGGTGAGAAATGCGGCCTGGGCGAGGTAACAACGCCCACGACAGACACGACAGAGAGACATACAACATGAGAAATATAGATAGTATATATATATATATATATATATATATATATATATATATATATATATATATATATATGTATGTATGTATATATATATATATATATATATATATATATATATATATATATATATATTTAATAATAATTCATTTAGTCTAGAAAAATCCTCAACAAAAAGCAAAGGGCGGCTGTTTCGAACAGTTTTGTGACTCATCATCAGTGCGAAACCTATACCGTACCGTTTCGATATAACGAAGCGGTTCGGGGGAAAGGAAAGACGTGGATCTTGGGGCACAAACCGCTGGGTTATGAATACTTGGATGAGTATCACCACGGAATTTGTGAGTAGCGGTGATATACCGAGTCTATTCAGTTTCTTTGTCGTCACCGAGGACCGCTGGTACAGTTGGTATGTTGCTGCGTTGTATTGAAACGGTCCGGGTTCGAATTTTGGTAGTGGATACGCACTGCTGATGAGTAGCAAAATAGGACGAAACGATTTCTTCTAGACTCGATTAATTACTAACATTATTTGTCTAAATTCATATAATGTTTGTCTGTGATTTGGTGAGGAGCTGATATATATATATATATATATATATATATATATATATATATATATATATATGTGTGTGTGTGTGTGTGTGTGTGTGTGTGTGTGTGTGCGTGTGTGTGTGTATCAGCCCCTCATCAAGTCACACACCAAGTGTTATATATATATATATATATATATATATATCAAGAGAGAGAGATTGAGAGATAGAACGAGACAGATGGAGGGAGATATGTACACTTAAGTGATTGTATATGTGGAGTTGGTGAGGGGTGATGCACACTATCAATAAAGGTTGAAACTCTTTTCGATAAGAATTACTGCATATGCTCAATAGAATAGAAGTGGGTGTTTTTGAATATGTTGTATTCATGGGGCTACTTCGTCTGTTGTTTGTCATCGGAACCAAGTTAATCTGTCAGAAAAAGGCGTGAATTGACTTAAGTGACTCTGTGTCTGCTTCACATAGTTTGCCTGACTTCCTCCCCCCCGCTAGCACAAAGGCGCATGTGCTCAAAAGCCTCTATTTCTCTCGAGATCAGTTGGAAATATTTATGGAAGGCATTGCACCTGTTTGTCACAACCTTCCTATCATTCTGTTACAACAGCACCTGAGATTCTCACCTTCTTCCAGCGCACGTGTTTTAAGGTGAGCCTGAATTCGGCAATGATATAACCTTTCTCTGTATTAATATATATTTGTCTGTGTGTGCATCAACAGAAGTATGTATACCTGTGCCAATATTAAGATGTTTACTTGGAAACACAGCCGTAGCAGGATATATATATATATATATATATATATATATATATATATATATATATATATATATATATATATATATACAAACATATATCCATATTGTATATATGCGTGTGTGTGATAATTAAGTATTAATAAGATCTATGAACACTTCTTCTGTGTGCCGTGTCCATTCAGTCCGTTGACGACCATGGCTCCCATTTATTTTTTGTTCTTTGTAGCTCTTAAGAAATATTGTTTTTGTTATCTCTCCTAAATCTTGCTCCGCCATCAATTTACACAATCTTTTTTACGTATGTTATGCGTTGTTTTATTTTGTTATTCTTATCTTCAATCTGTCCAGTGATTACCAACTTTTCCACTCTTTTTCTAATTATCCCTAAAACTTCCCCATTACTCACATGTTCGTTCCATGGTTTTCTCATCATCCTTCTTTATAACCACATTACGTTGGTTCTTCATTCACTATAAAAAAAAGAAGGACTGGTATTGAGTAACAGTTCAGTATTCTTTTTTTTTATAACGAAATTTTCCTCTTTCTTAATACTTAGATTTGGAAGGTAACTTTCGCTATCAAAATTCCCCTTCGGATTTCACTGATCAGCTGTATTTACCCGATTAAAAGTAATTTTATTTACTTATCCGGTAATTTTGTTATATCTATTCTTGTAGATTCGAATTTTTATAACAAATATCCCATATTATCGACTCTCTCAACTGGCATTCGTCTCTTCATAATCTTAACGTATTTAAATATATGTCAAGGGCGATAACCCTGTATATCTTTATACAGATTGCTTCCTTAGTACGTTAGTTAAAGGAGAGAAAATCAATGACTTTATACATTTTCTCAAAGTAAGCGAAAACTTGTTAATAATTCCACTGACAGGAAATATTTTCCAACTTCATCGAAATAATTACACGTCGGCTCGTCGTGGAACAATGCGGTATTCTCTGATTAAGTATCAGTCGTGTTCGATTTCCCAATTCCCCTATAAAATGGATAGGCAGGTTCACCCATTGCCCGGTTAACACTCCTATTACGTCTTTTGATCAGGATTAGCTGTTTATCCAATGTTTTACAATTTAAGATTGGGTTTTCGGTTCCTTCATTCTCTCGTTATGTATTACGTGGTATTATCACCTTGGAGTGAAATGATTAAAAACAATTTTTTTTTATTTCATCGCGTAGAATCGTAGGCAAGTCATGTGTACAGTAGATGTTGTGTTTCTTGAGCAAGATAGCTTAACAGAGTATATAAATCTCTCTCTCTCTCTCTCTCCCTCTCTCTCTCTCACTCTCTCTCACTCTCTCTCCCTCTCTCTCTCACTCTCTCTCCCTCTCTCTCTCTCACTCTCTCTCCCTCTCTCTCTCTCTCTCTCCCTCCCTCTCTCTCTCTCTCTCTCTCTCTGTGTGTCTGGACGTATGTTTTGTGTTAAGTATACTGGGCAACCATGTTTCATATCTGACTGTTTGGTTGAAAGTTCTTAGTTTAATATGATTTTAATAAATTATCATACGCTTCTTTGTTCTGGTTTCCAGGGACAATTTAAACGGAAATCGTCTTCTGAGAAATTCATAAACCCTTTCTAAATTTTGAACTGATCAGGCATAATTTGACGTGTAGACTAACTGGGCTTTTAATTTTAAGGTGTGTCATGACATTTGTTTCACAAAAGGATCCTCTATATGCGCCACGAACCGCTGTTCTCTACTGATGTGTTGTAGCTTATTAATACTTCAAGTTGGTCTAGTTAGCACTTGGGTTTATCTCCCCACAGTATATCAATTTAAGTTAGAGCTTTAGTTTTAATTTCTGAAAACATTGTAGCGTTGCAAACATTGATTAGCTTCTACTGGTTTAGATAAATCCATGAGAGTTACGGGACGGCCATTAAGTGTCAGGAAATAGAGTGACGAAAGTGGTCAGTCGTTAGTTAGTCACCAGATTTCAAAAAGATCACTTGCTTTAGCACGGGATAAAATAAAAAGACTTGTTGTCATGTGGACAGATAGACAAGCCTCCATCGCCGTTTTCCCGTCTGGAACTATAGAAATTATCTCTGGCTCGTAGTCTTTTATATGGTAATTAAAAAGGTATCGCCGTTTTCCCGTTAGGAAATATGGCTTTACCGGAAGATAAATTTGGCCCGCTAGAATTCCCGTTGTCAAATATATGTATAGTCGCAACACGTGACCTCGTCCTTTTCCCGCCGGGAAAAATATGACTTATCCAGAAACACTGAAGTATCCTCCGTCACCTTGAATTAACACCCGATGTCATAAGTAAGACCATATATATCTTGATCATTTTTACGCTGCTTGTTGTTCTATACATGTGTTATAATGTCTCTGTGTGGGACATGTGTAAATATCTCTATATAATTTTGTGTATGATCTAGAAGTATAAAAGTGTGTGTCATTCATCCTCTTTCAGCTATTCTGTTCCGTTCATGTATATTGGTGTTATTATAGCATGATTATAATACTCCCTATAATGGCAGAATTCCAAAATGGGAATATACATTTCTTGCATAATAATGATCCCTACCTGATAAATAACGAAATATTAACTAGGAAATTTTACGACGTGCCAGTTAACGAAATACAATTTTAACACCTACATAAAACGGCAAATATCGGAACGGAAATTACAGTCTTATTGCCACAGAAATGCCCAGCAACTCGAACCTCGTATTATTATTTCATACGTAATAATTGCCATTTCTTGGCGGTTTAAAGGGGGCCTTTGGGAAGTATCTCTGAAACGCGTCTCTCGTAATTTTTATTTGTAGATTTTTTGTTGTCCATGGGTTCATTCACAGGTAGTAGAGAAGGATAGATGCATTCTCTTTTGCTGTTTTGTTTTTGTTTCTATTAGCTTAGATGGAGATTACTATAGCAACGTTTCCTAATTGACAAGCAAATCTTACGTGTTGACTCTTGCGCTAATTTTCATTGTACGTTATCTTGTCACATTTCTCATATTTTAGGAATCATGTGGGTATTTTCCCGTCACCTGTACACTTTATATTCCCATATGCTACTCTTAATCATGGTAATGTCAAAATTCAGCTGTACGTATTTTTGTAGTTACGTGGACACCGGACATTTACGTTATTTACACCGTTTTACTAATATTTCATGACAACAAATCTGATTACTTATTTTTAAATTATGTTGGGTTTTTCAATATGACTGCCTACTTTCTCAACTTCAAGTAGAGTTTAGATTTTGGCGCGCTTCAAATATGACCACACTGCCTCCTATTCCAGTAGAACATTTACTCTTGAAACCGTGGCGTGTAACAAGTAGCATCCCCCACCACTTCGGTTCATGTGGAATTGCTTCTTCATTGGTAAGCGTAGATTAGGGAGATATTTTATTCAAATAGATTTTATCCCGTGTATTCATCATGCTTTCATACTCGGTGTCCAGAGACATTTTTATGCTCAGGATATTTACTCAGGACCACCATGTATGAAGAGAATTCTATCATGGCCGCATTTCACAAAATTAAATCAGTATTGTCCCATGAAATTAAATTGTTTCATATTGTTTCAAGCAAGGAGTTTTGTTTGGTCGTTGATGCCTCTCTCTTGTAATAGTGCCGCAGAAAATCTAGGGCCAATGGAAACCAATTTACTTATTTCTATAGAAAACATCAATGGCATTAAAAATTTCCTGCGGAAAATATGGCGAGCTACATAATCAAATGCACTGCTGTAACCATACAGAGAACCATTCAAGATATATACTCGGGTCCATGGCAGAAGACCCTCAAAACAAAGGAAGTTTGAAAGATTTTTCAAAGAAGGATAGGTTGGGATTAGCACTACGTGTTGAAGAGGCGTATAAATGTATAAGATTGTGATTCGCTAAACACAAAAAAGTATGTCTGGAGTATGACGCTTTTGAAGCAACCAGCCGATGAAAATAATGTGCTCACAAATACAGCTTTTTCAAGATTCGCAGATATCAGTAAAAAAAATCATTTTTAATAATGTCTATATAGCGATATCTTATTAGACTAACCCATTAATGATATATGAATTCTCAAAAATAAGTTTTCAAACTGTTATTTACTCATATATTTCAGTTATACGTGTCACTCTGTTTATATCTATGTCACATTACATTACCTATCTGTTTTTATCTATACTAAGTGGACACATTTTATAAGTACACATATTTACCGATCTTTTTCTCTCTCCGCGTTTTATTTTGTTTATGAAAGCTACTTCTTTCTTTCTATTCTGTATTAACCTTCTTCTTCTTCTTCTACTTGTCTTCTTCTGAGAGTTGAGTTTCAATTGCAGTTGGTTTCCTTATATTCACTTACACGCAAATACCCTTGGAAAAGGCATGAATCAATACTTTCTCAACCCAACTGGGGGTTAAATAATAAGACATGTATCAATAAAAGTTATTATCATCTCCAAAAATGTTTACATTCCAAAAAATATTGTTAGCTTAAAATTACCTTCTAAAGGTTTATAAACGGTAAAAAAAACAAAACAAATAAATCTTCGTTTCTCTTTAAGCCAATTTTTTGTTACAAAAATAATATTATCTTCCTTCCACCATTTTCAAACTCCACTGCATCTCTGTCATTGTCATCTTTTTTATTTTTTTCTCACAACAATATTTTCTCTTTCCCATCCACTCTTCTTTCTCTTACACTCTCCGTCACTACCACACAACTTCATTTTGGGGATGAAAAATGACCCTTAAAGCCACCATTCCGCGTCAAAGACATTGTGTAGTTATTTCGCTTTAGCTTTGTAATGCCTACCAATTTCCCCACAAAATCTCAGCTTCCTTATCCATTTCCATTCAGTCGACACCTGTCTTCCTTTCATTTCGAGGTCTCTCAACGCACTTGCATTTTGCAAACTCCTAGACTATCATTTCACATCATCAATGGTTGAAGTTCGCAAAGACATGGTTTCATTTTTCTGAAGGAAACCTTGCCTCGAGGGAAAAGATTCAATTCATTGTGGTCTGTATTTCTTCGAGGAGTGGGGTGAGGACGTCATCTAATCCACCGCTGAAGAATTTCAGTTTGGCTATCAATCCAGATTTGTAACTTTTTTTTTCGTGCTGAATAATACATTCGTATAAAAAGCCGTCCAAGTGAGTCAAGGTTAGTTTGTCAAATCAAATTCGGCGTTTAAACACGCACAGGTAGACATAATCTGACATTGTTATGCCAGCAATAGATCATGTTTGGCCGTTCGAAATACAAGGACATCGCTTTTCTGACACGGTCATCACGAAACTGTAAGATACGTCAGAATTTGCTGATTTAGATAAAAGGAAATCTATATTAGGGTCGAAGATATGGCGACAATGTCTCGTTGCCACGTAGAGTTCATGAAGTTTTTTTTGTAGGAAATGGGTAAAATTTAGAGGTAAAAACATTGTCTTGATTTTTGTGTGTATTATAAACAGTAAGCGAAGTGCGCTCGGTTTTACACTTGAAATGCAAGGTTTAAGGTTTAGCACCTTCGCCCTATTCCCGAGTGGGAGGTGTGCGAACTGACATTAAAACCATTATACGTATATTGGTGGGATGTTTCGAATATTCTGTGTGTGCTTATGAGGATGGCGTTGGTTTGGAAGTAAACAATAGATTTTAAACATGTTATTTTAGTTTTCATTGGCATCTAACATTATACCCCGGTCTTTGAAAAGGTTCTATCCCTCACTCTGAAAAGGAGCCATAGCTGAAGATTTTTGTTGTGGCAACACATTACCGCTTCTTTTAAAACTAGAAATACTAATTCAAATTTATATCTTAATTTCTGTGCATGTGAGACCCATAACACTTTGAGAGGTGTGCGACAAAGAAATAAATGGACAAAGAAGAGGTCCAAGTAGTCATAAAGTATCTGCAAAAGACAGGTGTGTTTTCCAAGGAAATCCATGAAGACATGGTACAGAAACTTGCTGACGACTCCCTTCCTATCCAACTGGGAAGAGGTGGGGTGCGGAAAACTGTGGCAGAGAGACCATAGAAGACCATGCTCGGTCAACTGATCCAAAACTATCAACCACTAATTAACTGGTTGATTCCATTCACCGTATGCTTTTGGATTACAGATGTTCTACTGTCAAGCAGATAGCTAGGTCCATAGGAATTAGTTCTCGTTCGGCCTATACTGTTTTGACTAATATCTTGGAGACGAGCAAGCGATCTGCAAGGTTGGGCACCAGAACATCAGCTAAAACGGGTTGACATTCCCAGGAGACATCTAACCGGCTTCCAGGCTGGCCCTGAGAACGAACTTATACCACGAATTAGTAACACTAAAACCTTATGCAAAGATTCAAAGCAAACAGTGGAAACACTCTGGTCCTCGACCCAGGAAAAACTTCAACCAGGCAGCGTCTTTTGGCAAGTGATGGCTTCGTGTTTTTATTATTAATCCGCAGGTGTAATCATAATAGATTATCTGCAAAAGTGAAATGCTATTAATGGGCAGTGCTATGCATCAAATTTAAGATAAATGAAGGAAGAAATCAATTTAAAACGCAGACGGAAGCTGAGGGCATGTGGGCCCTTGCTACAGGATAACGCGCCCCTTCACATTGCTTATGTTGCAGTAGTTGAAGCAGCAAACTGTGGCTTTGAATTCCTAAAATATCTCCTTTATTCACCAAGCATAGCTCCGTCTGACTTCTTCCTGTTTCCTAAAACCAAATCCCACCTACATGTTCGCCATTTTGTAAACAAAGATGAGATCACATATGGTGTGAAGGAGTTTTTAGAAAACAAAGACATCACCTTCTTCCGTGATGGGATTGCAATTCTTAAGCATCGTTGGTTCAAATGCATTTATGTCAAGGAGTACTGTACTGAAAAATAGTGAAAAACTGTCTTGTTTTGCCAGCTCCTTCTGGGTGAGGCTTAGTAACTTTTAAATGACTCTTGTATCTACAAGGAAAACTGGGTGAACCCTTTAAACTTCATTTGAAAATAAACAAAACAAGATTACATCTCAGTATTTAAACGCTATTTCTTTACTCTTTTTTACAAACAAAGCAATGGGAATGTTTGAATCTATCAGGAAGAAGAGTTCTGTACGATTTTCGAGGTAAAATTATTGATAGAAATTTATTTAACTATTAGTGTTTGTATTGTTTAGTAATGTTGCTATGAGTAATTTATGTCGTTTTCTTTCAAACTAGCAAAACATTATAATTAATATAGCGCAAAGCACGCCCCTTTTTTTCGTCCTAACTAAAGGATACATTAGTGATGTTGTATTATATGCTTCATAAAAGTGTCAACCGCGCCTACCGGGTCGATGCATTGAATGAAAGAAGTTGCAGGTGCTGGTTTCCTCGTTTAAAATCCAGGAATTTCAGTCAAAAGAAGAGTCAGGTGAAAGTCTTTCAAAAGCATTCAAAGGATTTGGAAGCTGCTGTTACAGAAAATCCTGACACTACGGCTACGGAACTCAATGAAAAATGTACGCGAATTGCAAAAGGTTCCAAAAGATTTCGGAAAATGACTCTCAAACAACCTGCCTCCAGAAAATCGCCAACAACATTTCGATGATTTCGACTGATTAGTTACACGACAACTGAAATGGCTTCTTTAACACCATGTTAAGCGCTCTCGTCAGCGGATCAGTCGAGGAAACAAACTTGCTCAGCAAACGAGGGGGGAAATTCATCCAAAGATCATCATGTTAGGTGTATGGTGGAATGGGGAAATATCCATTATGAATGGATAGACAATAATCAACGCCTCATCTCGACTGACAACAATTTGAAAGCAGCTTTGGATATAAAACGTCCATGCTTAGTTAACAGAAAGAGTCCAAGCCGTCATCACGATAATTTCTCTCCACACACCGCACGATTGACGAAGAATCTCTAAGAGGAGCTTGTTCGGGAAGATTTGCCCCATAAATCTTATTCTCCTGATGTTCCAAATTCTGATTATCATTCCTTTAGGAGCTTGCTTGCTCGATTAGTTGATCCGTTTTCTACGGCCTGTCAATTATTTTCAGGTTATTTAAAGCCAGAAAAACATTTTTAGTTTATTGATACATGTCTTACTAATTAACCCATAAGTGGCGAGAGATGAAGGTAAATGAATGTTAGGAACGCAACGAGAATTGAATCTCGCCCTGACGATTAACAATTCCGAGCCATTATCCATTACACTACCCGCATATAGAAACTCACAGGACCTCTGTATTCCCTAGCGTTCACCCATCTAGATATTGATCAAGATCGACGTTGCTTATCTTCAATGATCATATGGGAATCGGTTTTTAAACGTGCTGCTGCCGTAAGACGAGAAATTTTCGGAAACATTCGGTGGGCCTATGGTTGACATCAAGAGGAGAGATTGAGCATGTGTTGGTTTCGTATTTAACATCGAATCGTAAAGAAACTTGCAAACATGGCATCTATATAATTGTTGAGAGACGGAATGAGCTAGAGGAGGCACAGTGCATGAGTAAATATTTTTTTTATAAGCCTTAGTAACTTCATTTGTAATATACAAGTTAAAATCAGACAGAACATTCATTACAACTTGATATATCGGAAGGTATAATCACCTGCCCAATACGGCAAATGGCTGTAAGGATTAACCTAAAATAATTGCATTATGTTCTTAAATACCTTTCTCAAAACCCGACTTCCGTATGAGAAACTTAATTTCCTGAGCAGATATTCCAAGAGAAATATTTTATAAATGTTAATCAACAGTAGTCCTGGATGTTCAGTAAATGAATGAATGTTTCCTTATAATGAAACTGCTAATAGTAACATTGCCCATCCCATATGCGAGTCCTCCATGTCGCCAATCTTGTTTATCTCTATACTACCGCTTTCTCAGACCAATAATTAAGTTTATTTCGAGCGTGGGAAGACTATAAGTCTTAGGGAGAATCATCCTTCTTCGATCTTCCTGGATTGGCGATAGAAGATCAGTACAACATAACATAAATAGATGATGATTTCAACAAAACAAACAACTAAATTGGATAACACATGTAACTCGGAGAGAAAATAAAGATATAGCTAAAAGTTTTACTATTGTACACAAATTTAAATTTTAAGAAAAACGTGCATATTCTTAATGGAAGCAGTAGTAAGCGTCAATGAACCTCAGAGATCGTTTTTCATTGTAAGTTATTTAATAATATTTGCTGTATAAATTTCAAATGCAAGTAGTGTTGTCTGCTTGTTTAATGCATGCCGAATGTTTCCTTATGAGGAAACAAACGGCTAAATTTACAAATTGCCCTTAGAATCGTTAGCGTTTAAACGATGGATCGTGTTTTCTTTCCATTGTGTGATCTTCATGAGCCTTGTGTTTGCGAAGCAAGTATATACATTTCCACGATACATTCACTGGGCTGGAATCCGAAGCCTTTTTATTCGACCTCCACTTTTACGCTATATTTTTTTCACAACTCAGCTGGGAGTTAAGAAGAATCGATTAGAAATGCGGAAATCGTAGCCAAAAATATTTATAGGGACATTATTTTCTATTTTCAACGTTGAATCTTGACAGGGAGTATCGTTATCGACAGAACGTACATGGGTCTGTATCAAGCGATACAAGTATTATTTTTTTTGCTTTTAGTTCATTTTTTTCCCGCGAGTTTAGTGAAATGGGAATAAAAATGACAGGCACGTAAAAATCAAAAACCATGGGAGTAAAGCGAATAGAATTAAAAAGTATATTTGCAACTTTCTTTACAGATAGAAATGAAGGCGTTATTCAAAGGTTAAATTCAGTAGTAAGGCACACAAGAAACAATTTAAAAAAATGGCAAAGAGTATCATCTGGAGATCTTATGTTGTTAAACCTGTGTCCACCCATAATAAATCCTGGTAGGATTTCCGATATAAGGCAGTAAAGGAAAGCCAGAAGAAAACATTAACAATCAATTATGCGCCGACACATTGTATGGCCATTAGAATTGGGAACAGTCTAAGGTGCGAGCGAAGATTCTGGGGCGTCACAATCGTGTAAGGACACAGAGATTTACTTGGAAGTGTCATAGATGATGACAGAAAATGTCTGAAAAATATAGAGGCATGGTGGAATAGCGACAATCAGGTTCCAAGACCAAAACAACATGTGCAGAAACATCAACATTTCGTTAAAACCAAAAAGAAGGATTACTAATGAAATGGTATTTAATGCCAATCCACTTTTATGGCAGTGAATGCTTGAAAATCTCCTCACAGATGACATGAAAACTTAAGGTCACAAAGACATCGTTCTATTAGGTTTGGTCTAAATGTCTAATTTATTTATAAATAACTTTCCTATTAAATAAAGATTAACGAAAGGTTTGAAGACCCCCATAGCGGATGCTAAGAATACCATGAACTAAACATGTGATCAATAAGTAAGTCTAAAGTAAAATTACAACAAAGTGACCACCAATACTTAGAATCAAAATCAGTCGAAATTTACGTGACACGTAAAGCGGAAAGAGTGTTTGGATAATTTGACAGCCGCTGGACATATTGAGCAAAATGAACAAGAAAAAAGCAAGATTTTAACCTCGTGTAAACGTATGACTGAATAGTGGTTGAGATTGGTAGCAGGAGGACAGACATTTCCTAGATCAACAAAGGATAGGAAGTCCCGGAGAGCCATAATCGCCCACGTCTTGGAGAAATACTGCACTTGAGAAAGAGTATAGTAAATGCAACTAGAGCAAAACAGATTGTAGAGAAATTGTCGCAAACCAGTTCAGACGAATCGAGTATTTTATTGACAGCAAAGACCCGACATACGATACACACAGGGTTAAAACTTCTTCATTCCCTTCGTATTTTATTTTTGTAAGATGTTCTATACGTGCATCTTCTTCGCAAGAGTCTCGGCTTTATGGATGATACTCTCATAGCGTGTTTTAACCGAACACTAGAAAAAAAGGAGGAAAAAAGATATGACTATTAACAAGTTTTGAGCATAGATAACCGACCCCGGAATCCGGATTATTTCACGCATGAAGCTAAAAAGGAGTCTAAATGCATCAAAACAAAATAATACTAAGAACATTGATAAAACAAAGCACATACTAACTACCATGTAAATAACGACTGCAAAGTGTTGCCCAGACTTAATATGAAAGGCGTTCTAATTAACAACAATTAGAGATTTACTTTACACAAAAGAAAACTAATAAAAAACTTACACATGGAAAAGAGATTTAGAAAATAGATTGCAAAAACCTCCCCTAAAATATATATGGAAATATCTGGGAATTATCATTAAATATTCATTTTTCACGCCAAAATCTAGCTTATGTACTTATAAGTCTGTCATTCGTCTTTGTTCTAAATAATGTTACCACATCTGTTTTTCCTGCTATATATTTAGAGATACTTGATAAAACCCAAAGATGAATCTGCAATGTTATTTCTTCTTATCTGTCATCTCATTCTTGTCCTATTCCCACCGATGTAATGTAGCTTCGCTCTGCCTTTTCTATAAATATTTCCAGGGTCGTTGTTCTGAGAAACATACACATTATGAAATTATACTAGATTGGCGCCAAGATCACATCTTTTTTTTTCTTTTTTTTAAATATCTACATGTCACCGTAAGTAATCAGTTCACAGTTACTTCTCTCAGATTTGTGGAAATATATTGCTGCTTCTTCTTTCCCAGTCAACTTTGACCTTTAAAGATTTAAGCAGAATATCAATCGTTATCTACTATAATTTTAATTCTTGTTCTAATGTCCGCTCTCTTTAATAGCTTTTTACTCATATGCTCTGACACTGAGTGATCTGTTGCATTTTATTCGCTTTATTGCCTTGCTTGGTGCGAAATGATTAAAACCACACACTGTATAATCTCCTCACATATGAAGAAGAGACTTGAGGGAACAGACTTATGATTGAGCAAAATAATGAGAATGCCATGGACAGAACATGACAATGTCGACGTTTTAGAGAAAAGGGAAACAAAAAGAACACTTACCAGTAACATCAGAAAGAGGTAGTTGAATTTCCTAGAGCACACTATTTACATTATTCGGACTATTGTCCTCAACTTTGTCGCCATATTTATTACAACGTTTCGGCCGTTGTTCGCTCCGGCTTCTTCCGGTGGTTGCAATGTTGAATTGAACTCTTTATTTCGCTCACTGGGGTAGACTGTTCTAGTTCCACGTGCCATGCATAATGGATGTCAGTTGTCAGTTATCTCCTGTTAATTCCCGTCTCCAAGTTCTTCACTGCCTTGACTTTAGGTTTATAATACCCAGAAATTCATACACAGATGTCCTCAATGACACATGGCACAGTGGATAAAGGAGTTAGTTAGATCCAGTGACAGGACTCAAAGAGTGTGAGTTCAAGGACACATGACTCAGTATATAAAAGGATTCAGTTCGATATTCCAACCACCTGAAGAAGGGTTCAGTTTGACATTCCAACAACCTGATGAAAGCCGGAGCGTACAACGGCCGAAGCATTGTAATAAATATGGCGACAAAGATAAGGACAATAGTCCAAATAATGTAAATAGTGTACATAATACCTCATCTCAGAAATATAGACAGATTCCTAGAGTACATAATGAGGAAATATGAATTTTTTTCCACTCACAGGACATTGATGGCATAAGGGATAGGGGTCGATAGCGCATAACCTGCCTAACGGGATTTTGAGAATGGTTGTCAGAACCGGGGTTAGGGGAGACAGCGAAAAGACAAAATGTACTGAGATACAAAGGGCAAAAAAATGTCACAAATTTCCTGAATGGACACGACACACAGAAGAAGATACAAAAGTGATGATTTACAAAACAATACAATCACTATATTAGTTGTTTATACGTAATATTCGTTATTATAATTTAGAATTAAAGAATGCAGTTTTAATTAAAACAGGAACATGACGTCTTAAGGCGAAATTATGTGGAAAGTACACGAACTGCATATCAGTTTTTATCCTATTTTTCATGAGACTCACATTTGTATCCACAAGCCGATTCCGCAGAAAACCAATGCTGATAAAATATGCGATATTAAGAAAGAAAACCAACAAATACTAATTGCAAAAACCCTTACGTAAGCGGCAGGAATGGGAATATGGTCGAATATATTTACCGGGATACACCGGAAAAAAAAAAAAAATTAAAATTTAATTCTAACCGTCGCTGTCACTTTAAAGTTTTCTAAGTAACGCTGTAACCAGCCTATGTTGTATTTCTCCCCCACCCTCGTATGTAAAACTAACTCCATTGATAAACCTATTCTTATTCTGAAGACCTCAGCGAATTGTTTCCATTTTGGCCTTCTATAAGGCACATATTTACTGTAACTGAATTTGAACGAAATGTACTTAAGAAATTAAAGATATCTTGCCAGTAACAGTATAAACGATAAACATACTTTAACGCTGTATATTAAAAATATCGGTTAAAAGACGATAAACAATGCAGATAATCTCTTCGAAATAATTTTATCCAAACTTAATTACCTTTTCGTAAATGTTTCAGACTAAGATCGAGACAGGGGCAGCGTATCAATCAATTAGAATCAAATTTGCTATACATACAATGAATTCGACAATATTTGTTGACCAATCAAAACTGAAGCAAATCTTTCAATACATCTTCAATTGGGCGACAGCTTATATTCCATCTGCTGGCTCTCTCCCGCAGCCAGAACGTTTAAACACTGTTGCTATTCTTTCACTATTTCCATGGCAATTATATAGAACTCTATTCTTTAGGCCTGCCAGTTTAAATCCTTATTTGTGGAATACGACACATTACTTCCAAGCAGTCGAATCACCCTTACTTCTTCTCTTTTTCAAATGTAAACGCGAAGTCTCATTATGACAGCTTTTCCCATGAACTGGTAGTACAGGAAAAAAGAAACTCCCTTGATCGTCTTCAAGTCAACGCTCAGTGACTGGCTATTCTTCCTATGCTCAATATCTCAATATCCTATCAACTTCTCTCCTATATCACACACCTAATTAGCTATACATAGCTACAAATTATATAAAAATTTGGGAGAGTCAAAATCGCCAATGTATGCATGTACAAGAGGAAACAACATCTAGTAGATTTGAAAACCAGCTGATGAGGAACCACAAGTTGTTGAAATAAAAGGTTAAGAAGGAAAATACTGCAAAGAGCGATAACAGGATTTGAAAAACTTGTTTTTCCTTAAAAATTGTTCTAAGAGAAAGATTTTATAACTTTCAACAGACAATAGTACTGGCTATTTTCTCACACTTATTTTCAGTATTTAATAAGCACTAGGACAATAGTACGAAGATAAATAGTGCAAATATCGTAGGATTAGTTCGAGAGTACACAAGACTGACTAGAACAGAGAAATGTACTACGCTACTTTAATATTTTTTCTCTGCAAATCAGATCAATCCATACGTATAGTACTGTATAGAACAAATATATATTTAGATTCACATATTTATTTTTGAAGAAGATAAATTTGCTTAAATATTGTTAGATCGAGTTGGCTTCACAAATGGAACTCTAGTTAGATTCCCACGTAAATACGTTCTCAAATACAGTGTGAGAAATGGAAGGTTCTCGGCGTGACCCAGCAGATTAAAAAATAAACAAAGAATGCCTACTACAGACGAAGTGAGTGTCGCTGGGAAATTTACTACAGAAGGTGTTTTGAATAGTAATTATTGACACAACCTAGAGAAGGGCCTATACTAAACGAGAAGTGAGCTATAAAATTGATATATATATATATATATATATATTACTGAAAACCATGGAAAAGTATCCAATATATATATATACACACACACATATATATATATATATATATATATATATATATATATATATATATATATATATATATATATATATATGTGTGTGTGTGTGTGTGTGTATGTGTGTGTGTGTGTGTCTGTGTGTCTCTGTGTGTGTCTCTGTGTGTATAATTTACACAAGTTTTGTCTGCTTATTTTTGATACGATACTCTCATAATTTCTCTAAATTATTTAATTAGACATGTCTTAATGAAAACATATTGACAATATATATATATATATATATATATATATATATATATATGTGTGTGTGTGTGTGTGTGTGAGTGAAATAAAATAAAGAACAAATAGGAAAAGAATCTCAATTCAACATGTCTCACTTTTATTAAAACTTCATCAGGCATTGAGATAGAAATGTAATCAATAAAGAGACACCGAGCATTGCCATACTATGAACTTGCTTAGCTCCTATTGGTCAGATACGTTTCACATGCATCAATGCAATAGATAAAATAAAACTTTTGGACATTAAATTATGTAATGGTGTATGAATGTGTATGTAAGGAAACGTTTGATAATATATATATATATATATATATATATATATATACATATATATATATTATCAAACGGATTATGTCCGACAATTATTTTAATATATTTATTGTTTATACGTTATTTTTATGGATACAAACATTTATGTAAATGCTCTGTTCATAATATACAGTATTAAAAATATTTGCATGTCTGAATGACACTTTCTAATATACAGAGCATTTACTTAAATATGTGTATCTATAACAATAACGTATAGACAAAAAATATATATGATAAATAATTGTCGGACTTAGTCCATTTCATAATATATGACGCTATTTGTTTATGTTAAGTTACGCTTCGAGCAGATATGAGCGTTCGAGAGAAATCATGGAAAATCTGTAGTTTAAAAACAGTAATCTGACCGTGCTAACCAGACGCTTCCACTGTAGCTAAATGTGTCGGAATTATAAATTTAACTGTGAAAACTACAAGAAATAACGTCGAAAAACTAATGCAGAATTTATCCATTTCAATGTTTCAGTTAGATGAAAGGCACGAGGCAGTGGTCAGAGGAAGGTATTAGTCTTAAATGGAAGATTACCTTTCCTATATATACATATGTATAAATAGTTTATTTAAATATTAAACAAAAATATATTAAACAATCGGTGGACTATTTCACTATATCTATATATTTCGCCAACAATATATTTCTTTATCAGGGATTTTTTACAATTTTTATATATGAACTTGTATATTAGGATCGACAATTGATTTTGTTCAAGTATATTCGACCGTATCAGTTATTACCAAGAATGATGTGCTGTCAGTACATTAGATAAGATTCCGCTTCCATTGTTATAGAGAATTGAAAATTTGGATCAGTCCAAAGTGACGTCACGTGCAAGATTTAAATGGAGCGACCTCAACAGTTCTCAATACAATACCAGAATGTAGTCAATTGAATCTCGCCTCACACACTGAGGGAAATCAACTTTCTCTTGCCTCAAGTTTTCTCTTCACCTGTGAGCAAATTATACTGTATTCGCTACCATCTCGTGACGGTTGAGCGGTGTTTGATTTAATTCTAATCAATTCTCCTGTTTCTTAATATTTTGTTTAGGTTTTGAAAGGCATCTTTCCCTCTTCTAAAGCGCATTCATATTACTATGTAACATTTCCCATAATCTTTTATTTCGGCCCTCAATCTTTAAACCTCTAGATTCGGTTCGTGAATTTGGTTGACATATTAAATGTGAGATCGATCACTGGGGCAGGTAGTGTGTATTTGGACTCAGTAGAAACAGGTCCAACAATAACTGAAGAATACTAAAAATAACAACTAGTCATGTGCAGTGGAAAGAGCCTAGCCCCGTAGATTAATAAAAGGTTTCAGTTCAGAAATTACTGTAGGTTAAACAGATCGACAT
>OZ038480.1:38759085-38851585 GCA_964036315.1 Acanthosepion esculentum | reverse complement strand
AAATCCTTTTATATTCACGAATATTTCTCGGTACATTACAATAAGATGTGACAAGACTTGCGCTATAACTTTTAGAATTACATTTATTTCCCAAGTATGTTACAGTGCATTTCTTGCCTTATTTAAATAATGGAAAAATATTCGTTAATATTAAAGGATTCTGATAAAAATATTCACACATAATGTTGGTGGTTTATTCAATCTGACACGTATGTGTGAAAGTGTGTGTGGTTGTGTGTATATATCTGTCCCTGTGCGCGTGTATAATAATTTTCTTGGGAAAGAAAGAAAGCATTTGGAGGGATAAACAATAGAAATAATTCAAATTTTGCCATTTTCATCAAGTGATTTATTTCTTAAATAGTCATTTCATATCCTACCGTCGCATCATCCAAGTTTGTATGTTTACAGCCGGATTCTCATAGGTGGACCTCTTTTGATTAATCGTATCGATAATTAATCATTATTAATAGCGGTAAGAAAGATAATTACTTTTGTGTGCATTCTATTAATCCACTCTTGAAAAGAAGTTGGCTACTTATAAGAGTGAGACGGGGACAATTGTCGTCCGAGATGATAAGGTCAGTCATGTATTCCTGCATTTAGCTCCTTCGATTAATTCCCGGGGGGTGGCGTCAATAAAAATATGTTTACAACAAGCGTAAATTTCGAGGCTGCATGTGAATACATACGTATATATATATATATATAAATAACTTGGACCGATTTTAAATGTGAATTAAATTTAAGCGTCTAATGATTTTTTGTTCTTTTTCTTTCAAATTTAAAAACTTAATTCCTTGGCAATTCTAACAATCAAACAACGAAGTTATCGAAGCCTATTACGAAAATGGACGTTCAAACAGAATTTGAATGAGAAGTTCCCAGGTCGAATCATCTCTCCAAACAGAAAAGTCAATTGGACACCACGATCGTGCGACTTGACGCCTTTAGCTTTCTTCCTTTGGGGTAATCTTAAATGTAAGCTAACAACAATTCAACAGCTGAAGGATGAGATAATAAGGCATATTGGTGAAAACGAAGAATAACTATGCAAAGAACTCATCAAAAAAATTGACCATCGAGTGGAGGTTTGCCACGACCGAAGCTTTGGCAGATATTTGGACGATATTATTTTTCACACATATATGGCTTAACTTAAATAACATGATCCAATAGGAAAATTAATAAATTTTCACAATTACACTGATATATTTATTGCTGAATTTGATCTGTTTTAATGAAAACGCTTTATATATATATATATATATATATATATATATATATATATATATATATATAAGGAATTAATTCTTTTCTCATCCATCGTCAGAAATGTTTCGTATTCCAATATAAGTTATTCATTATATGTTTTTTTAGCAGACGTCATTCTTTTTTGAATGGCATATTTTTATCTACCGGTTTCGGATTTCAATAATTTTAATAAAGGCGAGTATGCATATTCTTTAATTTTGAAAATCGACTATAGACATGATACGTTTAAATTACTTAACCAGACCTTTTTGAATAAAATTATGATGCCTAAATATATATATATATATATATATATGTATATATATTAGGTCATCCCATAATTTCTGTCCGAATTTTATAATGTCTAATGGAGGTGAACATTATTTTTATGTTTAGATGCATTTAAACCGATCAAATGTCATTTCAGAGAACAATAAAATTAAATTTTGTTTGATTAAAACGCTGCTAACATGGAAGTACCCAAGAATCATTTGAGGCACATAATGCTTTATGAGTTCAAGAAAGGAAACTCAGCAGCCGAAGCGGCTAGAAACATTCACTCAGTTTATGAAGAGGAATGTGTGAATGAAAGAACTTGCAGAAGATGGATTGCAAAATCAGAGGTGGAGATTTCACCCTTGAAGATGAAGATCGAACCGGACGTCCAGTTGAGTTTGATGAAAAGCTTCCTGAAGCAGTTCTTGAAGAAAATCTGTTTTATCAATTGAGGAATTGGCAGTGGTTCTCAGTTCAAACCATACAACTGTTCATCGTCATCTTCAACAACTTGGAAAAGTTCCTAAACTTGGAAAATGGGCGCTTCTTGAATTGTCCGCAAACAACCTCAAATCCAGAGTTGACATCTGCTCTTCTCTCCATTCTCGCCAAATTGTTTCAACTTTTTTGGATAGACTTCTGACTGGCGAAGAAAAATGGATCTTTTATTGAATTGTTAAGCGTCCTATACAGTGGCTTGGTAAAGGGGAATGACCCCAGCCACAGCCGAGATGGGAACTTCATGGGCAAAAGTTTTTTTCTTTCAATCTGGTGGGATTGCCAAGGAATAATCCACTTTGAATTCTTACCACTTAATGCAACAATTAATGCTCAAATATACTGTCAGCAATTAGAGCGTTTGAACCTAGCTTTCAGGAATAAAAGACCTGCTCTAGTGAATGGAAAACGGCTGATGTTTCATCAGGACGATGCGCGACCACACACAGCAAGAATCACGTCAGAAAAAAAAATTATCATTATTATTATTGTTGTGGTTATTATTATTATTATTATTATTATTATTATTATTATTATTATTATTATTATGATACGAGCTCCTACACGAAAGTCATTCATAGATGTGACGCGTCAAAGAAAGTCAATAAACTGAATCTAGTACATGCGCTTTGTTTTATTGTATTAATTATCCTATTGTTATCATTACTATTTGGTAGCGCGATCAGGACAAGAATTCGGACCGGCATGTATATCACTTAATATATTTCATAATTTATTTCACAGAGTAAGTTATTCATAGTGTTAATCTAATTAAAAATCTCATCACTTAACATTATTTTCCCCATGTTATGCTCTGTATAAACATGTGTTCCTAATTATAATGCGTATATAAGCCGTGATAACGTTACTCAAGAAATATAACACTATGTAATAAATGTATTTTTCTTGTCATTTCTTTCATGAATATTGACTTTACTGATGTATCGTATTCATACCTGATATATATATGTATATATATATATATATATATATATATATATATATATATATATGTATGCATATATATATATATATATATATATATATATATATATATATATATATATATATATATATATATATATATATATATATATATATAGTGAAATGGATCACGTCCGCCAATGGTTTGATATATTTTTGTTTACTATTTAAATGAACTATATCTATAAAAATTACGTATAAACAGAATATATATATATATATATATATATATATATATATATATATATATATATATAGAGAGAGAGAGAGAGAGAGAGAGAGATAGAGATATCGAATATATATAGAATATATATACAGAATATATTTTATATATATATATATATAAGGTGAAATGAATCAGGTACGCAAATTTTTGTTTCCTATTTAAATAAACTATATCTATAAAAATAATATATAAACAGAATATAAATATATATATATATATATATATATATATATATATATATATATATACATGTATATATACATATCGAATATATATAGAATACTTATACAGAATATATATATATATAAATTATTAATAAAATATATATTAATTTATTCTAAAACCTTGTAAGCATAATCAGAATGTATATACATGTAATATATATATATATATATATATATATATATATATATATATATATATATATATATATATATATATATATATATATAAAGATTATTAATAATAAACATATATTAATTTATTCTAAAGGCTTGTAAATATAATCAGAATGTGTAGATTTCGGGAACTGATTCAAAACTGACCGGTGTATATTTAAATATCAATAATTTATTGTTAACAAATTCATTTAAAAAATAGCACTGCTATTTTGCCAAATATATTCTATTCATATATGGCAATGTTTATATATATGTATGGAATAACATTGACTTTTTTCATTTGGAAGTTAATTATTCAACGTTGTCTTCGTTTTGCGATCTCTCAATTACCTTTCCAATAATCCATAACTTAATATGATTATTTATTAGATTACCGATGCGATGTATCGCCATTCACTCCGAATTGATCCACGATAACACCTATCCCTAAGAATGTCGTAAGTCTAATGCAGCATCTTTAAATCTCTGGCATCTCCGTGAATTTTCATGAAATCCGTTGTTCTAATTCGATACGTGCTATAAAATGAGACTAGTGTGTGACTGGAAAGCAACAAAGAAAATGAGGGCAGCAGGGGGAGAGAAAAAGGTGTTAACGCAAAATAAACGAGGACGAATACTAGAAAAAACAATTAATTGCCGGTCGGGATTGAATCCGGTTCTTACCAGATAAGAATGGGAAATAAATTCCATTTTAAATGACACTACAGCGTGAGTCTTTGGCTGTGTAAAATAAATGTAAGGTTCTAATACTTGCTCATTAATAAGTGGCTCTTTCGAATTGTACCCAATGAAATATAAAACCTACTAGTAGTATAACCCGTCTTCCACTGGGTATCTCATTACTGGGAGTTTTTGCCGTTCAATTGGAGCAGTTTAAGTTTAACATCAGTCCACCCGAAATTCAATATTAGTAAGAACAATTGCTTGCTACTGAGGAACATCACCAAATGATGGGGGGTAACAACTTCAATGAGGGGCCCCTGAAAAATGCCGTTTTTGCGTTCTCAATCTTGCAAGAAAGGAAGCTCTTCCATGGACCATCATAATAATAATATACAATAATTTTTATTTATAATGTAATTTTTTTTATAATTCAAATAATCTTTTGCGTTAGATGAAACTCTCTAAATTGATTGTATGCTGTTTTTTCACAGCCATTAAATTTTGCCTTTTATTTTTGAGCAATCTGTAAAAAATCATTTTTTTTTCGATTTTTCACCTTCAAGGTTTTACTTTTTTCCAGCCAATTTCGACTCAAAACCGGCACTGAAAAATTGTCTATCAAACAAAAAAATAATAATCGAAAACTTATTAAAACTGTGGAAACGCATAAACAACATCCGATCAAACACACAGACGCATACATACAGACACACATGATAGATATAGATATTAAAAATCAGTTATATATCCTAATTCATAATATTCGCTAACAGTGGTCCTCAAAAGCAGAGGACATTCAAAACTACAACTCTGTGTGACATTTTAAGAATATTATAGAGACAGTCTTCTAAAACAAAAAACAAAACAAAATTAAAACACTTTTTGAACTATTTACATAGTTTGGACTGATGTCCTCATCTTTATTACCATATTCACGGACGTTTCGCCTGTTGTTCGCCCCGGCTTAGTTCACTGATGTACAATGTGGACTAAATAATGATTTTGTTTCAAAATTCCAATGTATATCATCTGAAGAAGGCCGGAAGTTGTAACGGCCAAAACGTTATATATATAACAATAAAGACGAAGACAAAAGTTCGAACAACGTAAATAATGTAAATAGTTACACTAATTACTCAGAAATTTAAACAGAAGAAACAAAACACTCTAAAAAGCTTTTACAAAGTACGCAGAAGTTATTCTTAATATTTAGTGAAATTTCCGTGAGTGCTTCAGTTAGACTAGGAATGGATTCCTAAAGATTCTTCATTTTCACACAGACGAGATGCAATTATACGTGGCTGAGCTCCAAACTTTCTTCAATTTTGTGTGTATTCTTCTGCTTCTCTTTAATTCTCTTCCCATTTACTCGATGATATATAAGTCTGTCATCTGAGCTGACTAGATACTCAATATGGTGGCATCGCTACTACACGCGATCTGTGACCGAAATCTCCGTTTGGCTGAAAAATCTCGCAAAGCCTGCTAGCAAAAATTAAATCAGCAGTTGTATATATTATAGAACGATTAAGACCACATGGATTTTTAACTAACATTATTGAAACAAAAGATACCCAAAACAACCAACCAACTGTCCTGAAATATAAATCTTTTCAGAACAACGCCAAAAAAATATATAAAGAAGGAAGTTGGGCTTTTGAAACTATTGTACGTTTATATTTGTGATTAATCTCAGCTCTGGGCAAACAGTGAACCCATAAACTGGTGTCAAAATATAAAAATTAAATTAGAAAGACAATACCAGCAATACATTTTCATAGTAAACAGAATAAAAAAAATGTCAGCAATGCATTATGGAAAAGAAAAATCACCAGCAATACATGGGTGACAAAAAAACGAAAGGTCACAAGAAAATAGAATTTCGGCATTGTATGATCCATAGAGAGTAGATATAACGTTACATCAACTAAACTCGTGAATGGTAATGTATAATATGCGAAGTTGAATGTTTGAAAATATTCTATGTCCCGATTTTGCTAGTTTGTGAATACCGACTTAACATACTAATCATATATTATCTAATATATATATATATATATATATATATATATATATATATATATATATATATATATATATAAATGGTGTATTAATAATAACTCTAAAAAACGATATATATATATATATATATATATATATATATATATATATATCGTTTTTTAGAGTTATTATTATTAATAATAACTCTAAAAAACGATATATATATATATATATATATATATATATATATATAATATATATATATATATATATATATATATATATATATATATATATATATATATATATATCGTTTTTTAGAGTTATTATTAATACACCATTTATATTTTAGTAATTAATAGGAGATTTTAAAATTCACATTAATGCGTTAAATTACAAGAAAAGAAAATATAGAGAAAAGAAATATATATATATATATATATATATATATATATTTCTTGGAAAAATCATTGTTATTCTAAAATAGATTGTTGATCAACTATTTACTTGCAAAAAACAGAGTATTATTCTCACAATCTAACGTATGTTTCGGCTATAAATCTTCCTTAATATGTGGAGAAGCCGTAAATAATAAATTAATCAATGAAAAATCCTTGAGGATTTAGCCCGCAATACAAGAATCATGTTTGTGTCTGTATTAATTTACGTACACATGTCTAATTTCGCATTTATTAAGTAGAAAGACTATATTGAATCCATTGTTCGGTCAGTAGCTCAGAAAACCGGTTTACAGAGACGTTCCAGAATCCAGAATCTTACATATCTATAAGTCTACCATTCGTCCATGCTTAGAATATTGCTACCAGATTATGGTCCGAGGTTCTTGCATTATACCTTTGAATCCTTGATAAAATCCAAAAAGAAATCAGCAATATTATGGCTCCTGATCTGTTGTTTCGGATTCATTCATTTTCTTACCGCCGTAATGTTGCCTCCCTGTGACATTTCTATAAAATACTTTCATAGTAATTTTTCGGATGAGCTCTTCGCTATGGTATCTAGACTTTATGAATTTAAGCACTGAAGGGAAACGAGACCTCAACAATTTCAGTTGAGTTGGTTAGATGTAACAGTAAGTTCTATGCTAACGGTTACTTTTCTCGTACTTCTCGCTTGTGGGTTTCCCTTGCAACTCCATGCTCTCCATCCAAATTTAATCTACAAAAATTTAAATTCAATGTTAACCATTATCTATTGTCCTCCTGATTACTCTTCTTTTGTTCTAGATCCCTAGTAATATTTCTCTTTTCTAATTCCCCCACGCTTAGTAAGCCCTTGTACCTTAGTGACTTTATTGCCTTGCTTCGAGTGAACTCGATTAACCTGTGCCCCAGCGTATACGTGTATATACGTTTTTCAGACACTGACGAAGAAACACGTCCTGGACATAACGTCCACTAGCCAGCTACAGATGTGTTTATACGTAGATCTATGCCTTTCTGAGCACAAAGCGAGTTCAATTGTCAACTCATAGGTGCAGTAGAGTAGTGAGCTACCGCTCGGGTACTTCAAGGTGCCTCACTTTCTTAGTAAGTAAATTAAAAACAAATAAAAAATTTCGTTTGAATCTCATAATAATTGGCGAGGAAATCGTTAAAATAAAATTGATTCTTAATTTTTTCAAGATTACAAATTACCTAATGGATTTCGACTGTTGAACCCTTTCTTCAGGATGTTTTCTTCATCTCACTCAGATAACATCGACACACACGTGAAAATCCGTTTCTTACCGCCTGAAAAATTGTATGCTTCGGCGCTTCATTTTATGTATAAACTTGCGGACCAGTCATAATTGAATTTATTAAGGAAATCGCCTTTTTACTAACGGACGACGTCCTGGGTATGACGATAAACTGCATCCGCGTCTGGGTATGACAATAAACTATTAAGTCATCCCATAAGTTCTGTCCGAATTTTAACTTTTTCTTAAAATGAACGAAATTTAAAGAGTATTTTATAATGTCTAATGGAGCTGAACATTATTTTTATGTTTAGATGAATTTAAACTGATCAAATGTCATTTCAGAGAACAATAAAATTAAATTTTGTTTGATTAAAACCCTGATAATATGGTAGTACCGAAGAATCATTTGAGACACATAATGCTTTATGAGTTCAAGAAAGAAAACTCAGCAGCCGAAGCGGCTAGAAACATTCACTCAGTTTATGGAGAGGGATGTGTGAATGAAAGAACTCGCAGAAGATGGTTTACAAAATTCAGAGGTGGAGATTTCACCCTTGAAGATGAAGATCGAACCGGACGTCCAGTTGAGTGTGATGAAAAGCTTCTTGAAGCAGCCCTTGAAGAAAATCCTGCTTTATCAGTTGAGGAATTGGAAGTGGTTCTCAGTTCAAAGCATAACTGTTCATCGTCATCTTCAACAACTTGGAAAAGTTCCTAAACTTGGAAAATGGGTGCCTCATGAATTGTCTGAAAACAACCACAAATCCCGTGTTGACATCTGCTCTTCTCTGCATTCTCGCCAACTTGTTTCGCCTTTTTTGGATAGATTTGTGACTGGCGACGAAAAATGGATCTTTTATCTAAATGTTAAGCGTCGTAGACAGTAGCTTAGTAAAGGGGAAGGACCCCAGCCACAGGCGAGAAGGGAACTTCATGGACAAAAGGTTCTTCTTTCAATCCGGTGGTATTGCTAAGGAATAATCCACTTTGAATTCTTACCACCTAATTCAACAATTAATGCTCAAATATACTGTCAGCAATTAGAGCGTTTGAACCAAGCTTTGAGGAAAAAAACCCTGCTTTAGTGGATCGAAAACGGGTGATGTTTCTTCAAGACAATGCGCGACAACTCACAGCAAGAATCACGTCACAAAAGATCGAAGAACTTTGTTGGGAGAAAATTCCTCATCTACCTTATTCTCCCGACTTTGCTCCTTCAGACTACCATTTGTTTCGTAGCTTACAGAATAATTTAGAAGAAACAGCTTTTGTAACACGGGACATTTGTGAGTTCTTCGAATCAAAGCCAAAAGAATTTTACAGTAATGGAATTAGTAAGCTTGTTAATAGATGGAAGGAAGTCATAGATAATCAGGGAAAATATATTGTTGATTGAATCTGTAATTAAATGTAACATTTGGTCACTTGTTTTCTTTATTCAAAATTCGGACAGAACTTATGGGATAACCTGCTACCTCCGCGTCCTCGGTATGACGATAAACTACGTCCGATAGCAAGGCCTCTGATAATACGTTTTTAAAAAAATAATGTTTAATGTTGGCAGCTGTACGTTTTTGAAAAGATAATACTACCAGCTATACGTTTTTGGAAAAAATAATATTAACATCTGTACGTTTTTGAAAAAATAATATTACCAGCTATACGTTTTTGAGAAAAAATCTTTTTACAGAAATGGATTTTTGACAAAATAAAAATATTACCAGGTAAAAAAGAAAAAATTGTTGCCGGCATTAAATGAGCCATGGAGGTTGATATGCCGTAAAACAAAACAAACCAAACCAAACTAACGTATGACGCGTTCGTAACAATATCAAATAAGAAAAAAGAAACAGCTTTCACATAACAATTTGATTTTATGTACATCGACTTAAAAAAAACGTAAACTGTGGATGTATCTAATTATCAACGGCTGGCCTCAATGGTGCGTTTACCAACAGGGGTTATTTGAACCAATTTAAGAGCATCAAACTACACAAAGGATACAATAAATAATGAAAAGTAGTGTTAAACATTCGCATGCAGAATAAGAACTGAATATAATAATTTCTGTAATAGAAGGATTGATAAGGAAAATGAAGGGGTGTTGGAAAATTTTAAAATCCTTTGTAAGATGTAGAAAGTTCTGCCCAGCGTTGCATTTATTTATTCCATTGGCCAAATTCAATGACACGTCTATCAATTAAATCCGACCTTACACCCGCAGAGAGACAGGCTGGACTCCGCTGGCAGCCGGGATATTAGCCATAAACGTCACCAAAGACAAGCACCGAGGAAGTGCAGTGGGCATTGGCAAGGTAGGGAGATTTTCAATGATCTCCTGAATCTCGTCGAAACGCGAGATTTTGATGGATCTCGCGATATATTTGATGTCGATCAACTGCACCTTAATGGGAAATGAACAGGAGGAAAAATGGCGCCGAATGTATATCAAATTAAAACAGCAATCCAAAAATGTCAAAACAAAATGCGCACAAACGACCCTGTGCTGAGGTGCAGAAAAGCCTGCATATGTACGCATCCATCCCGTTCCAAACAGGAACATATGCAATATGGAGTACAGTTATGTATATAGACCTCTACTTGGATAGCGCACACTTAAATATACATAATAAGAGTTAATCGTGTAAAATGTATGTATTTACTACCGATCATTCGCATGTTGGCGAGTGAAAAGAGATAACGCACATTAAAAAATCATTCGGAAACGAAATTTTAAATGATTATAAAAAAATTTCAGCAGCGCATGAAATATTTCAAATGCGTATAGAATTAGCATAATATGTACCAAATATTTAATAAATTCTTTTCATTGTTCAAAGTAAAACCGTTCTAAACTCTGATCCAGTTATAAAGTACGCATATATTAAAATCTCAAATGTAACATTATTCTATCCCACAAAAAATAGTTTTGTTTATGAAACCCACAATATTTTATTCCGGATAATAAACGAGATACCCAAAAGTCTATTCTTCTTCTATGTTCCATACCTCTTCAGGACGTTGGCGATCATGACTCTCTAATGTTTTCTTTGTAGCACTTAATAAAGTTCCTATTGTTATTATCCATCCATTTAATCAAGCTCATTAGGTGGATTATGAGATGATTTACAATGACCCACATGCCTAAGCATTTAGCTCAATCACATTATCAACGCTCTCATTCCTCATTATGTGACCGAGAAATGTCAAATGACACATTCTGATGTTAAGTATAAATGACCATTTTATTCCATTTTTCTCTAAAACAGAATCAGTAATGCCTTTTGTGCTGAGGTTGCGGCACTGTATGCCACAATTGGAGTGAAGGGAACATTTTAAAAAGTATTCGAATTGGCGTTATATAAATAAAGTTACAACTCATACCACTTGTTGGACTTGCTGGAATGTTGGTGATTGCTTCCAAACTGTTGCACAAGTTTTAGTCACTGATTGAAGCGCTGTGGTGTGCTGTGCTGCGTTAGGACAACAACGCACTAGTCACTTTATTTCCAAGTAACACTTTAAAAACATGATCGAGAATGCTGTAACGTTAATTTGTACCAAGTAACTTAAATGCGTATTTCTGCTCATTTACAATAATAACAGTCCCGATACTTTTGATCGCATCTCATATATATATATATATATATATATATATATATATATATATATATATATATATATATATATATATATATATATATAATTATTTATTTAAATATTATAACATAAATATGTTATAAAATCACTACAAAAATAGGCATTTTGTTTCAACACCTCCGGTGTCTTATCAAGTGATGATGTTGAATGTAGAATAAATGGTTTTAAAAGTTTCAAATTAATTAACGATCCTTCGCTAGGGGTAAACGCTGCTACATAAGCTATAATGACCATTCAAAATACAAGCATATGAGAATTCAAAACATTTGACAACGAAGCAAGTTTATCATAGATATTAAAAGCTTTAAAGTTGGGTACTAGTAAAATAGAATATGTCCTAACTAATAAGTATTAAATTATATGATAAAATCTATAATTTTAAACATCATAGAGATTAGATGTAGATTTGTAAATGGGTAGGGGAGGATGGGGTAAGATGAACAGTGAGTTAAGATGAACTAACGCTTGTATACGAGTTAACAGAGACCCCATAATCCTCTGACGTCAACACGTCACCACAGGTCTCTGAGCGATTGGCGCCGATTTATTGTCAGTTTGAGAGTTTGGGTGCGAAAATAGTGTTTTGACGATCATCAAGTGAACAGTTGGAAAGTGGGAATATCATCAAATACTCTGGTAAGTATAATTGTTTTCTTTTCATTGTTAATTACCGGACATTGAGTTGTTATTTGACTGTTCTTCTGTGCACATTGTTAATGGTTACAGAGTGGATTGACTTGCTGCCAGATGATTTTTTCAAGATGCCTGCCGTGGGGTAAGATGAACCCTTGAGCTGCGGGTAAGATGAACTGAACAGTGGAGCATTGGGCGTTGTACTTGGCACGATGTTTGAAAGATGCACACTTTGTGTGGGATGTTTGTGTTTGTGTGGAATAATGAGACCACTTTCAAATTAAATGTTTCATTTAACAACCACAGTTGCATCAACTGTGGACTTGAGAATCCGTATGTTATGATGGAAATACAGTATGCTGTGGTTTATCGTCAAAAGGATTAATTGGACCATTTTTTTGCCGCTTGTGTGACGGTTCCCGTTTAGATGATCTTGCTGCAACAATCTGTCATGTCAAGCGTTAGAGAGGACTTTGAAAATGAGGAGTTATATTTTCTGCAAGATGGGGCACCCCTATACTACCATCACGATGTAAGTTTCTACCTTGTGGAGATCTTGCCAAACAGGTGGATTGGACAAAGAGGTTTCGTAGAATAACCTCCGCGTTCACCAAATTCACTCACCACATTTATGGTCATATTTAAAAGACAAAGTATACGCTATGAAACTTTCAGCAGTCGCTGAATTGAGGGAAGCCATTGAATGTGAATGCAGAAAAATACCAAACGAAATGTTGTTGATGTTTGCAATTCAATTGCTGCGGGTTGGCTGAAATGTATGAACCAGAACGGACGTGAGTTTGAAAATAGGTGTTGACAAAACAATATATCTTATAATATGATCGACAGTTTCATCATTTTTTCCGCAGATCTTGCCTTTCTGGTTAGTTCAACTTTTGATTATGTGGCAGTGATAGGATCTAGTTGCGAGGCTTTAGTTATAAGGTGCAATAATTAGGCTTTCAGTCTCAGCTTTCAGCCCTGTACTCCTAAGCCTCTGATGTGTTTTCTGTTGGTACACATCCAACTGTTTCGTTCATTTTATGTATTTACTATGCAACGCCTTATCCTCCCAATTTTGTTGTAATTTCATTTGGTCAAGTTATTTTGCTTAGTACTGGTTTGGCATAGATGGTATTCGTTTCGTTTTCTTCTTCTTCTTCTTCTTCTTCTTCTTCTTCTTCTTCTTCTTCTTCTTCTTCTTCTTCTTCTTATCTTTATTATTATTATTATTATTATTATTATTATTATTATTATTATTATTATTATTATTTCCTTTGATATCTGGCGTTTACACATTTCTTTCCGGGTCCCGCCCAGGGACCTAAGATTAGAAATGGCATCATGACACTTTCCACTGCCAAAAAAATAAAAAAAATAATTACATAGATAAAGCCCTTCGTAAAGTGTGGGCTGTACTTGTCAGAACAATTTTTTGTATCTCTTTGAGGCATGGACTTCCAGGGATCCCTTCAATCAGCCTACTGGAATCTTTTCCAACCAGTCCAAGGGCTCCAACTACAACAGGAATTGTTGATGTTCCCATGTGCCACATTTTTGAGATTTCGATTTCAATGTCCTTGTATTTTGACAGTTTTTCGAATATCTTCAAAGACACATTGCAGTCTGCAGGGACTGCCATATCAATAAGGAGGCACTTATTTTGTTTGTGGTCTTTAATAACAATGTCTGGGCGGTTGGCTTTGATTGTTCTGTCAGTATATATTGTGTAGTCCCATAGAATTGTAACAGGTCCTATCTCCGTAACCGGGTCAGGGTGGTGTTCGTACCAATTTCTTCCAGTTTCCTTCCCATAGGAGTTGCAAATTTTCCAGTGCAGATATTGGCCCACTCTGTCATGCCGGGTTTTATATTCAGTGGATGCCAATATCGTGCAACCTGATATAAGATGATCAATGGTTTCTGGATATTTGTCACAGAATCTGCATCTTGGGCTAACACAGTATTTTAGTATATGTGCTTGATAATTCCTAGTTAACAAGCATTGGTCTTGTGCAGCAATGATAAAACCCCCAGTTTCACCTTTCAACCCTGCACTACGTAGCCACTGATGGGTGCGGTTTTTGTCTACGTCTGCTTGTTTGGTACGGGCAGAGTATTGTCCATGGAGCGGTTTATTTTACCATTGTCTCTTTATCTGGTCGGTCGCATTTCTCTTTGAATTTTTTTAAAAGTTTTTTGCAGCTTCAGCCGGTGTACAGTGATGCTTTTGAATTTATGTGTCCATTTGAAGCTCTTTTTTGAATTTTACGGCTTCCTTTACTACAGAGTAGAGACACTTACTACTTTCATGTTCCTTGACACATACCATCATCCAGTCTACTGTTTTTTCCAAGTATCTTTGGAGGCCAATTGTTGTACTTTTGTAGGATAGTTCTAGTTGAACTAGTCCTCTGCCTCCTTCGGATCTGGGCACATACAGGCGATCAATATCAGCTTTGGGATGATGCATGCGGTAGCAAGTGAGGAGCTTTCTCGTTTTGGCGTCCATTCGCTTAATTTCAGCTATGGTCCAGTTAAGTACATTAAAGCTGTATTGCACCACAGGAACAGCTAAGGTGTTTATAGCTGATATTCGTTTTTTTGAGTTTAGCTCGGTATTTAGTACCAGGCGTGTACGACTGTAGTACTCCTTCCTTACCTTCTCTTTCATTTGGGAGTGTTGTATGCCATCTCCCTCACTAATTCCTAGGTACTTATAAGCTTCACCATGCTCCAATTCTCTAATCTTCGTGGCAAAATCTAAATCTATTAAGGGTGCTTCTAAAATTCTACCTTTCTTAAATGTTACTTTAGCACATTTATCTAATCCGAAGCTCATGCATATGTCGTCACTAAAGTATTTTACAATATTAAGTAGGCCCTTCAACTCATTGTCGTCTTTGGCAAAGAGTTTGAGATCATCCATGTACAGTAGGTGATTGAATATGTTGTTATTTATTTTGTAGTCATAGCTACTGTTGTTCAGTTCATGCGTAAGAGGGAGTAAGGACAAACAAAACAGAAGTGGAGACAAAGAGTCTCCTTGAAAGATTCCACGTCGGATATTTAGTCGGTTGGATATGGCAGTGCCCCTGGTGTGACTAAGGTATAGTTTGGTGTTCCACATTCCCATGCTGTGCTTAAGGAAATTTAATACCACAGGGGAGACTTTGTACATTTCCAAAGTCTTAAGGATCCAAGAATGTGGAACACTGTCAAAAGCTTTACGATAATCAATCCACACTGCACTGAGATTTCTACGTCTGCTCCTGCAATTTTCCAGAATCATTTTATTTATTAGTAATTGGTCTTTGCAGCCATATGAACCCCTCCTGCATCCCTTCTGTTCCAGTGGAAGAATGCTGTTTGTTTCTAAAAAGGAGTAAGCACGGTTCGTCATGACAGACGTGATCAACTTATACGTTGTGGAGAGACATGTTATCGGTCGATAATTTTTCGGGTCATCTGTTTCAATTGTTTTTGGTATGAGGTATGTAATTATTATTATTATTATTATTATTATTATTATTATTATTATTATTATTATTATTATTATTATATACTAACGCATACTATCTACCGCACGGGTATGTGATCATTATCATCATCATAATCATCTCTGTTGTATATTCATTTCATTTTCGGTCAGAAATACATCATGACGTTATTCACTGAAAATTTGTGTAAAAAAAATAAAATAAATAAAACGCAAAATATAAAATATTTTAGATAGATAAAACGCTTAATTTTTAGAGATACTTTTATTTTGATACTTTTTTGAATATCTTCAAACATTAGAGTCTCCAAGAATTGCATTGTCAATAAGAAAGCACATTCTGTTTCTGTGGTTTTTGGTCACGATGTCTGGCATATTAGCTTTAATTAAGCTGTCTGTATATATTGTAAAGTACCATAAATGTGTTACACGTACTCTGTTTCTAACAGGGTCTGAATGATGTTCATTCCAATTTCTTGCACTTTATTACCGTCAAAGATGGAGATTATGCAATGCCGATGCCACGTTTTATAACATGGATGATAATACAGTGCACACTGATACAAGATGGTCAATTGTTTCTGGATATTTATCACAGAATCCACATTTCCTAGAAATCATGGAAGATTTGTATTTTAATAGCAGTAATTCGACCTTGCTAATCAGACGCTTCCTCTGTCGAAAATCACGTCAAGCTATATGACGGTTCCGTATACGATACAAGTTCTGTTCATATCACATATTTTCTATGAAATTTCTCGGGCATTCAGGCGGTAAATTTTGTTAATACTGTTTATTATAAACAGAGCATTTACTTCAATATTTGTATGTAAATAAATAACGCATAATATATATATATATATATATATATATATATATATATATATATATATATATATATATAAATATATATATATATAAATGTATATATATATATATATATATATATATACATATATATATATATACATATATATATATATATATATATATATATACATATATATATATATATATAATAGCTGGCCACTCGTATTCGTATAATCCCTATTGCAGATACTCGCTCAGGCACATTTGTGTTTGTTCAACACTCATATATATATATATATATATATATATATATATATATATATATATATATGTATCCACACAGGCACACACAAACACACACACACACACACACACAGACACACACATATATATATATATATATATATATATATATATATATATATATATATATATATATATATATATATATATATATGATAACTTTCTTAGAGTTAAACTGTAGAAATAGACAGTATGTATATAAATAAAAGACAGGAGTAATTTTCTCCAAATAGTAATCTACATCCAGGCTTTTTCAAATTTTCTAACAGAATTACTATTCTTTTAAGCCGACCTACACAACTGTATCAAGAAATCAAAAGAAACTTCTTGAATCCCTCAAAGCAACAATATTAACAATATTTCCACACGTGATAGTACGTGACGTAACTTTAAGTTGGCAATATGAATACAAGAGTGTTTTATAAATTCCTCTAGTTGATAAGGATATTTTGTTTATTGTTAATAGTTACTTTCGTTTTAATAAATTCATTCCGTTTATGACTTGAAAAAGTCCACATTTGACAAAACGCGTCGGCTAATAATACAGCCATTTGTATTTTACTTTTATACACTCACATACGCACACACACACACACACACACACACACACACACACACACACACACACACACACACACACACACACACACATATATCTGTATATATTCAGGGAAAATACCATGGTGTTTCTCTCTGAAATCCACTGGATTTGATCCTAAATCATTTGTAAATCACTGACAAGACTGTCTCAGCAGGCAATGTTACATCAGCATCGAAATCAAGATCGTCGAAGCTACCATAAGATAAAAAGAAAGAAGTCGACGAAAGCGACCTCGTTCTCCTACAACATTACTATGCAGTCAATAACATCAACTCTTCCATACAATAATTGGGCTACTTAGTCATCAACACGATCATCATAAAGAGCGATCATAAATATATATATATATATATATATATATATATATATATATATATATATATATATATATAATTCAAATTACGCTTTTAAGTAGGCGCCCGAGGGGGTCGTCAGTGATGTTTTGACTTGGTTCATCAGGGAGTTTCGGGTCTTTCAACATCATACTCCCCATCAACAAATCGACCCAATCAAGGGAGATCAAACCCTGATTCCCCTTCACTTTGAAACGCTAACAGCTACTCTGGCCTTTTTAAAGAATTAGACGAAGAAAGACCACGTATTCCGCACATCCGATTGGATGTTTGTACAACCAATCAGCTGCGCGAACTATCTTTTAAATGGCCCGCAGTGGGGACTGGCTTCTTTTCTTTTGGTGGATAGCAGCTTCAATGGATAACCGAGGAGGTAATCTTAATATTCCTAAGTTTATTCCCTTCCCTAAATATTGTATCGTTTAAATATTTGCCGTTTGTATTTTATTTGTCCTTTGGGGGGGGGGGCTTAAACTCAACCCTACTATTACATTTTATCGTTTAGCCCGATTCTTAAAATTTATTACAGGTTAACTTTAACTGGATTGGATATATTCGCTAAATTTAAATAATTGTCCATGAACATAGAGTATATCTCTTTTCCTGTACACACAAAAATAAAATTAGAAAGAAAATCGATAATGTAAAATAAGCAACATAATATTCCTTAACATATATATATATATATATATATATATATATATATATATATATATATATATATATATATATATATATATATGAAGATGATCTGGGAAGAGGATCGAAAGTACTTGGGAAATGAAAATAAAGGAAATTTAAACAGGTATAGCACATTTCTCTTATCATTTAACATCAATACACGGAAGGTTGTTCGTGAGTATGACCGGATTCTGTTAAAAATTAACAAACATGTCAGTAATTTATTCAATCAGACATGTCTAAAAGGGAATTTACTGCCTAAACACACACACACACACACACAACTAAAACAGTCACAAGCAAAACACACACAGACATATATATATATATATTTATGCCACAGGTATTTTTTTTACCATTCTTGGACACAGCTGTGCTTCAGATTGATGTTCTAAATTTTGATAGACTTAGCGAAAATTATCCTCAGTAAAAATAAGTTCAAATATTTAACGAAATGGGCATGCTTCTAAAAGGAAAGTTAAATGAATTACTTAAGATAAACCTATCTAAAAATGTTAGAAAGTAAAGATTAAACCAAAGTTTTATGTTTCAAAGTTTATATATATATATATATATATATATATATATATATATATATATATATATATATATATATATATATATATATGAGTTGGTAATTTTTTTTTATAAAAATGATAAAAGTTTTACCTAATGTTGGTGCCCAAAATCGCTTTGTCTTAGTAATTAAAATCCTACCAATCGCTACATAGGTCGGGAGGAAAAGATCATTCAGGAAAATTATATCGCATCAAGAGATAGCGTATAGAATCAGCTCAAATATCGACGGTAGTTCCCGCGGTCATGGACCGACAATTAGGGGTTTCGTCCGTAATGACTACCTCTTCGACTTGCACCGATCATAAAATGTATTAAGAAAATATCCGATCACTTTTTATGACTTTTTCTTTTTCTTCTCATCAATAATAATTCGCGGATGAGGCTAAGTAGCACTTTCATTTTATTGTTAGAGGAATATGTAATTTAGTTGCCGTCTCGGTGCTTTTTTTGCCTTCAATGTTCGCCGTTTGAGAAACATCTTGGCGTTGCTATGATATTAAAATGTACAATGTTCTCATGCTGTGAGCTGGGTAGGTTTACCGCAGTAATTTCTCAACAGATCCTTTCAAACCAAAATAGAAACAGATGATTCATATATATATATATATATATATATATATATATATATATATATATATATATATATATATATATATATATATATATATATATATATATATGTATGTATGTATATACTTTTTAGTGTGAGTTTATTCATTGATAAATATACAGGAGGCCGTCAGTTGGTATGGTTGATTTTTTGCGAAATAAGAATGAAGACGAGAAGGATTTTAGATGCGAAAGTGGAAAAACTAATTCACTGGATATACGTCACGGTGGTAAGCAAACGTTTTCTTTTTGTAAAGAATGTGTTTCTGATATGGAATAAATAGGGACCCGCACATACGCGCACACACATACACAGATGTACATACACACACACAGATATATATATATATATATATATATATATATATATATATATATATATATATATATATATATACATATATATATATATATATATATATATATATATATATATATATATAATATATAAATATATATATATATACATATATATATATATATATATATATATATATAAATATATATATATATATAAATATTTATTTCTATTACTATACCATGGAGGGAATCAATTTCGGATAATCTGTGATTTTATAACATATTTATGTTCTAATTTTCAAATAAATTATATATATATATATATATATATATATATATATATATATATATATATATATATATGTATATATATATATATATATATATATATATATATATATATATATATATATATATATATATATATGGGTGTGAACACATGAAGAAAGAAGAAAATCAAGATTTCTCATATGCATTTGCTTTTTTTTACTCGGTATCACCCCAACCATGGTAGTACAGCCACTAGCCTGCAAGGAGTTACAGGGTGTGGACGAATTACGAACAGAAATATTAGTAATGATGAGAGCGAGGAAAGAATAATCAGGACAGTAGAGAGCGATTTATGTTGCATTTCACTTTTTCAGATTGAAGTTGTCTGAAATGCATGGAGCCGAGAGGGATTTACCAGCACAACTGTAAATTGATGAGATCTTGACGACAGTCTAGTATTGCGTTTAAATTCGTCCATCTAGCTTCCATATCGAAGAGCTCATCCGAGCAATTACCATGAAAGTATTTATAAAAATCAAAAGTATTAAGAGGCAGTCTTACGGCTGAATCCGAACCGCCAGGTTAGAACCAATAATATTGCTGATTCTTCTTTGAAATCTGATCAATGAGCCCCAACTAATTAGCAGGGACACCGGACCATATATGATAGCAATATTCTAAGCCTGGACGAATGGTAGACAGAGAAAATTGTCTCGCCTGACACAGTGAACCTACTTTCTTAGAAGCTTACCTAGAAATTGATTTAATGTAGCCTTTCCACCTCATGTCACCTGAGAAATTTAGTTCGAGAAAGCGCAATGAGTCACTTTCTTGGGGTATAGCATAAGCCATGCTGATGGAAGGCGGATAAGGGTTTCTCAGATGATTAATGGAGGGGAGTTTAGTTTTGGAGACGTTTAAATTGAAATGTCATCTTTTGCCCCAATTAACGACGTTCTTGAGGTCGTTTTTTTCTACATCAGTTGCCTTTTTAACCGGCTCTGACTGATCAGCTTTAATATCGAATCAGGTGTAGATGGTAGTTTGTTTAGCGTAAATATCAAGTTAAGAGCTAACATCATCGGAACGGTCATTAATGCTGACTGGAAACAGGGTAGGACCAAGGATAGATCCCTGGTGAGCACCGGCGTTAGTACGAAATGGTGTAAATGAGTAGCCGTTCGGGAAAACTTTCATTTTACGATTTGATAGGTACGCTTTCGAGATATCTAATGATACAGCCCAGACTTCACCGCTTTTATCTAGAGCATGATTGACACTTTCCGCAATTATTTTTGATGCATCAGCAATGGATCTAGAAAAAGTAAAGCCGTATTTTTATCTGAGTAAAGGCCCTGTGATGAGAGATTATGAACAAATTCATCATTGATAAAGCTCTTTACGAGTTTCCCTAAACAAGCAAAAGGCTAGTAAGACGTTAGTGGGATGGGTCAGAGGGTTCACCGGACTTCATAACAACTGGAACAACAGATGATGACTTCCAACAAACAGGAAAGCAGGAGGCGGTGAAGCATTTATTATAAACTTTAGAGAGAATAAGAACTAGTTGGGGAGAACATATCGTAATGGCAATTACAGGGATGTCATAGCGTCTACATACTTTGTGGGGATCAAAGTTAGAGATGGTAGCAGAACGCACGGAAGGGGTTATATGCATATGAATCAACAGAGAATCAGTTCTTAGTTTGGAAGTTTGGTAGGGATACTCCAAATGAGTCAAGAGTAGAGTTTCGGGAGAATTTACGGCAGAGCATTCGGCTTTATCAAATAGATTGAAGATGGGGAAAACAGTGATCTTTCATTTATTTAGTAACCTATTGCAGAGACACTAGTAGTCAAGAGAGTCAAAGATTTTAGTGGCTATACGGTACCTCAACATTCTTTCAACAAACGGTGAGTTAGCTTCTTCGAGGACTCGCTTACATTTGTTACGAGCAGTATCAAATTGGCACTTCTTATGACGAAAGCTGTCACGCTGATATAGCCGGAAATAGTGGTTTTGGGATTCTATTGCAACCAAGCATGCTGGTGCGAACCATGGATTGCGTTTTACCTGACGATTTCGGGAAGTGATGAAACCGTCCATGCCGGCATTGACCCAAGATGAAACCTCATTTGTGCAATTTTCAATTGGGAGATTGAAGATGTCAGTCCAAAGGGCGTTACGAAGAAAATCCTGGAATGAATCCAAATCAGCATGCTGATAACAGTAAAAAGTTCTTATGGGTTTCCTCTTTCGTGGATGATACCACAGAGTGATCCGAATTACCAAGAGGGCAGTATTGTGAAGCTCGGCAAGAGCGAGAAGAGGCGTAAAAAAAGATCCAGTAGAGAATCATGTTGCTCAGTTTGGTGAGGGAAAATATTAGAGAAGTTCAAGATTTGATTGAGGGATTGGGCAATGGAAGAATCTAATGTCTGTTTACCGGCAGCATCAGTGCCTATATAATCTTTCAGTCACGTGTCGTGATGAGCACCGAAAGTCATCGAAGACAAAGATGTTCGCAGATGGATGAAGAAGAAAAATGCCTTTTCTATACAATCATGCATTGTCTCTAAAATAATGCATCTTGAGATGAGAGGGAGCTATAAAGAATAAAGTGATAGCTGAACGATTTTAGTAGCGAAAGAGGGAAGCACATAAAAGAGTAGTCAGCGGACTCGAGAGGCAATTTCGTCAGCGTTGTCCACTGTCGCCCCTACTCTATGCTTTGGCGTTGTAGTCTCTCCTTCGCCGGTTAAGTGCAGGGCGTGCAGTCCGACCCTACGCGAAATCGCCGTTCCTCGAGGGGACCGAGCCAGAGTTTCTGCGTTCGCCGATGACGTATCTGCTTTCTTGTCGTTCCGCAGCGACATTGTGGCGGTACTAAAGGCGCTTGTTCAGTACGAAAAGATGACAGGGTCCAAGATTAACAAGTCATCCGGCTTGCGGTTAGGTGCCTGGAAGGGGGTCGATCATCCGGGGCCCTTCGGTTGGACGGTCGTTCCTCTCCGCATTCTTGGAGTGTGGTGTGGACCCGACCTCCAGCTGGAGAAAAACTGGTCTGAAGTACGAGCAAATGTCGACGCGGCCGGTCAGACTTGGCGTCGATGGAGGTTGTCCGTGAAGGGCTGCGTGGAGCCGTGTGCCACTTACGTTTTCCCTCTTGTTCTTTATCGATTGTCCGTACTTCCTCACTGTGACGACCATACAAAGCCGCTCGAGTGCTTGCAATCCCCCATTTTATGGAGGAGACGCGGGAATCGTGTCGACATACAAGTGTGTGCACAACGTCTGTAAAATGGGATGCTGGGAATGCCACACTTGGCGAGCCACAAACACGCCTCATGTTTGACTTTCCTACGCCGCGCATTGGCAAGAGATTCGATTATGGCGGGGATTGTTAGTAACGCTTTCCCTTTCCTTACTATCATTCCCCCATCTCTCGGGTTGAATCGGATTTCCTTCGCGAGTGTCGGTTGGCTTTGTTGGCTGTTCCTCGGTCAAGTGACCTTTCTCAGCTTAGGAAGGTCTTCTATCGTCATTTAGTGGAGGGGGTCGCGAAGGATTCCTTAGCTCAACTTTTCGCCGGAGGAGTTTCGATCTTACTGCTCTTGGGCGCCAGCGCCGGATTATCTCAGTAACGCTGTGTTTTCGCATACCTGGCGATTGGCTCGGAATCAGTTGCCTCTCAATGACAAGGTCTTCATATGGGGCTTGGCGGATTTGCCAGACTATGAACGGTGTGGCATTAGTTTCGAAGAAACGGCTTCGCACGCCTTCTACTATCGTCCCTGAGTCCAACCCTTATAGGACAGTGTCGGCGAGTTGACGTTTCGTCTCGCTCCCGAAAAGCTCGTGCTCATTGATCGCGCATACGCGTGTGACAATGTGTCGCCCCCGTATTCTGGGGTGAAACGAATGGTGTTTCTGACGCTGCTGGCCACGTCCCGAATGGTGATTTGGACGACGCGAACGGAGGTAGTCTTGCGAGGCAACTGTCTTTCTTATCAGGATCTGATCCGATTCTTTGAGCATCCGCTCAAGATGAAGATTCATCAAAATCACAGTGAGGAAGTACAGACAAGATGAAGATTAGAGCTGATAGAAAACGATAGCATTCGACAGTCTTCTGCGAAAAGTGGGTGAAAGAGGCGAGCTTGGTTCGTTTGAACGGGGCTAGCCTTGATTTTCTCTTTTATGTCAACCTATGTCACATCGGCGCGGCTTTCTTTGGAGCTCTCCCCTGGTTAGGTGGGACTAGCTTTATGTACCAATGTACCTTTATGTACCTAGTTAATGTGAGTAAGTGTTGTTCTCGGCCTGTTCCTGGCCACATCTTTGGTTATGATCCAGGTTGAGATTCCCAACCTCCCCAGTTTGTTTTGGGCCCTATTTATCTCGTCTGCGTCGGCTTTATATTTTCCGTTGCCCGTGTGATTTTTTATCATTTTCCTACTCTCTTAGCGAGAGAGCTTTTTGATTTTGTCCCATGTCTCCGTTTCGAGGGTTGGGCGGGCCCTACTAACATCAGTTATGTTTAGTTCACTTTGTGTTGAATTTTAGTTTATTATTGGGTTCATCTCCCCGCCCTCTCATTCTTCATTATTAGATTTTTATGTATTATAATTTATTATCATTAAATTTGTATGGCATGAGCGCGTTTTGTAGGTTCCCGTTGAAAGAATGCGGTATTATGGTGTTTGAAGGATTGATTGGTGACGGACGAGTTTTTTATGGTGAATGCAAAAATTGTAATAAGTGAATGGGTCGTGAATCGGATTATCTATGAATCAGATAGGTAGTGTGGACCAGCCTCAACGCCTCCCCTTTTACGGCCTTGTGCCACAATTACGTAATTTTACATAATAAATATCTAGATAAGGCGAATGGAAATATGTATTTGGGATCAAATATTTCTGATTAAGTAAGGCTGAATGATGTTCTTAAAGATATCTAAGTATTCATTTTTAACCATCATGTCGCTGCATGAAAGAAGATCTGAACGACGAATCTCATAGGATTTCAAGAATCACATAAGAAAAGAAAAACTGTTCCACTAGAAGAAGAATTACTGGAAAACAGATTTCAGGGTACCGCGCAAAAGTCAAATTGTAGGTCGCGCTCTGTTTCTTAGAGAACCCATCAAAGGAAGGAAAGGACGTATAAAGGAAATCGCTAAAGATATAACAATTTCATGGCAAAGAAATTAAATTTCCCAAATTTATGACCTCCAGTCAAAAATACAAAACGGATCAAGTGCTGAACATCTAGGATGAATGTACGAAATGAGGAATGCATTATACATTGAATTAAACTTTTTGCATCTCAAAAGAAAATTTTGAATGACTGTGTTGCGAGTAAGACAGTTATATCATCCTCAGATCGAAAGCAAAGGACAAGTTGGTTATAGAACAGGAAAGACTGCGAGTTCCCAAATTGTTCAGCCATATATCCAAAAGAAGAAAAGTGACTTTGGAGTGAGCTTAATCAGTAATAATAATAACAACTGCAACTTCCAAATCAAAGACTGAACTAGTGACCAAATCAGAGAGTGAATATTAAGCGTCCAAAATATCTGGATTGACAGGAAAAAAATAAGACGTATCGCAAAACCAAAACGGAAGCAAAATTAGTAAGATCATCAAACACGTCAACAAGCAAAGCAGCAAATGTTTGACAGCAGTTATCTCAAGAAGGGATTGATGTTGAGACACCTTCTCAATCTGGTATTTAATGTTAAACTATTTAAGAAGCTGTTAAACTAAAAGAAGAAACGAAGAAATCCCGACACACAGAAAATAGGTCACTGCATTTTCATGGTAAAGGATAGCCAATAATATCAAGTGTTTGTTTTGAAGAATGAAAGAAGTTTAGTGACGTTAGAAGCATTAGGTCTACCAAACTGTGTAAAAATGATAATGTCAAAGGAATGTCAGCTGTTCTAGATGAATACAATTTATGGGAGAGCATAAAGACGATTATTGCGAACACGACGAATGTAAATACTGAAAGCAGAAATGGAATTGTCATCCAGTTACAAAGAATATCTGCTTAAAAGAAACTGGAGGAACCAACATTAATTGGGTGTCAACATCATATACGGGGCCGACTGCTACGCGTAGCAATGAATGGGTGACGAAATTGCAGGAAAGAAAACATCACTCAATATCGAATATCCCTTTATCCCTAAATATATACGAACATCTCAAGAAGAATTTCAAGAATCGTACAGAAGAGATCACAAAAACGGGAGGATGGCGTTATGACATGGAATTACTACTTCATTTAACTCGAGCTTTCCGCTTTTCCGAAGAAACTGGAGGAATTCATAAAGTGAAGTTTTATAGAAATATCTAATTAAATTAATGCAAGATGGAATTCTAGAGCAATACAAGCTCTTTTGGCATTTATTCTTCACCCAGAAAAAAGAAACTCGATAGTCGAAATTTCTGGATTCATCTCTTACAGATGCGCGGACTATTGACTCACTGATCGAATCTACAATGCCAGTGATTATCAGAAGCTATGTAAGAACAATGTAAGCTTACAAAAATCATTTGTCTCTGTAAAAAAAGTTTTGGAATGCAGAACCATGGAGAGTGGAAATTCCTAGAACATTATGCTAAATATTCTATATTATTTTTCTTTTTACAGCTATACTTACTTGCTGATGTAATTTTCTAATTGAATATGAAAGTTTGCAATTTTTGTTTATTGGTAAGTTTGTATGTTATGCTATAGCTATGAACAGTTAAGTACGTTACAATTACATAAGTAAGATAGTATTGCATCATTAGCAAATTCAAAAATAATGCCGCTGCAAGGTCGAAACTTTTGTTTATTTGTAAGTTTGTATGCTATAATATAGCTTTAAACAGTTATATGCGTTAAAAAAGGTAATATCAAGTTAAATCATTAGTAAAGTTTCGAATTAGGGAGACATTTTTCAAAAACTAAGACATATTAATGGCATTTTCATTACTTTTGAACAAAGTTTAATCGATTTATGAGACAGGAATATTTGAGTACCGAAAATTTATAATTTTAATATATATATATATATATATATATATGTGTGTGTGTGTGTGTGTGTGTGTGTGTGTGTGTGTGTGTGTGTGTGTGTGTGTGTGTGTGTATTTTGGCAGCAATCCGTCTTTCATGCACATTAAAAACGACTGACAAGGTGCTTTTATTTAGTTTATTATATAATTTCTCGTGCGATCTAATGTTTTTCTTTTCAGAAGATAAATTATAGAAAAACTGTCCGAATGTTCTTTTTATCCGAGCGCTTTCTGCTATACATTTAGGATTATAATTCAACTGTTAGATTGAGAAATAGTTTGTTATATGTATGTTTTATAAAATGGTTCATTTTTTTTTTGTTTCAAAACACGGTCAAGATATTATATCCATGTTCAAAGTTAATATTATTAAGTGTTGGTTTCTTTGTTTTTATTAATAAGGCTTCCATTATTTTTAGCCTTTTTTTGCATGTGGATGATGCTTGTCAGTCGTTTTTAATGAAATGTGCATATATATATATAAATATATATATATATATATATATATATATGTTTGTGTGTGTGTTTGTGCATAATATATATATATATATATATATGTTTGTGTGTGTGTGCCTATATATATATATATATATATATATATATATATATATATATATATATATATATATATATATATATATATATATATATATATATATATCCGTGTCTTAATCATGTCACCCCAAGCAAAGCGGGAGTGCCACTAGTACGCAAGGGTTTACATAGTAATTTTTCCCCCTGTACCTACGATGAAAGACTCGGTACAGGGGGAATTGGGGGAAGGATAAAAAGGAGAACGCAGATTAAGGCATCAGAAGATGAGGATTGACGTTGAATTTCAATTTTTGAAGATTGTAGTTATCGGGGAAGCAAGTAAGAGGAAAGTAATTTCACTGGCGGGAACTGTGAGAAAAGTAGCTGTTGGAGTAGAAGAGGTGTTTACATTTAACTGTTTTAACAGTAAAAGAGTGGAACATGGATGCCAACATAGTAGCACGCTTAAATGCATGCAGTCGGTGTACCAGCGAAAACAACTCGTCAGAACAGTTGCCATGAAAATATTTGTAGAAAAGACAGAGAGGAAACCACATCACGTGTTTGAGAAATTGACTTGAGTCGAGGTGAAAAGTCAGGACCGATCACATAGCAGATCCTTCTTTGGATTTTGTGGAGCCCTTAGATGTGAACAAAAGGGGCATCAGGCTATATATAGTATCAGTATTCAATACATAGACGAATGTTGGATTTGAAAATGTGTAGAATGGACTCTTCTGGCACGACACAAAGAATCAAATTTCCTTGCAGTAGATGCAGCTATTGATTCAAAGTAGTTGTTCCACCTCAGGTCAGTGAAAAGCGTGAGGCCAGGAACAAACGCATAAATTAATGTCACACGTTACACAGAGAAATGTCCAATCCCTCAATATATTTATCTCAGTATTGGCTTACGGTCGCATGACATAGGCACACCAGGTCCCGTGTGATCAACGAAGTTAAGCAACGTCACTCCTAGCCAGTACCTAGATGCGTGACCCATTTGGGAATACCAGGTGTTGGAAGCTTGGATGTCCGGGTGTTGGAATGGATAAAATCTCGGAATTGTTAATGGGGCAGCCAAAAACCAATTCCAGTTATGCTCATTATATTCACTTATGCGCAAATGCACTTAGGGAGAATATGTATTCAACTTCACTCCCGTAGCTATGGATTAATCAGTAAGACGTTCATCACGAAAAAAACATTATTTCCTCCCCCGAAAAATTACATACAGAAATATTTAGATTAAAAGCTTAAATAATCTATAGAGATTGATATGTCAGTAAAGAACCAAGCAACAAAGAAAATTTTTCAGTGTTTTCATTATCTATCTATCTATCTATCTATCTATCTATCTATCTATCTATCTATCTATCTATGTCTCTGTCTGCCTGTCTTTCTGTTTGTCTATCTCTCTCTTTATAAACTTGTGTTTGTGTATATATATATATATATATATATATATATATATATATATATATATATATATATATATATATATATATATATATATATATATATACACTGAGATATGCATACGCGTGTATAGATAAATATCGAGAGAGATGGAATGGAAATAAAACATAGAATGCACATACATACAAGTATATACAAAAAAATATAAATCTGAATAAAATGCATGCATATATATATATATATGCATATATATATATATATATATATATATATATATATATATATATGCATATGCATATATATATATGTGTGTGTGTGTGTGTGTGTGTGTATTTCTTTTGAAGGTCATGTGTAAAAGAAGTAAGTTTTTCCTCGTGATATTTTTTGAAGAAAATAACCAGAGAAATATAAATAATCTCCTTGGCGTCATCCGAAGCAAAGATGTATAAATATATCTTTGCCTGTGTTATTATGCAAAATTCTCTTATATTATTACTTTTCCTTGCTGTAAAGGACTTAAAAGAACTAGCATCGTATAATGTGCTAACAGCAAATATATTCAGTTTTATTTATTTAGAAATGTATGAACCAAGTTCTTGTTTTTCCTTCCTTTCGCTTATACACTTGATTCACCTTCAACGCAGCCGCTTTTATGGCAGCGTGACCGATTCGTTAGAACTTTAGAGTTCCGGACTTGATTCTCACGTTCAAATCTAACCAACTTCCCAGGTCGTTAGATTACTTTAACGTCACCAGTATATAGAGCATAAACTCAGGTATGGTGTAATATTTTATGATCTGTTATTTACGCAATATTTGGTTTGTCCCATTATACACACTTATGTTTTGAAGAGGTTAAAAATCAATCATTTTCGGTAGCCGTATTCTAATTTTAAGCTGACGTTCTGACGATAGCTTTGGTTAAACCATAACTGCACAGGTAAGCTCCTTTAGCCTGTCCCCTATATACTAGATCATTTCGCGTCCTGGGTAATACGATAAACTACATCTAACTGTAAGGCCTCTGATCAGGAATGTTTTGAGGAGCCTGGAACCAGCACTTAATTGCTGTTGTTCCCAGGTCCAACCTAACCTGGTGTGGGAAAACCTGTTAGGGTCCCAACTATGGGTAAATATTTAACCCCCAAACTGGAGTCAAAACACTATGAAAGTGTAAAAATAGGTTGTAATGCCAGATATACTTTGCAAAACAATTATTACTAAAAATAGATTATTACCAGCAATACATTTCTGAAAAAAAATTATCAGCAATACTAATATAGTCAGCATTAAATAACCGATTAAGGTTGATATGCTATAAAACAAACCAAACCAAACCAAACCAAACTATATTATTTATTTCTTTCGCTACATGAAGAAGAGAACGTCATTTACTATTTGCTCCGCTTGCAAATAAATTATATAGATGAAAAATAAACGATGATTTTCACCCTTTCTTCAATTTGCGTTCATCCTCCTTAGCTCGTCTTTACATTTCCAACCGGACCCCTTTTATATTATATGCATCTATACCTATATGTTTCAGTTGTCTTCCCTATTCTGTCTCCATGTTTGTCATGACAAAAGTACGCAATGTTTAGAATACAAGGTTCGTATACAGTGTCCATTTATAGTCCCAATAAACAGAAATAGCTCTCTCAAAGAGGAGAGTAACAAAACAAGGGGAGACCACTCTTGATTATTTCTAACACCGTTCATTTTAATTTATTATATTCTTTACATTTGCTGGTATTATTTTATTTTATACTTTTCCATTACATATTCTTAAACTATGTAATTGCATAATACATGCCCAGGATAATGCCTCGTAATGTAAGATTTGACTACGGCAGGCCTACTAGAATTCCTCAGAAGTTGGTGTCGCATTACACCAGAGCTATATGATTTTTTTCTTATAATTCAGCGCTCGCTATATACATGAAGTAAGCATGATATATGATAGAATACATCTTGAATGTCCTTCTTCCTAATGACTATACACACTTTTTTTTCCATTACCTATCAAACGCATTTTTTTCACGCATTCTTTTGTGAACATTTCAACGAGAATCTTAATTGACATGGTGATATCAGAATATCTTATGTTTTTAAGATTGTTCTCACCAATAATAAATCCTGGTAGGACTTCTAGTTTTTCGTTTGTTTTTTTTAATCACCCAGCTGTATAGATTAAATACATCTGTCGATAATACGTACCCTCTATCTATTATTGTACTTTCTCATTTAATTTTCTATCCGTATGCGTAAATCATCACGATGTTTATATATTTTCTAAATAGCTCCGTGAGTTGTAACTTATTGAATTGTTATACCTATTCTATGAAATATAGGTTTGCATTTTTCTACATTTGTATTTCTCGCACCGATATAAATATGATGACGAAAGCAGCATTTCCGCTTCCGGTATTATTCTGTAACGCTCTCTATTAAATCCTCATAAGTTTAGTTATGTAACGCATTTGGCTTACTATTTGATGGAGCTGGCATCTATCTACATCTGGCTACTTAGATAATATTTTGAAGGGTGTGACGCTTCTACTGCCTTATTGCAGGCGACTACTGTCGTTTATTTCATGTATTATTTTCGTGATCTTGCCGAAATCTTCCCCTGACGATATACTACATCCGACAAGGCATCTGAACGGGAGATTTGATGTTGGAACCGATATTGAATGGCTGTTGTTTCATGGTCCACTTTAACCCGGTGTGGCAGCACCAGTCATAGCCCCAGCTATAAGCAATTAGTCGAGCCCTAAACAAAAATCAACAGTGCATTTTTAAAATAAAATTACAACCAACACATTTTTATAATAACATTACCAACAATACATTTTCATAGTAAAATCACCAACAATACATTTTTATAGAAAAATACCAATAATTGCAACACTGAAAAGTATAAAAATAGATATTTATAGTAATATTATCAACAATAAATTTTTGTAGAAACATACATTATTAAAATAATTGTCAACAATACATTTTATAACCTACATATTACATATCTGAACACATACCTTTAATCTAATATTATAAAATTATGGCCAGAATATATGGTGTTGAAAGCTTAAAATTACGGACAAAGTAGTTAGATCTCTGCATGAAATTTCACATAGAGATTAACAAGCCCCTAAATAAAACCAACCAAATGAAATCGACGCTAGAATCACTAGTTAAATACAAGTTTAGTTTTGAGAAATGTTATGTATTTGCTAGTTTCACTTTCTTTGGGACCCGATGATTAGTCGTTAAATTTGACAATATATGAGTCTCTCCACAAGGGCTAATAAATGGAATGGCGCTTAAAAGCTACTTAAGTCTAAAGTAATTACGTCAGTGTTTTGAATCAGCTGACTTATCCTCCTTTGACAACGAAATACTTTCGTAAAAGGGTCAGTTAATAAATTTGTATGAGGCATCGTCTTTTGAGAAGATCATTGAGAAATACGAAGAGTAAATCCATTTATTGGCTGAGACAGCTTTGCGTCCTATTATGACGCGCCGAGACGTGAAATAGATAAGAGAAATTCGCTGCGTTGGAGAAAACGTATGGCCAATCAAAAATCTAATAGAATGGAAAAGCAGGAAATCAAATAAAACCAGCTTTCGATGTCTACGTCAGTGTGCGTGGAACAAGTAAATTATACTAACATGATCAGACAAAAATTATTGTTTCTTCTATCCTATTATCTGTTTATATGTCTTTTTTAACGTCCCGTTCTTTTCCAATTTATGATTTAGCTGTGCTTTTATTTTATTTTATTTTTTACGTGTGCCATATTAAGTAGAATCTATCTGGGGACTGTCCTCTTGATTGTAGGCATGTATAAAAAGCATCCCAATTTCTTAAAACTAGAATGATTCGGGAATTTGTGTAATAGTGCACTATGGTAGGAATTATAAAACAGGTGCAGAAAAGCTTCCCCCTGATCAATAGCTCCTTCCAGAAATAATTGATGTTTCATCAACAGATCAGATTTTCGAAACTGTGTGAGTCTAATGTTTCCTCGCACGTCTACGTACAATGTAAAAACATAAATTGTGAAATAAATTTCTATTGTAACTTCGATTTTCACCATGTCTTTTCGTTTTGGTTTTGAAATCTCAATTCCGTATTTCTTTTGAATTCTCGATTCCGAAATTCTTTTGAATTCTCAATTCCGTATTTCTTCTGAATTCTCAATTCCGAAATTCTTTTGAATTCTCAATTCCGAAATTCTTTTGAATTCTCAATTCCGAAATTTTTTTGAATTCCCGAATGCTAAATACTTTTGAATTCTCAATTCCGAAATACTTTGGAATTACCGATTCCTAAATACTTTTGAAATCTCAATTCTGAAATTATTTTGAATTCTCAATTTCGAAATTATTTTGAATTCTCAATAGCTAAATTCTTTTAAATTCTCAATTCCGAAATTCTTTAGAATTGTCATTTCCGAATTTCTTTTGAATGCCCGATTCCTAAATACTTTTGAATTCTAAATTCCGATATTCTTTTGAATTCTCAATTCTGCAATTTTTTTGAATTTTCAATTCCAAAATTCTTTTGAATTCTCAATTTCGAAATTCTTTTGAATTCTCAATTCCAAATTTCTTTTGAATTCCCGAAAGCTAAATACTTTTAAATTCTCAATTCCGAAATTCTTTTGAATTCTCAATTCCGAAATTCTTTTGAATTTCCGATTCTTAAATACTTTTGAATTCTCTATTCCGAAATTCTTTTGAATTCTCAATTCGTACATACTTTTCGATTTTCAATTCCGAAATTCTTTTGAATTCTCAATTCCGAAATTCTTTTGAAATCCCGATTCTTAAATACTTTTGAAATCTCAATTCCGAAATTCTTTTGAATTCTCAATTCCTAAATACTTTTAGATTTTCAATTCCGAAATTCTTTTGAATTCTAAATCCCGAAATTCTTTTAAATTCCCGATTCCTAAATACTTTTGAAATCTCATTTCCCTGGTTAAATATCGTCTAGACTGAACTATGTAAACTTGGTTACAGAGAGTAAAAATTGAAGTTCAAACCGAGAAGAAATCAACTGTAAACAACTTAAGACATTATGGTCAATCACAGAAAAAAGAAAATATTTTTGGAGAGCGATGATTATCTACTTCATGTAGGAACATATAAATGAAAAGGTGAACTAAAATATATCATCAAAACGTTTCGGCCATTTTGCTTTCTGGCCTTCAACAGATGTATGCCGACCTGGGAAACCTGCTGGGAAATATAACTGAATCTTTTTTTTTATCTAAAAGGAGAGATTATTTCCGTTCCGCTGCTTAAGAATTTCTCGTCAATTTCTTATTTTTAGTAATTCTCAGTTATTGTTTCCAGTGAGTCCGAGTATATACTGCCCGGCTCATGGATTGAACGCACAATTATTATGTCGACAAATTCACGAACCGACGCTGAAATTCCCTGGGATAATTACCTGTAAGTTTAAGTCATTGATAGATTAAATAAATTGTTCAAATTCAGAGTTCCTTGTCGGCTACCTAGATCGATATAATGCCGTAGTGGAAAACGACCGAGATGTTGTGTTAAGAACAGCGAAGACAAGGCTCATTTTTCGAGTGAAAATGGTGTAATTAATGATAACTGATTACAGAGATTTAGATAGAAATTAAAATATATTAGTAGAATGGTATGTATGATAATTGATCCACTTTGTAAAAACTGCGTTTCACAGATTAAATATTGTATACGTCTGAAATTCTAGGTATGGAACCATCGAAGCAGACAAGTCAAGATTTTCGATATTAGCTCAATCATAGTTGATTTTGGCCTGTTATTATTATTGATATTGTCTTTAAAGCTGCAAAATAATTTGGTCGAATCTGATCCTCGTTCTATCAGCGATGTCATTGGAGACGAAATGAATCGATATTTTCTGGGCTATGTTTTTCTTCATCTTTATTTATCATTGTTTGACAAGGTATGCTAAGAACTGAATATGATAATGATGAAATCAGTAGGTTGAGATCATTTAATATAAAAATACTCTTTTCGGGAAGACAAGATTCGGCGTCAAATTCAGACAAATTATCGGCCAGCATTCGTATTAAAACTATTCTTAGCATAACAATTGCAAAAAAGTATAGAAGTAGTAGACGATATATTTACTAAAATGACGGTGTGATTACATCACCAAGCAATACTTTTAAATTTGCAATAAAGACGATCTGAAAAAATAAAAAGTACATAGATTTAGAAAAGTCTTTGGACATCAATACTTTGCCGTTAGAATAGATTAAGAGAGAAATATCTTATGCATTTATAATGCATCTTAGTGATATATGTGAACATACAAAAAATATTAGACGCTACCATAGATTGTACAATTCACATTACTTAAAACTTTCAGTGATTGTGCCTTTTTACGGGTTGCTACATCCATTCCACCTGGGTTTGATTATAGTGTTTTATCATCGCCAACTCGAGATTAGTCACCAGTGAACTCTGTCTGTCCTGCTAATTAAGACATAACAGAGGAAAGAAAGAACAAATGATAAGCAGATGAAAAAAAATAGGACTTAGGAATTCTATTAAACAGGTTGAACCGTCCAATTCTGAATTATATAACGTCACCGAAGAATCGGTGTACGCCTGGAAAAAAGCGACACAGGGATCTAATTACGATGCAGAATTGTTTACTCTTTTTGATCTAACAAAATCTTTACAATATTGTTGTGACCAAGTATATGAGTAAGAAATAACAAAACAAGAGTTTTCAGATAAATTGTGTATTGAACAGAATAGTATTACACGACTAGGGAGTGTGTATCGGTTGACCAGCGTTCACTCTATATCACGGTTATATTCAGTGACCGCCGCCCTTGAGGAGACATGTGGAACAAAGTCGAGTTTATCGTGGGTCATCCGAGCCCGTAGGCTCGGCCAAAAAATCCCCGTAGAACCCGCATAAACGGGTTCGATCCTGTCTACCTTCCCGGACGAAATTCTGCCCTTCGGCACAGCCTCGTCCAGGTTCGTCTCTGCCCATGGCAGAGAGTTCGACAGGAGCTGCGAACAGTCACAGCCTCGGTAGAACACTATATCACGGTTTTGCCCCGAAGCTTACTTTCCTACTAATTATAGTAAGGGGAAGCGTCCACAATTGCCTCCTTAGAGGGAAGACATCACAGCAGATATCTTCAAAAGAACAAAGAAGCGAAATACACATATATTGAAACTGTGTTCACAAACGATCCTCTATTTTATGTGCCTTTCCCCATTCAGGACCAGGATCATCAAAGGTTTCCACAACTTCTTTTCCTTCGTCCTTTATTTATTCCTACCGGTTTTTTTGTATGACCACATCTCTGTTGCTTCAATTTTAATCCACATCTGTGAAGGAACTGTCCATCTTTCATTTGAATATACAGTGTAAGCCGGATATAAGAGAGTTGTCGGGACCGGAGAAGAAGTCTCTTATATCCGGTTTTCTCTTATATCCGTGTTTGGTCTATTTTGTTTTAAATTTGGGACCAGAGAAAATCTATCTTATATCCGGGTTTATCTTATATCCGGGTTTATCTTATATCCGGGTCTCTTATATCCGGGTTACACTGTAGAAGGATTGATATCGATTATGCACTCATTTCGTTGTTTTATAACGAAATGTTTTTCCCATTCTCTTCAGGATGTAAGCGATCGTGACTCTCTAATAGTACATAATCTTTTTTTAGCTATAGGTATATTTTTCCTTAGTATGACTCTCACTCCACTGTGCAGTCATCCATTTACACTAGCTCGTTACGTGGCGTGCTTGCTCCTTTCACCCATTTTGCTTTCGATCCTTCCGAATGATTTAAACCCTGTTTCCTCATTATTTGACACCAGATATTTCATTTGTCGTTTTCGTATTCTAAACCCGAGGGTCTTTTTCTTTAAATCTTCCTTGTTGCTCACATGTTCTGTCAGGCATTGACAAAAATTATTCTATAGAATCACGTCACTTCTCGTCACGTCTCCTCTTTATCTATGAGGAAATTGGGAAATAAGTTTCGCAGTCTTAGCCTGAGTGTGCCATAAACGATTCTTGATGCGAAACCAACAACGCAAGCGAACGTAACTAACAGAAGAACATGGCTTCTAAAGGTGACAACTTTTATACGTCGATGAAGCGTTCAGATCTTTGCAAAGGATGACAAACGGTGTAGAATACTTTGTGAATTGGGATCTGTAATTGTTGAAACTTGACTAATGCATGGAATAATAATGCAACACAAAATGTGCGTAGAACAAAATGTATTGAAACAAGAAAGTGTACACAATATTTACATATAGTCTTTTGTATATTCCTGGGAAGACCGTTCCTGGAGAATGTGTTGACTGAGTCGCAGTCGGGCAGAGTCTCTGGGTGAATCTCCTGATTCCTCCACTCTCTTCCCGGTACCAACCATATTTATATGGTCGGTACTCCACTATGCAAATTAGGTGGATCCTACCACAACAGTAATAAAATCTCCTAGGCAACCACCTCTCACTAAATCAAATATTTTAAAGCGTCAAAATTGGACCAAGAAATACATGAAAATTGACTTTTCTGAAGTAATTTTCACGGGCAATCATGTGTGACATTTAATGGAGCTAATGGATGGGCTAAAGGTTGGATTTTATTCAATTCAGACGTGGCTGTGACTAAAAGAAGGCAACAAGGTGGCAGTAGCCTTATGATATGGGTTGCAATTATCGACCAAACATTTATTGGACCATTCAGAGTTGATGAATAAGTTAAACTGAACAGTGCCAACTATTGCGATATTATTAACAAAAATTTCTTTGCATGGTACAAGTCCCAGACTAGCAGTTTCAAAGTGAACATTATATTTATGCAGGATGATGTCCTTCTCATGTATCTAAAAAGATACAGGAATTCTTGGAGCATAAAAATTCCTGGTGAGAAAATAATGGAATGACCACTATCAAGTCCTGATCTGAAGGCAATCGAAAATCTATGGTCAATTATGAAGATGAATTTATATGAAAGTTATAAACCTATGGGAAGCAGTTCAACTATCATGTCGCAAATTGAACCTGCTGAGGCAAAAAAAAACAAAAACAAACAAATGCAATGATAGAATAGATTACTAGCTATTATTGAGGAAAACAGACAATATATTAAAATGTAAAACTTTCAAAGGCTTATCTGCGTTTGCTATTTATTCTATGATAGGTGTTGATAAATTTTCGATTATTTTATTACCTTTTTTACTGAAATGGAAAATGATTATTTTTCAGTCGGCAGTTGTTTTAGAATACATGAAATAACTTCAATAAAACATACTGATACTACCGAAAATTTTAACTCAGCCTTTGTTTTGACATCTTTAAAGCTTGACAAATTTTTCTGACCAAATTTGAAATATTGAGGTTTATATGATTTCTTAATAATTTTAGTCAGTGCGTACATTTCGGTATCAGAAAATTCATATTATAAAATGATGTTTGTTCCCATCGAGTGCCGGTTCACGCTTTAAATAATTGAATTATTTCTGTTTGTTTTCGTAATATTCTGGTTTGTTGTCAGTCATTGGATAATCAGAATATGATACTAACTTATTGGCTTGTATAAAAAGATGGCTAACAAACCTAACTATATTATATCTTCAAATTCATTTTATATATGCCTAACAGAAAATGAAGAAAATTCTTTGCGACGTGCCTGGTAGTGTAAAAACTGAAGTAGATTTTATTTGGTCGGAAAATATGTGAATGACACACTTACGAATAAATCCCACATTGTTCTACTTAAGCGCTACTTCATGACCATTTTACAAGGGATGAATTTCCGCTTAAAAACATTGATCGTTTGTCGAAATATTCCTACATGAGTATATGGGCGAAACGGTATTTAATTTTACTTTTAATAATCTCACAACAAACAAGGCAGTAAATCTGCTAAGACGTAACGGATTACTGAATGTCAGAGACTATAAGCAAAGAAAAATAACATTATTGAGGAGAGAGAAGATAACGATTTATATTGCATTTAAATTTTTGAACATCAAAGTTGATTGCAAAGCAAGATGCCGGAAGTAAACTCCACAAGCGAGAAGTATGAGTTAGAAAAATATTAGGATAGAATTTACGAAGCCGCTAGCTATTACACCGCCGTGCCACCTGACCTGACCTAATAACTATATCTGAATTTTTAGAAACATCAACGAACCTTTTCACATTAAGTCCATAACGGTTATTTTTACAATTTGCAGTATTAACAGGGTCTAAAGTTATCAGAATAATACTAGAACGTCAAATCAGTCGAAATACTCATTTAAATTTTTAAACTACCGTCATATCTATTAATTTTCGAATTTCTGGAAAGTTCATATAAAATTCAATTTTTCTATCGGGGCCGAGAGAAGATTGCTAGCATGTAAACATTCCAATGCTTCATCGATCAAAAGATAATCTTTTCGTTCCCGTTTAGTATTTATTTCATATATTAAGAAAATGGTATATTATATAACACACTTTCCTTCTTTTGTGAATATTTGCATTTTTCATCCATTTCTCATCAAACAAGACGATCAAATCCACTAAGATTACTGAGAATGAAAGAAACAGAGAAAACGATAAAAACAGGATTCAACTATAAAGAGGTTGACGATTGACCATGTATTTAAATTTTTGAAGGGCGCATTTAATAGCAAAGCGAGAAACACTTAGAAAATTCTACAAGCAAGACGGGCGGGAGAAATAACTATTAGTACAGAAACTACGGTTATAGTTGGAAAACTTATACTTTGAAACGTTAAATCTCAGTAAGATCAATTTTTGGATGGAAGCTTTGCTTTCATCTTTCTTCTTTTTATTATGAAACAGCAGAAATAAATAAAAAAATTTTTTAAAAGGTTAAAAATTAAGCCTCTGAACTTCACAATAAAGTTTTAATAAACTTAGAGTTTTCCACAATAGAACCGAGAATAGGATCAGTGTTTTGTAAAAATTCCGATACTCTGAAGATGTTATGTCCAGAAAAGAAATAATCGTTATGAAGCTTATTTCAACTTTAAACTTTTTCAGATAGTAAGTCGTCAGTCGTCATAATGAACGTTCTTTGAAATCAAAGGCGGAAGTGAATCTAAGACAGATTTACAATTGATTTAAAGTCTGCGCGCTGATTAGTCACTGAGATAAAATTCTTTTTGAACGGACAAAAGTTTGCTGCCCACATTCGATGCACTCTTCTCACCTGATGGTTGCGTATCTATGTGGATTCCGTTTAACATAGAATGATTTCATCGGCAAGCAAAATCTTCTTTTAGAAAGATTTCGAGGGAGATATTAAGAACACACATTGTCGGAGTTCTAAATCATTTGGTAAGAACAAGAAAAATGGTTAAGAATCCAGTTTAAAAAAAAAAGAATGATAGGAGATGCATTACGCTTTCATCTCTCTTTCTCTTTCTCTGTTTCCTACTCTTTCTATTTCTGTATCTCTGTCTCTCTCAATTCCACCTTTTCTTTTTCTCTATCTCTCATTTCCTCTTTCTCGCTATTTTTGCTCTCGCTCTTTTTTCTCTCTCTTTCATTCTCTCTCTTTTTTCTCTCTCTTTCCTTCTCTCTCTTTGTGTTACACTTTATTCTCTTTCTATCTATTTCTCTCCCTGTTTATTTTCATCCTCTTTCTCTTCCTCTCTCTCTCTCTCTCTGTCTCTCTCTCTACTCTCTCTAATTCCACCGTTATTCATTCTGGTTCTTTTTATCTATCACGCTCTTCTCTTACTTTCCAGTCGAAGAAAGCTATTTCTTCTTTTTTTTAAATATATTTTATTTTTGCTTTCACCGTTCTGCTACGATAAAAGATATGGCAAATGAATCTGAATGAATTCGCTTTCGTGATTTTCTAAGTGAAAAACCCATGCAGAAAAATGACAGGTTAATTTTTTTCAAAAAACTTAAAAAAAAAAAAATACGAGATAAAAAAATCAATCTTAGATTGAAAGAAATTTCCTTGCTGAAAATGTTTCTATCAGTTAAATAATTTAATCGTTAAGAATTTTTTTCAAAAAAGCAGGATTTTGGTTAGAACACTTTTGATTCGCAGAAAAGCAGCACATTTCTTGTTTTCTGATTATTCGAGGCTGCTTTAGTTGCAATCCCCATTCACTCGTTTTAAGAATATAAGCTGATTCAGATTACCACCTGCTAGGCTGAGTGTAAAAAGAAATCTTCAATAAATACAGAAAATCCATTATATTCTTAAATTATCATATTCCATTAGTTATCATCTCAAACAAAATGAAAGAGCTCCCAGTTATTTAGACGAGAAGACAAAATCCTCAATCAAAATGTACATATTTAAAGACTTTGGACAAACATCTAATCAAAGAAACATCTGACTCACAAAATACAAAAGAGAATCAAGTAGAGTTAGACATTTTCAAATTCACTGAATATAAGGGTGAAAAAGTATTACACTCAATCAAAAGAGAAGTGAAGTTGAAATACAGAATCCAACCAAGTGTCTTCTTGTTCATTTAGTTTTCCTCGCCTTATTGTAGTGATTTTCCAAGCGTAGCCTAAATGCGGCACAAGGCCGACAGTATGGGGCACCCAGTGAGGATTGAACTCACTACCCAGTCGTAATTGTTCCAGCGAGACAAGCTTGTTAACTATTACACCACCTCCGGGTGCCCTCGCCTTATTGTAGGCAAGAAGCGAAAGAATTATTTAAGTGATATGTGTTACACTACAGCTTGTTCTTTTGTGTGTATAGAGGGAAAACCTGCAAAAGGCAACATATTTGGTAGTGAAAGATACAGATTTACGTACGCGTTATACAGATTCATGCAAATTCCTTTTATTTTAATATTTTCAGACGAACTAATATCCTCCATTTTATGTAATTATCAAAACGTTTCGACTGTTTTAACCTTAGGCCTTCTTCGGATGTTCTTTTCCCTTGGTAATAAATGCCATAATTCTTTAAATTCTCAGCGTAATGTAGAAACAGTTCGACTAATATTGGCGCTCCACTTTCCCGCTATTTTCTATTTTTGGCCCTCTGTTTTTTCTTATCATCACATTTTTACTACGCCTCAACGAATACAAAACTGGAGAGCCACTCAATGTATAGACTTGCTAAATTAATTTAGTGTAAAGACGTACAAGGAGGAATCAAAAGGTACAGGTTATGAGGATATGTAGGATCGATAACGGGTGATCCTCGACTTGAAGGAAGGATCCTCACAGGAGTAAGTTGAATAATGTAACAATGAGGAAGAGGCTGTCTGAGTGGAATTTCTTTATCGCTATAGGCTATGAGGAGAATGAGGATGAGCTGATTGAGGGTACGGGGCATGGTGGTTCCTAACTGTGAATGTCTGTAACTGTGTATCCAAAAATTGTAATTAACCCCAATAACTGCCATGAAAATAATGATGGAGTAGCGATTGTCTAGCAACGTTTCGTCTATGGGGAAAGGGATTGTAGGGTGGAAGACAAAGTCGCTTAAACGTTTGTGAATTCGTTCGAGACTGTATAATGAGAGCTGGGCAGTTCCAGCCTAAATACCCCATTTTTTCGTTGGTCTGGCTTTTATAAGCATGGTATATAGCAGGAGCAGTAAGATATATAGGAGAGCCTGTTGTGGTATTGTGTGTAGCTAAAACCCAGCTAGCGTAATGTCTGCGTTATACCTGGGCAAGAACATCGGATACAATCGCTCGTCAATGGCTACCCAAAGAAAGGAAGACAGAAAGAAAGAAAGAAAGAAAGAAAGGAAGTGTGAAAGAAAGAAAGAAAGAAAGAAAGAAAGAAAGAAAGAAAGAAAGAAAGAAAGAAAATTTAACCTAATAACCAGACGACGGAACAGGAAGAGGTTGGAACATTGTATAAAAGAAAGAAAGAGAACAAAGTACATTTAAAATGAAAAGGAATACGAAAAGAGGGGAGTATAAGAAAGAAAGAAAGAAAGAGTAATTAGATTAGATTTCAAATCATAGATTACTTAATAGCAGATTTATAAATATCCTAATACTGATCAATAGTCAAATACTAATACAACAGAACATTTTAAGTGTAAGTCTTCTTGTTATTCTTCTTCAGATCTCTCCACATCTTCCTGTAGACGTTTCATTAAGCAGCCACATTGAGAATATATTCGTTGATCATGACTGGACAAAAGTCGGGGTTTAGGTTAATTTTGGTAATATTGAATGGCCAGTATTTTAACCATTATGTTGAGCGAACAAGGTCAGAAAAGTGATCAGCTGCCAGGTTCTGGTAAACTAGAATTTTGGTGGCACTTCCATAATCCGTAGTACTGTTTCCATATATATATTTCCCTATGTTCTGAGAGCGTTCTTTGGTGAATCGTTAATGTATACCTGTAGAAGGGTAACGCCAAGGATATAGCCACATGTAACGCCTGCATTGAATTTTGGTGATTCTATGGACTGTCACTTATCAACGTCCTTTCTGGACCCATCCCATAATAAAAGAGAAAAAGAGTCTAAATGCAAAAGAAGATAAAAATATTATGGATTACTCCACACTCAAAAAGTTCTGTGGAACTACTTTAAATTTGGGTTTTTGCTAAGAACAACTAAATAGTGATAGTAAATGATTTAATTTTGTACAGATTCTCAACGTATTTTTTTCGACCAATACAGCGAGGTGATTTTAAAAGAACTAGAAAGTCTATCAAGATTTCTTTATCAGCGACTATAATCTTAACTCCGGCAGACACGTGGATTATACTGTACTGGTTTCAGACTCACAATGCTAACTGAAATACCACATAGACATTGAAGAAAAAGAACGCAAGCAGTAAATACGAAAAAATAACTGAGAGAATGCGTGGTCTTTAGCTTGATGGTTTCTTTGGGGGGGGGGGTGCACTAGCAATATCTGTGGGTTATTTAATACCCAAATGCTATATATGCTTATGCAGTCTTATTTTATTTTTTTGGAACAAATAGTGATTTAGTGATATAAGCCTTACTAATTAATCTATAGCTGGTTGGAGAAGAGGTGGATTCATAACATTCCATCGATTATTTGTGCGTAGGAGAATCTAACTTAACTGGAATTGGTTCTTGGCTCCCCGATAAACAATTCTGGGCCATTATCCATTGCACCAACTGAAAACCCGAAATTACACCACCTGTTAGTCTCCAAACGGTCATCATTCTAGGTAATGACCAGGCTCGGCGTTGCTTAACTTCTGTGATCGTACGGGAACAAAATGTATCTTTACGTCCCTCTTCAGTTAGAGAAGCAACCCAAGGTACGAGATTCGATTTTGAGACTTGAGAATAGAAGAATGTATATAGATGTTGTGGATTTCGACAATGGAATCCTGCACAAATAAATAAACAACGCCAGTAATTGAGATAGAAAAATAAGTGCATTAAACGTAAGAGTACAAACTTTAAGTGAAGATTAGTAGTCCAGGAATGCGAGTTAGTAGAAAGTATATGTACAAGCCTCTGTAAGTGAAGCGGTAATTATCTCTCACTCTCTGGACTCTCTCCGTATCTCTCACCCTGACTCAACATATCTCAACCTGCAGATATTCTCTCTGTCAGTCTAAGTATACTTCGGACGAGTCCATCTCGTGTAAAAGGGACTGCCCCACAACAATAGATTTAAGTATGTACGAAATATTATAACAGACAAATGGAACTGTTACACAGAAATCAGAAGACGCATCTCAATAGGGAAACTGACTTTCCGACAACGAGACCAAATGTTAAGTGAAAGCAAAACTGCGTTGGGTAATAATGCTTAAATGCTATGCAATGCAGTCGACATTGCTTGATCAATTAATGAGGACAGATGGCTTGGAAAATTTGAGTATCATAAAACATATTGGAAGTAAAAGTGGCAGCCGGAAAGCAACGAGCTTTAGAGAATGGGCGTTGGAGCAAGGGGGAGGAGCAATGGCAAAGGGACAAGCGTGGGTGAGAATAACAAAGCAGACGTGAATGTGGGAAGCTATGATGGACTCCAGAAAGAACACGTCACATAGAAGAAGAAGAATAACTAAGTGGAAACTAAGAATTATCTCAAAAACGACAAGACACACAGTTGTACGAATAACTGTAAGCCTTTATAATGAGTATTGGGGAAGTCAAAATCAAATGCACTTATCTTATACACGTAGATAAACACAAGAAAGAAAAATGTCACACAGGGATCAAAATAGTAATGGTAATGTTAGCTGTTTCCTTAAAAGGAGATTTTCGGCACTCATTGACCGAGACGCCATTTAATACTTTCCGCTGAAATTTATCAAACATCTCTCTGAAAACATTTTTTCCTGAAGAAAAGTTTTTCAAGAGGAGTAGCTGTTATCGCCATTTTCATTACTGATATGAAGTTTCTTTCCTCGTCTTTTATTTGAAGTAGTGTGGAATGTCAGTATCTTGATTATGTCATAATTTCCTCTTCTCTTCGACTTACATGTGATATACATTTTATTTGTTGCTTTTCTTGAAAGTTCAAGAGTTATTTGGTTTCTGCTATGTGGTACAGTCCTTTTTTGTGATTGTGTAGCGCCGGTCCACAAGGTTGGAAGATACACAGGCATCACTCACTCAAACTGTATGTATACAGATGACAGTCTAGATATATCTAAATGACACTCTGTCCGCTGGGGCTTCAGAATATGGCGACTGCACCTCTGCAGATGGGTAATCCCCCACACTACAATGAGTTCTGCTGTTTGCCGTGTGGGGCGACCCGTAATGTCTAGAGACGCGGTTCTGGTGGTTGAGGGCTTCAAGTGTTGGACTCGATACTTCTGATTCCCAACTCACCAATTTAGACCTTAGCTTGGACTAGGTGGGCGGTCGGAGAGGTCCGTTACGATCAATCGGCTGGTAGCATCACACCCTAATTTAAAATGCCAAGAGCCATTCAACATATAACACATAATGATGAACTCCAGCAATTTTAATTCAATTCGCTTGAAATACTACAAAACCACAAATTCAAAAGAACTTCTTTTCAAAATATTGATTAATTTTACATATTTCCATTCCTATCAGAAAGTAAACTAATTTCTAAAATATAATGAAAAAATATTTTTAAAAAAACAGCAGACTTAATATTTAAATAATAAAGAAAGAAAGTTTTCGACAGTCGAAAATACTACACTTTGTTTTAAAAAAGCAGTAAATGGCCCAATGAGTTGATATGCCGTAAAACAAATCAAAACAAACCAAGCTAAACCCAATATATCTAAACGGATTTGGACCTATACATGCCATCCATATGAAAGTCTCCATTTGACGAAATTATTTAAAAGTATGCCTCAAATATCATGTTAATGTTTTGGTTTTGTAACATTTTGCATTGTTGGACGAAATTGTCTCCAGTGCAGCCAATTCTATCTTTATTTTCCTTACCTCCTATACTAAATCTGTTATAACAGATCTATACACCATGACAAGGTCTCATCATTTTAAGTTCAAACTACCTCTAGTGCAGCCTATTCTATGTTCAATTTCATTACCTCCTATACTAAATCTGTTATAACAGATCTATACACCATGGCAAGGTCTCATCATTTTAAGTTCAAACTACCTCTAGTGCAGCCTATTCTATGTTCAATTTCCCCACCTCCTATACTAAATCTGTTATAACAGATCTATACACCATGGCAAGGTCTCATCATTTTAAGTTCAAACTACCTCTAGCGCAGCCTATTCTATGTTCAATTTCCCCACCTCCTATACTAAATCTGTTATAACAGATCTATACACCATGGCAAGGTCTCATCATTTTAAGTTCAAACTACCTCTAGCGCAGCCTATTCTATGTTCAATTTCCCCACCTCCTATACTAAATATGTTATAACAGATCTATACACCATGGCAAGGTCTCATCATTTTAAGTTCAAACTACCTCTAGTGCAGCCTATTCTATGTTCAATTTCCCCACCTCCTATACTAAATCTGTTATAACAGATCTATACACCATGGCAAGGTCTCATCATTTTAAGTTCAAACTACCTCTAGTGCAGCCTATTCTATGTTCAATTTCCCCACCTCCTATACTAAATCTGTTATAACAGATCTATACACCATGGCAAGGTCTCATCATTTTAAGTTCAAACTACCTCTAGTGCAGCCTATTCTATGTTCAATTTCCCCACCTCCTATACTAAATCTGTTATAACAGATCTATACACCATGGCAAGGTCTCATCATTTTAAGTTCAAACTACCTCTAGCGCAGCCTATTCTATGTTCAATTTCCCCACCTCCTATACTAAATATGTTATAACAGATCTATACACCATGGCAAGGTCTCATCATTTTAAGTTCAAACTACCTCTAGCGCAGCCTATTCTATGTTCAATTTCCTTACCTCCTATACTAAATATGTTATAACAGATCTATACACCATGGCAAGGTCTCATCATTTTAAGTTCAAACTACCTCTAGTGCAGCCTATTCTATGTTCAATTTCCCCACCTCCTATACTAAATCTGTTATAACAGATCTATACACCATGGCAAGGTCTCATCATTTTAAGTTCAAACTACCTCTAGTGCAGCCTATTCTATGTTCAATTTCCCCACCTCCTATACTAAATCTGTTATAACAGATCTATACACCATGGCAAGGTCTCATCATTTTAAGTTCAAACTACCTCTAGTGCAGCCTATTCTATGTTCAATTTCCCCACCTCCTATACTAAATCTGTTATAACAGATCTATACACCATGGCAAGGTCTCATCATTTTAAGTTCAAACTACCTCTAGTGCAGCCTATTCTATGTTCAATTTCCCCACCTCCTATACTAAATCTGTTATAACAGATCTATACACCATGGCAAGGTCTCATCATTTTAAGTTCAAACTACCTCTAGCGCAGCCTATTCTATGTTCAATTTCCTTACCTCCTATACTAAATCTGTTATAACAGATCTATACACCATGGCAAGGTCTCATCATTTTAAGTTCAAACTACCTCTAGTGCAGCCTATTCTATGTTCAATTTCCTTACCTCCTATACTAAATCTCTTATAACAGATCTATACACCATGGCAAGGTCTCATCATTTTAAGATCAAACTACCTCTAGCGCAGCCTATTCTATGTTCAATTTCCCCACCTCCTATACTAAATCTGTTATAACAGATCTATACACCATGGCAAGGTCTCATCATTTTAAGATCAAACTACCTCTAGTGCAGCCTATTCTATGTTCAATTTCCTTACCTCCTATACTAAATCTGTTATAACAGATCTATACACCATGGCAAGGTCTCATCATTTTAAGTTCAAACTACCTCTAGTGCAGCCTATTCTATGTTCAATTTCCTTACCTCCTATACTAAATCTGTTATAACAGATCTATACACCATGGCAAGGTCTCATCATTTTAAGTTCAAACTACCTCTAGTGCAGCCTATTCTATGTTCAATTTCCTTACCTCCTATACTAAATCTGTTATAACAGATCTATACACCATGGCAAGGTCTCATCATTTTAAGATCAAACTACCTCTAGTGCAGCCTATTCTATGTTCAATTTCCTTACCTCCTATACTAAATCTGTTATAACAGATCTATACACCATGGCAAGGTCTCATCATTTTAAGTTCAAACTACCTCTAGTGCAGCCTATTCTATGTTCAATTTCCTTACCTCCTATACTAAATCTGTTATAACAGATCTATACACCATGGCAAGGTCTCATCATTTTAAGATCAAACTACCTCTAGTGCAGCCTATTCTATGTTCAATTTCCTTACCTCCTATACTAAATCTGTTATAACAGATCTATACACCATGGCAAGGTCTCATCATTTTAAGTTCAAACTACCTCTAGTGCAGCCTATTCTATGTTCAATTTCCTTACCTCCTATACTAAATCTGTCATAACTGATCTATACACCAATGTCTTCGCCTTCCTTACTATTGATTAATTTAATTCCACATCCTGATTCTTTTATGAGGGATTCAGGATGAGATCTGTCACTGCTTCTCTTCCAATTTCAGATCATAATTTCTGATTTGGCAAGGTTTGTTTTTATTTCTAATTTTGGAACACTTTGTATAGGATTTTGATTTTCTGTTCAAGATTATTCTTATCCCAACTATGAATACTATGCCGTCGGCATACTCCACTTTATCATCGGTACACTAGCGCCGGTATAGAAAATGGGATCTGTTTCCTTTATTAGTAGATTCGTTTGGGATATGGTATATAAACAATGCTCATTTTTTCACATCTTTGTTTGGAAATGCGCAGGGCGTAGTCGAGGAAAATATAAAATCACGTGAGGCTTTCATTTCCCACTGGTACTATTGCTGATGGAATTTGTCCGGGTCCTTGTTAAACATGTATGATTTGGGGGACCGATAACGTTCCTCTGTTTGATCGATGCATTCACTGGATTCGGAGCTTGAAATAATGTATGAATGCTAATATATTTCTTTTCCCAAAATGATCAAGTTATAAATAGAATATATCCCTGGTATTACAGTCAACACTTCAGAATGACTATGTAATGCCGAATCTTATACGAGGGTCATTCAATAAATAAGGCGAATTTTTCGGTATAAGGACTTCTAATACAGATGGAAGCTTACTTTCTTTTTCAACGTAGTCTCCCAGCACTGTCACACACTTTCCCCATCTGTGCACAAGCTTCCGTATTCCCTCAGCATAAAAATCTTTGGACTGATGTCTCAGCCAGTCGCTCACAACACTTGATTTCATCGTCACTTTTAAACTTCGTGCCTCTCGTGAACGCTTTCAACGGACCAAACAGGTGAAAGTCTGAAGGGGCAAGGTCTGGGCTGTAAGGGGGATGAGGGATCAGTTCCCAGCCCAGCTCGTTGATGGTCTGCACCGTTTGGGCTGCTGTGTGAGGCCTTGCGTTGTCATGATGCAAGAGACTGATGACCCCTGCGTTTGTTCTTTCAAAGTCCTTGCAATGTCTGTCAGACTGAATGAGGGCATTGACTGATTCGATCACTTCAAGAGACCTCCCTTCTGTAGGCCTCCCAGGCCTGTCTTCATCCTCAACACTGCTCCGTCCTTCTTTAAACAATTTAGCCCACTTGTAGACATTTTTTGGGCTGAAACATGTGGCACCATACACAGTTGACATTCTCCTATGAATTTCAACTGGTTTGCACCCTAAATCAACCAAAAATTTGATAACTGACCGCTGTCCAATCCTGGAGCATGCATCTTGGTCGGCCATCTTTGTTAATCGCCAAAACTCTCAAAGATTTTTTTTAATCTGCAAAAGAAATTAAGTCCATGTGAAAAAGAAGTAAAACAAACAAAAAAAAAAGAGTAAGCTTCTATCTGTATTAGAAGTCCTTATACCGAAAAATTCACCTTATTTATTGAATGACCGTTGTATATAGTCGTAAATAATGGAAAATTTAATCACAGATAAAAAAAAAGATTAGAAGCCGAAACATTGTGAACTTATTGACATATGCTTAAATTATCATAGCCAATTTCTAATTGAATTTGAAGAGTTAGCATTGTTTACAGTAGATATCCCAGAGCGCGTAGTGTGTACTCAGTGGACATCGGACGGGCAATAACCGTACAGTACTAAAAATAAGAACGAAACTACATCCCTAAACGTGGGGAGTGGACGGGAATTATCTAACTTTGTAGATTGTGTGTTTAGCCCAAATCCTGAAGGGCGATTGCGGATAGAGACAGAGAGACACACACAAAGAGAACAAGAAAACACGCTTAGATAATCCAAAGACAAACCAGACTCTACACGTATCTGACTGACTTACATGTCGTTGTGCGATTTAAGATAACGTACAAGAGAAAAACCTTTTGACTGAATTTGAAATGAGAGAGTGGAATAATGTATTACTCTTACTCTCAGGCAGAACATTCCCTACCTTAGGATGTGCAATAAACTATAGATAAGAAAAGAGTTAATTTATAAAGAAAAAATATCAGATAATTCTAATATTTTACCGATTTTTCGGAAATATTCGGCAATAAATAAATCTACTTTTAAATTTTTGTAGAAATACATAAGGTGTGTCATTGAACTAAAATATATCTGCGCACATGGAAATGTACGTACAAGTGCAATTTAAATTAAACTGAAATAGGAATCTGCGTCGTGGAGGCTAATTTTACTTTCAGTCTGGTAACAACCCCTGAAGAATTAGAAAATTAATATAATCCGGCTCTTAAATCCATCTGTATTTAAACGGAATACATTTTCTATATGGACAAACATTTTAGTTATGGAAATAGTATCATCATCCCTTCAGCTAAGCGACAGGTACTCAAATTTATGAAATTCATAAGACTTTCTTTTATAGAGTCATCAGTAAACAGATTCACAGGTCATTATTGCCTCTCTGCGATTTCATTTTCAATTTTACTCGTGTCAAGACTTGGATCAATTTACTAAAAACAACTGATATTTCATTTCGTAATTATAAATTACATTTATTGCCCTATTATTGTCAGAGTTTCATGAATATTTCCCGCGACTTATGTCCTTTTCCCCTGGTGTTTGCTTAATTAAATTTCGAAAATATTCCCCGAAGGCAATATTCAACTACCTTCCTGAGAGTCAGTTCATTTTCATGTCATTACAATTTATGTAGACATATTGAACTTATTCAAATGTTACTAGGTTCCTCTTAAATGGAACGTGCAATCCAACTTTCATTCCTCTCGTAAAACACAGTGAGATTTACCAACATTAATATATAATCACCAATAATTATATACTATGTTAATTAAGTAATATGTATTTAAAGAAGTGTTTGTTAATCTGTCTATCTATCTATCTATCAATCTATCTATCTATCTATATAGATAGATAGATAGATAGATAGATAGATAGATAGATAGATAGATAGATAGATAGATAGATAGAAAGAAAGAGAACAGGCTGAGATAGATAGATAGATAGATAGATAGATAGATAGATAGATAGATAGATAGATAGATAGATAGATAGATAGATAGATAGATATAAGTATGTCCATATGTGTGGAATTTAAAAGAAAAAGCAGCAGGTATCCGGTGATAAGGTGAAAAATTAAAAGAAAAAACATAAATTGTTCTTAAGTACATATGAGGCGAGAAAAAAAACTGTAAATTTAACACTCCTCCTCCTCCTCCTTCTTCTTATTATTCACATCCTCCTCCCTCTCTAGAGCATACGACGTAGTGCGTTTGTTTTTATTTCTGAAAATAATTGTTGTTGCTGCTCGCTCGAAAGTCACATTTCTTCTTTGAGTGGATGGGGGAATAGTTTTTGAACTCGCAATCTTTGCAGTTCTATATCCAATATATTATTTGATTTCGATCTGAAGATGATATAACCGTCTATGCTTATTACACATCCATTCTATATGTTCTTTTTTGAAGTCAAAAATATAATTCAATGGATCATATTGCCTCATTTCTCACGTTTATGGTAGGTGTTCAGTACTCGATCAAGTTTTTGAGTTGATAAAGTTGGGAAATTTTATTTCTTTGCCTTGAACTCGTTATATCTGTAGCGTTTATTCTATACATTATTTCTTTCGTTTGATGGATGTTCCAAGGAACATATAGCGACCAACAAGCTGTATTTTTAGTGGTATCCTGTTTTGTTTTTCAGTGATTGTTCTTCTCGCGGAAAGGTTCTTCTTTTCTTATATGACTCTTGAAATTTTATAAGAATCTTCGTCCAAATCTTCTTTCTTTGTGTGGTAGATGTATTTTTGTCCGACATTAGGGTTAAAAATGAATACTTGGTGATCTTTCAACAAATCAATCAGAGTTATTAAATCAGAAAGCGTATATACTCTGAAACAAAAAGAAATATTTGATCACAAACAGAAAGCAGTTTTCATATTCGCCTTAAATAATCACAGATCAACCAGCGCTTATAGAGTCCCACACAATGCACGTCACAATTTCCCAAAAAATTCTGGAAGGATCCAGAAAATTCTAGAAGTATCCAAAAGTTCTAGAAGGTTCCACAATGTTCTTTGATGTCGCATAAATCGCAGTAGTTATATATGACACTAGCAGCATGGCTCGGTATTGCCCGTGCTTGATTCAAAAATCGTACGACTCTTACAGCAATCATTATCACTTGACTTAAAATATGTTTGCCCTTCCTTGCCTTTAAAGGGGTGTCCTTTGCCGTGCTGATGTTGCTACATGCCTTACTTCTTTCCTATCTCACACTGCGAATATTTTCTAAGCTCTATACTAAACATTATTATCTGTTACGAAAAAAAGAACTAAACAAAATGAACACAAAACGATCAGCTTTAAAAAAGGACTCGTAACTGGAAAAAACGAATGAAAAAAGAATGTTAACAACAAATACTTTTCACACCCAACCCAGTTTTGCGGAATCAGAATCAACGTTGAGTTTAATCAAGGGAATGAGTCAATTGGAGTAAGGTGCCATGCAGATTTAAATTTTTCCCACTTGTGACGAATGCAGCTATCGATTTTTTTTGCATGCTAGCATGCTAGTTAAAATACGTGTCAGTCAGCTGTTGGCTCTCCCACTGGTCAATAGAATCTTCCTGTCTATTCGTGGCATCCAGCTATAGGCTCTCACTCTGGCCAGTAGAAAATGGCCGCAAATTACATGAAAACTGCCGTAGAAGCATGAAAAAGTTGATTATTTCCACTATCAATGCGAATTGGGAAATGCAAAGTCGGTCTTCGCCTTTTCACTAACTTGGAGCATGTGCATGTAAATTTTGGTGCAAATCGGTCGAAGATTGCGGCTGTTCATTCGTTACACACACACATATACACATCCTTCCTTTTATAGATAGAGATTAGAAATTTAGAAATTAGAAATATCGTGTTGCGGGCGACATCTTTGACAAATAAACTTAATTAAAACTTTCTTCATTATTTTTTAGAAAGGTTCGTCTAATTGCAATACCGGAAATCTCTTATTTTACAAAAACACAACAAAAAAACATCATATATATCGGGTGTAACAACAAAATTGTCCAAATTCTGTAACAGCATGGGATAATTGTTCACCCCACAAAATGTTTAATATCAAAGAAAAACACTAAACTAATTGAGTTTCTTATTTCCCGTTTTTCAGTTAAGAAATTTAGACTTCTCCACACAATGTGTCATAAGAATCACGGAAAACATTTTTAGTTATTCAACTAGAAAAAAAGGACAGATTAAACTCGTTATGTGTCAGCCACAATATGTCTTCCCAACTGAGCAATGGGAGAGAAAAATGAGCATTCAAGCTTTCAGTAATAATACCATCATTTATACCCTGACTTCCGGCTTAAAAGTCCTTTCACAGACCATCAATTGAAAGATGAATATTTTTAAGAGGTAACAGTAAAAAGAAAACTTGATCAGCGGCCTATTTCATCTAAATACATTCTTACTGTCCACAGTAAAGTCGAGCAGTATTATAAAAAACTCGGAGAATTCCAGTAAGATTTCTTTATTTTAGCTGTTCAAATCTTAATATAACAATTTGACAATATCTCTCTATATTTCTGAGATTATGTATTATATACACTATTTACATTATTCACAATATTGTCCTCATCTTTGTTGCCATATTTATCGGAACGTTTCGGCCGTTATACGCTCCGGCCTTCTTCAGATGATGAGAATCTTAATGCCTGCATGAATTGTGCGCCTCCACTCTTCGATCACAAGCATCAGTTTACTAGTGATAATCTTCTATATAGAAGCCCGCAAGACACTCTTTTGAACAATCCTTGGAGTACTTACTTTGTTTTTACTGGTGACGGGTTCCGTAGAGAAAGACACTTTAAAGGTTTTACTTGTTTATTCTGTTGATGTCACGATGATCGGCATAGCTTCATCGGCGAAGTTTCCGTCGATGAATATGTGCTTCGGTGCTGATTTCATTGGCCTTTTCGATATAAATATTGTATGGTTACCCTATCGATACCAAAAATCAGTTTTAAGCAGCGTACGTGGAAACTCTCTCCAGAGCGTCTTTGTGTCATGTTTACCAGTACCAGATTGCATCATAACCACTCTTTGTACAGTCTGATACTAAAGACGAATGCTTTGCAAGACCAAGAACGATTGTCCATAAGAGCTTATTTGCAGTTCAGTTTGAGCGACAACATGACAGTCATCGGCAAACGGAAGGTCTCAAAGAAAGGTTTAGAAGTCTTAGATTTATCAGAGAAGTGTCGTATGTTGAATAGTTTACCAGCTGTACGATATCAAATATGCATACACTGGTCACAGTACTTAAAGTCACCAGAAGCAAAACAGAAAAAAAGAAAACAATGTCAGAGCTACAGGTTGAACTTGCTTGACGCCATTTCTTAGGTTGATGGGTTTTGTATGTAAACCATTAATATTAGCAGATATATCCATGTTATCACGAAACGTTTGAGTGATATCTCCTCGTGTTCAATGTTTCCGGAGTAGGAAAGCCTTTGTAAGATGAGAGGAAATAGAACTTGTTGTTATTCATACGACCTCTCTTGGACTTGTTTTGCTTGAAAAACGGATAGTTATTGTTCGTTTAGGCACACAAATCACGTTCTTTGGTGAGAAGGAAAGCAGATGCAATGGGAGCTTAGAAATACATGGCTTGGTGCCCACTGGCTCTATTAGCCCACCAGGTATGATGAACACCAGGCCGTTGATTAGGTTTCGTCTAGTAAATGATGCATATATAAATACATGCATAATTGCATAGAGATATCAATAACTTGAATCAGGAAACGAAAATGCAGTGTTTATTTCTATTGAAAAAGATAGACAAGCGATCACAGTTTCGTTCTTTCTAACACACAGAAATATAAAAAAAATTCCACAGTAATAATGTTTTATATTTAATTCTCATTTTTTCTTTTATGTCTGAAAGAATGCTCACATGCTAAATGTCTACGATAAATGTATTTTGTCATAGAATGTGTGGATACTTCAGCTAATAAAAATGCTATTACAAGAAAGAAGTAAGCATTTCTCTAATTATCTAATGTAAAAACAATTCATCCTGCTATATTTGTTATTCTCATCAGCCAAAAGGTACACACACACACACACACACACACACACACACATATATATATATATATATATATATATATATATATATATATATATATTATACCCACATACAGCAAAAACACCTGACAAGGACAATAAATATTACAGCAAACAAAAAACTTATAAGAAAACCAGTAGACAATAAAAATTCTTGGTGACGGCACATTTTTCATCACAAGAAAAACATGGGCACAATTAAACTTAACTAAATGCCGTTTCGATACCTACCGTAAGGTGCATTTCTTTCAATCAGATTTTCTGTTGTCAAGACAAGTGGGCATTAGTTTCACGGTTAAAAAAAGAGATATCAACTGAAACACGTCTCCCTGTTAAAAAAAAACATATATAGTATTAAAAATAATGTTTGATAACCATTAAAATGATTAATTTATTAAATTAATACGTTTAAGATCCGGGGCCGAATATATAACTATGCATCTATAGACTCCGAATTTCTCAATATGTTTGTGTTACGCAAGATAGTTACACATGTTACTCACTGCATTCCTCTATCTCTCACTCTCTCTGTCTATGTCTATGTCTCTGTCTGTCTGTCTGTCTCTCTCTCTCTCTCTCTCTCTCTCTCTCTCTCTCTCTGGTTTCAAAGTACTGTGAGTAGAGAAATAATATAGCTTAATTTAAATGTGTCTTTATTAAATATTTTATGTAATTCGGAATTTTAGAGGAAGTGTTTATTAAGTAATTTAAAAAATATCTTCCCTGTTTTACACTTGACCTCTAATTTAAAAGAGGGTTTAAACCAAATAATATTTTTTCTTTTTCTCGAATTGTTCTTCATTTGTTGTTTTATTTGAGATTTAAATTTCAGTTTGTTTTTTTGCCCCTCTTCATCCTTTCATATTGTTTCTTTTTATCTTCGAAAGTTATTTTACTAGAGGAATTTCAAGATAAACTGGACTCTATTCCTTTGGGGATGAGTTTTAATATACTCGCAGGGTGATTAGATCTAACATTCTAGTATCTTTAATTTTGTGTTGGGTTTCATGTATGGCGGAGACACGTCCAGTTTTCAGTTTTAATTCTACATCCAAATATTTGGCAGTTTCCTTATTCATATCTACTTCTATTTCAAAGTCGAGGCATTTGAAAAGTACTTTTCTTCAGTAAGGGAATCAGCACATATGCTAGTCCACAAAAATCTCCTGAGCCGACCAAACATAGAAATGAATACATAATATGAACCAGTAATTAGGAGTACCAGAGAAAAGCGATAATAACAAAGAATTGCAATATGAGCTCTGTTAAAAACATGTATGATAACAGCAAAAAATTGCAATATGAGCACTGGTAAAAAACGGTTGCTGAGACATTAGGTTTATAATATCCAGAAATTAATACACAAATGTCCTCAGGGACACATGGCACGGTGGATAAAGGCGTTGGTTTAGATCCAGTGACAGGACACAAAGAGTGTGAGTTCAATGTCCGTGGAAAATTTGCAGAGATTAACATGAGATAACTGATAACTGACATGGCATGTGGAACTAGAACAGTCTACCCTAGTGAGCGAAATAAAGGGTTCAGTTCTACATTCCAACCACCTGAAGAATGCCGGAGCGTACAATGGCCGAAACAAAGATGAGGGCAATAGTCCGAATTATATAAATAGAGTACTTTTCTTATATCGTCATTTGTTCTACTGTTGTCTGGCACTATCATCAGTCCGTCATTCCTATACATGCCGTAGTTTATTATATGTATAATTTTGTTGATTTCATATGACATTTTAACGGAGAAAAATGTGAGCGCGGTCAAAAATGAACTCTCCCGTTTCGAATGCGGACCGACATTTTCTAACCACTTGTAACTCGGTGGGTTGAAGCATTGTCATTATATTCGTCTAAGTTTTGGTGTAACAAAAACAGGAGGAAAAGATTCTATATCAATGTTACTTGCAAAATACAATCCCTATGGAAGGGTGATTCTCCTAAGCGTGGCAGAAGGCTGAAAGTATGGGTCAAGCAATGAGAATCTAACTCACGATTCAGTTGTAACTGATCTAGTGAGACAAGCTTGGTAACTATTGCACCACGTCGAAGTGTCTAATCATTTTCTAAACGTAGTTTGTATGTGGCTCACGGTCGAAAGTATGTAGCCCCCAGTGAGGACCGAACTCGCGATTCAATTGTAATTGATCTAGTAACACAAGCTTGCTAACACTTACATCGCGTCAAAGTGCCCAATGGTTTTCTAATCGTTAGTTATATGTCGCTACCGGCTTGGTAGCAGTTGTTAGGTTCTCAACTATTGGATCAAAACAGTATGAAAGTATAAAATGCATTTTTATAGTGAAAATAGAAGCATTACGTTTAAATAGTAAAAAGAAATTACCATTTTTGTTATAAAAAAATAATATTAAACCTAACAAGTAAATAAAATTTCGGCGTTAAATTACCCATGGGAAGTTGATATACTGTTATATAGGAATAAAATGTCGCTGCCGAAAGTAAGTAGCACCCGGTGAGGATCGAACTGAGTATTATTGTTGTAACTGATCTAATAACTAAAATTTGCTAACCATTACACCGATGTGACGTAATCATCCATTATCGGATGCATACTGGTCGGTCTTTCTATAAGTTCTACCTTTAAAGCCACATCAGCGTAGGTAAGTTGGTTTCGTGACTTTCACTTACTGAAGTCATGCCATGTGCAAGACATTCAAATGTGTTCATTTTTTGTGAATGCTATCATGTTACAGAAAGCGAGAGGCGTTGACTTTGGTTATACCGTTATAAACACCTTACGTCACGCTCTTTGGCCACATGTATTACAGCAATAACCCATTCAACTGTTGTTATTCATTTAAGCAATACTACCCAAAGATTAATTAATTTAAGTTCTGTGTTTCCTGCATACATTTCAAGTTCAGCATTTTTAATGTTTCGTTTTAGCTTCATAATTCAAACACAGTTATCATTTGTATTCAGAAAAAAATTGGAAACTATCTCAAACGATTCCCTGCTAATTATGCATTCACTTTTCAAATTGAATACCGAAAAAGAAATAAAAATTTAAAAAAAATAATAAGAGTTGAGGTTTAAAGATGATATGAAATTTACAGACCAATTACGATGATGAACACGTCAACCATGTTATGTTACAAACAATAATAATGAATACATTTTTCCAAAAATCAATGAAATACTAAAAATGATTCATCCGTAAACTTCAAATGAGAGTGGGAAACTGGAAAACATTTTGACCGCGAATGTATATTTGAGTAAAAATTTAATTGTACTTTATTTTTTAATGAATTAAGTTCATAAAGAAAGACGTAAATGAATTACGACATAATATAGTTGAATTTCTATGCGATTACACGGTGATGAGTCGATATATCTATCGTTTTAAACGGAGCCTACTAAATGTCTGCTCCTTTAGCACACAAGCAAAAACTAAATTAAGGGCAGTCCTCTCTCAGAAAAGTTTGATATTTTAATCCCTTTGAAGCCAAGAAATCATACTATGAATTTTTATTTCTACTCAAGATTTTACCATGTAAGCCCTATTGAAATGTATGGTGCGATGGTGCCGCCATGTTGTCTTCTTGAAAAATGGATTTTTTTTTTTTTTAATCATTTCACCCCAAGCAAGGCGAGAATTTCACTAGGGGATACATGGAGTAAAAAACATTGAGTATAGGGAGGATGGAGGAAAGTACGAAAGTTAAACGTGATTCAAGAATAATGAAGATGGTGAATGGCGTCGCATCTACATTTTTGAAAATTATAGTTATCAGGGAAGCGGGTAAACGGAATTGAGTTCCACAGGCTGGAGGTCCAGTCTCCCTACAACTCCCTATGCTTCGGAGCTAGAAGGAATCCTTATCCCCTGACAATCCCCACTTGTGACCATGTACTTCCAGGTATTTACACAAACGAGTTAGGGATGTTACTTAGTGTTTTCTACTCTCATTCTTGCAATCAATACGTTTGGCAAGTGTCATGATCCTCGGGCCTTCTTTCCTCCTTTTGTGTCCCAGATAATCAATTTGTTTCTCACTCTGCTTCTTGTTCGAATCTTCCCCCCTTAAAGCTTATTAATTATTCATATATTCCGACCATTGTATTCAGCCTTCTGCATTACCCATTCTGCATTATTTTTGTCTAGATTATCCTCAACTGTGGAGATATTGTCCAGCATAAATTGGCACATTGCAGGATTTACATTGCAGAACATATATATTGTGTTAATGTTTATTTTGTTTTACAGCATATCTAAAGAGATGGGTAATTTAATGCCGACACATTTTTAGGATAGGTCCGTAAGAATAGAATATGTATTATTTTCAATAAATCAGTTTGTAGATCATTTTTCATTGACGTATTTTTATAAAGAAGGTTTTTGTCGAGAGACATATGTATTGCTAGTAATTATTTTTTTTTCAAAAACATTTTGCTGGTAATATCTGTCTATCTATCTATATACCTATCTATCTATCTATCTCTCTCTCTCTATCTCTCTCTCTCTCTCTATATATATATATATATACATATATACATACATATATGTACACACATATATATATACACACATATATATATATACACATATATATATATAAACACACACAATCACATACACACATATATATATATATATATATATATATATATATATATATATACATACATAGATAGATAGATAGATAGATAGATTGAGATATAGATAGGTTTTAAACTTGGTGAATGGAAGGGATAATTCCAAGGAAAATATAAATCCAGGGAGAGTTCAATGTAGACTACAGAGCATTATAAATATATACGAAATAAAAATTATAAAAGAAATGGATAGTTAAAGTATATATATATATATATATATATATATATATATATATATATATATATATATATATATATATATATATATATATGTATGTATATATATTGTAATATATTTATTTTAATGCATTGCTGGTACTTTTACGATGAAAATCTTTTTTATACTTGCATAGAATTTTGATTCCAGTTTGCCCATAGCTGAAACCCTAAAAGTTACTACGACCCGGAGTCAGGGAGAAACTGGGAACAACAGTAGTTAAGAGGAGCTTTCACGCTTCTCAAAACCTCCTGAACAGAGACCTTGCTGCCGGATGTAGTTTATCGTCATAGCCAGGAAGAAATATATATTTTAGATCATGCTTTCTGATTTTAAGTATACATTTTTTTCAGTTGCTCATGTCTTTAATTTTGAGTTTTCTCATTATTCGTCTGTAGAATCATTGTGCTTATTGTACGTTCCTTCTCTGTAAAGAAATTGTCTGCATTCGCTACCATATATGATCATAGTTATCATGTTGTACTTCACTGTCCTGGGTATGACGATAAATTACATCCGGCATCAAGGAGCACTGAGCCACCCTGACACGGCTTGGTAGCAGTTGTGAGGTTCTTAAATACGGGATCAAAACAGTATGAAAGTATAAAATGCATTTTTATAGTGAAAATACTCGCATTACTTTTAAATAGTAAAAAGAAATTACCATTTTTTTTATAAAAAGTAATATTAAACCTTACAAGAAATTAAAATTTCGGCGTTGAATGACCCATGAGGATTTGAGAATACTCTTATATAGGAATAAATTATCGAGTTTGAACATAGAACGACAGTGAGCAAACACAGGCGATCCCTTTATTGAATTAAGTAGATCATGTCAAATATATATATATATATATATATATATATATATATATATATATATATATGAAGAAATATACTCTTAAGCTGTGCTATATTTATGGGATAATGTGCTCAATATCAGATAGAACGTGTGTAAATATAAAAGTGAACATTGAAGTCAACTCTTAGAGGCGACAGGCTGTTTCATGCTACACGCAATCGTCAGGCCACGAGTGTCTATATATATATATATATATACAGTATTTACATTAGTCGGACTATTGTCCTCATCTTTGTCGCTATATTTGTCACAACGTTTCGGCCGTTGTACGCTCCGGCCTTCTTCAGGTGGTTGGAATTTCGAACCGAACCCTTTATTTCGATCATTGGGGTAGACTGTTCTAGTTCCACGAGCCATGTTTGATGGATGTCAGTTATCAGTTATCTCCTGGTAATTTTCCCTCTGAAAGTTCTCCACTGCCTGAACCGGGTATTGGACTCACACTCTTTGGGTCTGTCACTGGATCTAACCAATGACTTTATCCACTGTACCATGTGTCCTTGATAACTGATAACTGACATCCATCAAACATGGCTCGTGGAACTAGAACAGTCTACCCCAGTGATCGAAATAAAGGGTTCGGTTCGAAATTCAAACCACCTGAAGAATGCCGGAGCGTACAACGGCCGAAACGTTGTGACAAATATAGCGACAAAGATGAGGACAATAGTCCCACTAATGTAAATACTGTACGTAATACCTCATCTCAGAAATATAGACTAGCCGCCTGACGATTGCACTAGCATGAAACAGACTGTCGCCTCTAAGTGCTGACTTCCATGTCCACTTTTATATATATATATATATATATATATATATATATATATATATATATATATATATATATATATATATATATATAAATGGTGGTACTCGTTTGGAAAAACCGCGGATAGTTCAACTTGCAGTAGAACAAATCGGTACCCGAGGAAAACTAGAATTTAAAAAAAGAAAGAACCAAGAAAATTAAAACAAGACGAAACAATCGACAAATGTTTAACCTCCAAATCCAAAGAAAAAACAATACAAAACCAGTAAAAAGGACGGCTTTATTCTGAAGATCCGTTTAGGTGAAACCTAGGTAGATTTGCCTTGCTCCTTAGGATCATCCTAGTATACACATACACACACATACATATATATATACATATATATATATATATACATATATATATATATATAATATATATATATATATATATATATATATATATATATATATATATATATATATATATATATATATATATATTGGGATTATCGTGATGACAACTGATTTGCACTTCTATCCTATCATCTATTACTATTCAGACTGCTATTCTCTACTCTATTGACTATTTCTTTATTCAGATCACTAAACGGGTTACTTGTCGAGCGGGTATTATCGAGCAAGTGCTAAAAGTGAGAGTGATATTCGAAAGCGTCAGAAACCAATATTATCCAACGGCGTACTATAGTTGTGTCTGCGATTACAAAGTCTCTACTACAACGCGCATTACGAAAATGACAACGATTATTCGTTGGCATCACAAAAGTGTCAAACGAGTGCTCGTTTGAGTCACAAAATATACCGTTAAAAATGAAACAATATAGGACGTCAGCACTCTTATCTTTGCTTCTAACGACATTTTTATATTTGTCGATATTATGCTTTATGCTTAATCTGTAGAAAGCATCATTTCTTTACGGCTACACCTTCGTAATTCGGTAGAGGCGAATGTGAGAGCCCTATAAGGATGTTTAGTAAAAGAGAGATTAATGAAATTTATTAAGAAGACATTTTGCAAGTCGATATTTCACAGAACAACAGATAACAATCATCATCTCACTATTTACAGCGAGAAGTCCGGGATACAAATAGAACGAATATTTATTTTCAGAGACAGTCTATGTAATTAGTTACACCTTTTTGCGTGATCGTAACACCTTTTCCGAATGTAACACTAAAAATATTAATATAAATATTCAAATGTAGGGAAAACATTTAGCGTCTTCTTTAAGCGATCTATCTTATTCTCTTTTAGCGTTCCACACTTTGAATACCGGCTGAAAATTACATACCACTTAGCAAACAGCTTGAATAGATTCATTTCCGAGGTAAATCCATCAGTTTTGAGTGGTAAGATATTCTCCTACTAAGGTGGTAGCGTTTCCATCAATGTACAATTGAAAGCTTTTAGATATATAAAACCAGCTCAGCGTTTGATTAAAAAGTTCGTTTTTTTTTTATATGAAACATTTTAAACTTTAAAATTATAATTTAATTTGAAAACAATTTTTTGGAATGATGTTAAGCACACTTAAAATTTCCTTAAATGTTTTATACAAAATTAGAAATAATATAAATAATATTAAAGAAAATAAAGGAAGGAAAAAAAATCTTAACTCTGGTATTTTGTTATTAACGTCTCTTTTTCTCTTTCACACACAAATATATCTCAGCACTGTTCATTTTTGAGGGAGTAATGGATTTTATAATTTAAACGTTAATTCTTAGCGGATTCTCTTATTTGAGTAGACGCCCCGTTTATCAATATTTGCTATATTTTTTTTTAATTTCCGTCAAGCTACTCAATATTCGCGAAATATTATTAAAGAAAAAAATGCACCCTTTACTGTTTTATATTTTACTAGCAGGCTTCGCCGGCTCGCTATCGCTATAATCACTACTTGAAATCTTTGAAACAAAATTCTTATTCATAAATTGGCTTGTTATAATTAAGGAAAGTTTTACAAATAGATGCCAACTTGTTGAAGGCCAAATAAAATGCAAATTTCAAACACATTTCTGCACTATATAAGATGATATTCCTAAATAGAATTTCTTTTGATATGAAAATCAAAACAATACTCGAATAAAAGAACAGTAATGAAGGACAGTTAATTAATGAAATATACATTTTTAAAATCAATATGCAAATTAGTTAAATCTGAAGAGTGATATTGCCGAGAAGTAATATATAAAAGAGATATTGAATACCACCGCAGAGCAATTCCACTTAACTTTCTCGAAATGACATGTACTGATTTAATGTTTCCATTTAGGTCGAACTTCAATTATTTTCGTTTATTCCTCGGTCGATTCCCCAGCTGATTTTTCCAGTTTTCTCTGAGATCATGTGAACTATTTTTTTATCTAGATTTCGAAGAAATAAGAATGTCAGTGTTCACAGATTTTCATTCTATTTGAAATGCCACATTTTAAAAGTACAGCTCATTCCCCAGAAATTTATATCGATTACCCACTTTCATTTTTTAGAGAAAATCAGAAAGTCATTTGAACTCAATATCTCCCACCGAATACGAGCTTCTGCATCAATACTGAAAAGAAAATTTATATAATTTTATTAACACGTACACGAGGTAAATAAGGTGGGAAGAAAATACAGGTTATTAAAAAAAGAAAATAATGTTTTTCTAGTATTAAGTACAGTATGTATAAAGGTGATCATTTACAAAGGTTTATTGCAAATAATGGATGTGTATCTATTAATGACATGTACTGGAGTGTTAAGAAGCAACTGTACCGATCTACAAACTAAATGACACCCACTTTTATCCTATACCTTTACACGTGCCAGATCAGGCAAAAATAGAGTTCTGTTGTCATAGTTTTGCAGGAGCTCTTCAGCCTTGCGATAGCCGAAAAGCATCTACGAGCTTTTGTGGGTGACGAATTATTCATCAGCCTTCAACCTCTATCACACAGGCGGGATGTGGCAAGCCTCTCGCTGCACTATGGATACTTACACGTAAAGTGCTCGGACGGCCTACATTCCCTGGTCCCACCAATACAAACCATTAAGACAAGGACACGCCATGCCATTTATAAAATAGCAAACAATACATATTCCACCCGTATTCCATCGGTGAGAAATAAGTTACACCCGAAAAGCTTCTTCCAGCGAACCGCTGCCTTGTGGAACAGACACCCAATAGGATGTTACCCCGATAAGCTATAACCCTGTTCAAGATTAGGTTAAATTAATATATTCCTCTCCTAGCTGTACACATTGAATTCTAACTTAACACTCTCTCTTGAGTGACCCCCCGGGCCTTGTAAAGTGTTAAGTTTACTGTTAACATAACGTTTAGAAGGCAGACTGCAGATGAAAGATGATACAGCACAAATGAAATAAATACATAAAGGCATTGAGTGACTGAGATTGAAAGGCGACAAAATTAGAAAGAGCGAAAGAGCAAAAAAGAGTGGAAAAGAAAAATTTAATTATAATTTTGTATGAATAACATTTTTTGATTCCAACTTATTCATCAGTATCGTCTGCAGCAGTTTTAATATACCGCAGTATTTTATTAGCTTGAATCAACAAATGTTAAGCTTAACACACACAGGAACATACATATGTATGATAAAGACAGATGATACAAATTATATATATATATATATATATATATATATATATATATATATATATATAAATATATAGTATTACTAAAAAACAAATATATATATATATATATATATATATATATATATATATATATATATATATATATATATAGTATTACTAAAAAACAAATATATATATATATATATACATATATATAATATTACTAGAAATAAGCAACTCTTAAAATAAGTCCGCAGTAAATATTCACCGAAAAGAAAAAGTGCTCAACGTCATATAAAATAGCAGATTTTTTCTAAATTACAAATTAAATTTCAAGCATGCAGTTTACGACCACTACTCTTTCTTTCTGCTGTGCATATACACCAGACTCATTTTAGGAGCTGCTTATTCCCATTGATGTTAGAAAGCATCGGTTTATTTGTGAATCAGGCTGTTGAGCAAATTTTTGCCTAAAAGCATTACGCTTCTCCAATGCGACCGCATTGTTTTGTCAGTCATTCAAGATATTTTTGCCGCATCGGCAAAATATTTCTCTCTTATTTGTGTGGTAGGTTGGACAATTATATGTTCATGGCTTTATTTCTTCGTGACCGAATGGGTACTTCCCCCTTCCAGGTGATGTTGGTCGGCATGTGCACGCATCGACTATATTCTTTTTTCGTTCTTCTCAGTCTTGGCTTGGTGAATAAACGTTCCCATTTGACCACTACAGCTGCCGACTGCCTGACGATTGTGTAAAATCATGAAAGTTACTGTAGTGTCCGGAAACAGTACGCATAAAATTTAATTTGTAATATATATGTGTGTATATATATATATATATATATATGTATATATATATATATATATATATATATATATATATATGTGTGTGTGTGTGTGTGTGTGTGTGTGTGTGTGTGTGTGTCTGTGCGTGTCTGTGTGTCTGTGTGCGTAAGATATATATATATATATATATATATATATATATATATATATATATATATGAAGATAACAGTTAAACCAAGCGTTTAACAAGTATATATATATATATATATATATATATATATATATATATATATATATATATATATAGATATATATATATTACATGAATCATGCATACAAAAAGCAAATAGTGAAGTTAATGATATAAATAGTGAGAATACATCTTCGCAAACAAATTTATTAAGATACATTAACCCCGAACCTGTAGATGAATGTTAATATCCCTGTTTTTAATAAATTCCAGTTGCATAAGGTCTTTTTATACGAGTACTTTCACCTGTTCATACAGGCATCCTCAGGTATGGAAATAGATTTGTTTCTTACGTCCAGGTAATAACGGGACAACGAAAGATTAGATGTTATCCGAAATATGTTTTTTTATAAATGTGTTATTGTTAACGGTAAGAAATTTTGGAACGTGCGGTCGCAACGCTGAGGTTGAAATTTTTTTAATTTAAGAGTGTGCGTTTTTGTACTAATATGGTAATAGGAGAATTCTTTTGTAGTAGTAGATTTTGTCAGTCAAAAATTTCTCACCGTAAACAATAACACATTTCGGATAACATCTAATCTTTCGTTGTCTCGTTATTACCTGGATGTAAAAAACGAATCTATATCCACACCTAAGGATGCCTGTATGAACAGTACTCGTATAAAAAAACCTTATGCAATTGGAATTTATTAAAAACAGGAATCATAACATTCATCTACAGGTTCGGGGTTATATAGATATATATATATATATATATATATATATATATATATATATATATATATATATATATATATATATATATATATATATATAGATATATATATATATATAGATATGTATGTATATTTAAATAAAAATAAAAACAGACCACTTTAAGGTTCCACGTAATAAATTATTTCAACACAGCCCTTTTAAAAGACCGCGGATCATCAGACTTTACTTCCAAAGTAAAGCTGATGATCTGCTGTCCTTTAAAAGGGCGGAGGTGAAATAATTTATTACATGGAACCTTAAAGTGGTCTGTTTTTATTTTTATTTAAATTATTAGCTCTGATTTACATTGAGCTCTCTGTATTTTATCCTCCTTGGGTCTACCCATACGGATTACCTATTTTTTCGTAAACTAAACATATATATATATATATATATATATATATTTGTTAAACGCTGTTTTACCGTTATCTTCAAGTTTTATCCGCACAAATTGCCACTTAACTAAACCATCTTCCTCGAGTTGTGCTTGTAATGGGCGAAGCTTACTGCGAAAAAAAAGAAAAGTAAAAAGGCTAAGTTCGAATTTCAGTCAATTCTGCTGTGTTCATATTTTCACAATCTCCCCTGGAAAGTCAGTTATCTCTCTTTACTTAGCTATGAGTTAAATAGAAAGAAACACAGTGTTGTCTTTATATGAGTCTTAGAGAATGACTGCAATGAAAACACTTTAGTAGGCAAAAGGAAATCTCTCCATTACCATGTCATGGCAATTCTCCGATAAAAAACGGAAGTTATGTCTGAAGACTAATATTCCGTTTCGTTCTTACATGGCATCGCAAGAAAATAATATCATGTACTTTTCTATATTTAACGTGCCTCATATGTGCACACTGTTACGAAAAGTGATTAGGCTAATGACAAACATAGCGTGTTTTAGATGGTATATATTTTTGTCAGCCTACTGACCTTCCTTTCTAAGATACTTAACCAAAAGATTCTCGATTACTCACATCGAAAGAACCTTAGAATAACATTCTTCTTCTTATATGTGCCGTGTCCCTTCAGGACGCAGCATTTCGATCATGATTTTCCACAGTGCCCTGTCCTTTATCGCTCTTAATATCTTTTGTCTTTTTGCCTTCTTTTTTGAGCGTTGATTTCCTCTGGGCCTGTGACCTTAAAATGGTCCTCTTGCCTTAAAATCTGCCCTGCGTCCATCAAATATCCCATGTCCTCTTTCTCCAGCAATTTCAACTGCCTGTTCCGGATTTTACGTATCAGTGTCGATTTTGTTGCTTTTGCCCCTAGAACGACGTTGTTGCTCACACCATCATCAGTGCATGATTCTCCTAGTATCCTTCTACAAGGTAACCAAAAAAGTTCTGTCCGTTTTTAAAAGAAAAAAAGAAAACGCTTCACAGTATGTGTAACTTATATTTAGACTTCGAAGTAACTGCCATCGGCATCCAGCACCTTCTGCCTAACGTGTCTCCAGCTGTTCAATGCCCTTGCGGTAGAACTCGGGGGCTTTTGACGCAAAGAATTCCGTGAGGGCTTTGCGCAAGTCTGCTTCATTGGTGAAGAATTTCCCACGAAGATGATTATGCAGGGAGTGGAAGAGGTGGTAATCGGATGGCGCAAGTTTAGGGGAATAAGGTGGATGGCTCAAAGTCTCCCACCCAAGTTGCTGTATGGTATCCCTGACCACTCGGGCGACATGCGGCCTGGCGTTGTCATGGAGGAAAAGCACACCTTTGCGATTTACCAGTGCTGGCTCGTTCTGGCGCAATGCATGTTGCACGCGTTTCAATTGCTGCGAGTATAGGTCTCCAGTGACCGTTTGGTCCGTTGGTAGCAGTTCATAATGAGCCACTTGACGACCTGTCCACCAGACAAAAAGCATAATCTTGCGTGGGTGCATAGGCACTCTTGCGGTGTGAGGGACAACATCATGAAGAGACAACCAATGTCTGGAACGCTTGGGAATTTCGTACAGAACCCACTTTTCATCACTGGTAAGCACTCGATCGAATAAGGATGCGGCACGGTAGCGAGAAAGCAGCGATACGCAGGCTCCCACTCGTTGTCCCTTGTGGACCTCCAACAGCGTTTGCGGAACCCACTTGCTGAGTTTGTACGTCTTACGTAGGCGGTGCAGGTGAAGTCTAACTGTTTCATCGGAAACGTTGAAGTGTCTTGCAAATTCCCCACACGTTAGGCTACTGTGCTCTTCAACTGCCGCCTTCAGGACTCCGTCATTCAAGACCTGGGGTCATCCACTGCGAGGCTCATCAGGGAGAGACAAATATCCCGACTTGAATTTTCGAAACCAACGCCTTGCCACAAGTTCATCCACAGCACTATCCCCAAACGCTTGACATATGCGGCGACTTGATGCAGCTGCTGATAAGCCCACTTTGAAGCCGTAAAGCAAACAACCCCGAACGAGATCTCTAGACACTTACATCCTTCTAACAGCTGTCCGGCTTATAACTGATGGCCGGGCACGGTGCGCGTGTTTTTATAACGTCTGATGTGCCTACTTCCGGCTGTCCGAATTTGAAAACAATTGCTACACGCATTTCGTATATATTTCAACTTCATTCAATGACTAATCAAAAAACCGACAGAACTTTTTTGGTTACCTTATATATAACCAGTCTCTTCTTTATCTGTGAAGGGATGGTCCAGCATTTTAGAGTGAGATTGCTAGGTCTCAATTCAGATAATAACGGGTCATTATCTGGGGTCATCGATACATCTTCAGGACTTACGCATTTTATTTCTACACCAGCCGAAATAGTAACATTGTTATATGTAAATCATCGTCTTTAGTAAATATATTGAAATACAATGATTTTCTATGACGTCTATCCATTTTCAATAAAACTAAAATGTCAGTACAGGCTAACACTAAGTACGCTAACACAAAAGTCCCGCATGTGGCACACGAGACTACCAGTATGACTCGTAGGGTGTAAAAAGTGTAAATACGTTGTTCTTTTTTTAACAGGATAAATCTAGAACCTTCTCGTGTACTAATTATTTAAATTTATAGAAGTAGGACTTTATTTAACTAAATTTCCCCCATTATTTTAAGTTTTCGTAGAAAAATGAAACAATATGCTACCTCTGTATATATATATATATATATATATATATATATATATATAGATAGATAGATAGATAGATAGATAGATAGATAGATAGATAGATAATATTAGTGGTAAATATACACATACAAATAATTCCAAGAGGATAGAATCCAGGTAGAAGTCAATGTCCAGGACAGAGTAAGGATATAATAAAAAGACTTAAACACTAATATTCCAGGCTCACAATTTTTTCCATTGGAATCGTAAATACGATCCAATTCATCACACCTACAAATTCAAAAAGAAAACAGAAAAAACATGTATGAGAGTATGGGGCGAATGTATGCTAGAGTGAATGAAAGTCAAAGGGAGGGGTAACAGACGAGAGAAGAATAGGAAGGTCTAAAGATGAAGGGGGGACTAAAATTTAACAGAGAGCAGTTTTAAAAAGGAGAGGCAAAGACGGTTTAAGTGAGAAAAATATGCATATTTTCAACAGTTTGATACAATTAAAGATACACCGGAAGAGTGTATACATTTCTTGGTGACATACACACACAATAGAATAAAATCTTACCGCTCGAAAGGTGAGAGAATTAGAGGAAAATAAAAAGGGGGTGGGAGGAGGTGGGTTGGGGGAACTAAAACTGAAAAGCCTTTATAAACGGGCCGCTGTGTAATCAAGAAAATTTGAAAAAGGTAATATCGGCAATCTAAACATATAAAAATAACGATTATCTAAACTAGATAACACTTAAATTTCTATGTTCAAAAACAGATACGTATGCACACATACGCAACAAATATTAATATTGTCACGTACATACATACATATAGGCGTGTACACATACATATACATAAATATACACATACACATACATATATACATATACACACACATACACATATACATACATATATATATATATACACACACATACATATATACATACACACATACATATACACATGTATCCACACACATCCACTCTTACTTATATATACATTTACGTACATACATACATACGCATACTTGTACATAAACAATATATACATAAAATATTACGCATCTCCATACAAATATCTACACACACCCATCTAAACAAATAAACAATGTATCCCTCTATCTATCCGTCTAACTAAACATACATACGTACATATACACCCATATACAGATATATATATATGTGTATATATACATACATACCTAAACATGCTCACACACACACATATAAACACATCTACATACATCCATATACGCATATATACACATATATATCCATATACATACATACTCACACACACACACACACACACACACACACACACACACACACACACACACACACACACACACACATATATATATATATTTAAAGACATTTATATTATGTTTAACGTTCTTTTTATAGATACAACTATTTAAGCAAATGCTCTGTTTTTTAATAAACAGTATTAAATAAGAATTACCGGCCTGAATGCCCGACAAATTTTCATAGAAAATTTTCGTTCTCCGACAGGAATCGAAACTGTATCCTATACGGAACCATCATTTCGCATGATGTGCCTTAACCGTTCGGCCACAGAAAAGCGTCTGGTTAGCAAGGGCGATTTTACTATCTTTAAACTGAAATCTTCCATGAATCTCTTCTATTCAAATCTGCTCTAGCGTATCAAATGTAAACAAATGACGTCATATATTTTTGAATTGGACACAGTCCGACAATTTATTTAAATAAATTGTTGGACTATGTCCAATTCAATTCAAATATATATATATATATATATATATATATATAAACACACACATATACATACACACACGTGAACGCACATATACATATCTATATATAAATCAAAATGTACAAGCTAAAAATTAAAAAAATTAATTAATAACCTTAGGGACCATATCTACCGTATATACATTTAACACATAAAAGAACATATGTCACCACATGAATAAAGATTAACAAAAAAGAAAAAAATCAAATACATAGCGCATCACATAAACATATACAATGATACATATAGATAATCATAAAAGTCATTCTATTAAAATTCCATGCCCGAAGTTATTGAACCAAGATGGCACTGTCACCAGTGACAACACGTTATAAAACCGTGTTTATGTTTTGAATCGTTTTTGTGCCTACATTTAGAAAAGATCTCACTACGAAGATTTAGCAACTCGTCTTGATTCTTATCTTTAATAATAATTTTTTTCCGCAATGCACAGATCACATCGATCACGGAAGTTATTTGTTTTTTTAGCTCTAGATAGGTATCTCCATTCGAAACATGGTGTTTAGTCCCTTATCCACCAGATACCAGTCTTGTTTGGATAAGGAAGTTTGATTTTTGAGGTATCTATATATAAAAGTGCGTTTATGGTTGTATAGACGCTGCTTCCAATCACCCGTGGATATACCTATATATCTTTTTTTCTGGTTTATATTTTCCTTGGGGAAGATTGTTGCCTCCTACACTACATTGACATACCTACATTTACCCCCAAATGGGGAAAGGTCTTTATTTCTACAATTCAGGTACGGTTACTAGATTGAGTTTCATTACTATGGTAGTTTGTAAGTATTCTACAATTAATGGAGGATATAATTTTCTCCATGATTCTAACACATGAATAACTGATTTTCAGTGTCTTCCTATTGAACATTTTATGTGGTGGGTGTTTACTATGAAAGTGTTTATATATTAATCTTAGAAATAAACTTCGTATATCAATGTTAGAGAGCCTGCAATACGGTGGGTTAAATCATATTACCTTCCTCTTTCTGTTTTTAGTTCTATTATTATTCTGATTTACTAGTTCTTCGTTGAAGTTTAATTCTTGTTTAAAACCACTACTTTTGAGGGCCTGGTTGTACATAAATTTATTATCTTCAAAGATATTTTGGTTAGAAGATAGCCTATGTATTCTCGTATTCACAGTTTTGGGGATGTGATCTATCACAGATTTCGGGTAGTTAGAGTGGACGTTGATGTATAGGGGTGTTTGATCAACTTTATGGAAAGGTTTAATGGTATCATTAGATAGGTTGAGTGTAATATCCAAAAAGGTGACAATTTCTAGGTTGGAAGATATTTCAATCTTAAGGCCTGGGTATTTGAAAGCCCTAACTATCTTCTTATGTAAGCTGGAAGTTAAGGGACCATTGCTATTATGGACAAAGATTAGACCGTCATCTCTATAAATTCCTACTTGGTTACGGCTAACTACTCTACTTAAGGTGTCTAGAATGTATATGCCCACTACATCCGCAAATCGGCAGAATCGAAAGTTCCCATAGGAACATCGAAATTTTCATTATTCTTCTTCACACAAGTAGCGTCATTGTATGAAAGTATTGATCTTCTTGACGCTAAAATAATGTCCAGATCACTATCCGTAATTTCGGTATATCCTTTAGCGAATTTCAGGCTGTTAATTAATAGTTCCTCCGAAATAGAAGGGTAAAAATCCAAGATGTCAAATTGGATGAAAGTGGCTCTTATTTTGTTGGGGATCTTTCGGAAATATTTAATCGTCTCAGCCGAGTCTTTCCAAAGGTTGGCTGGGTATTTATCCAGGACACATGATGTAATTTTCTTGATAATACTCTTGGAAATTAATCCCATCTCAGATTTGGAGGGATTAATTAGACGGGATTGTAAGCTATTGGCAAAGTTCGGCTTATGGTCTTTGAAGAGAATGTATGCATCTTTCACATTAAATTTGCCCATTCTGTCGGCAACTCCAAATATGTTAGCAAATTTGCAGATGTCTTAATTAATAGATGATAAGGTGTTATTGTCTTTGTCTTTTTTATAAGAGCTGGTAATTTTGTCAGTGACGAGTTTGTTTTTGATCTATTTAATTAGAAAGGTCAAGTTCAAGAATTATTATTACATCCAAGCTAAAATCGGTAGAGACATTAAAAACATTAAGAACTCCAATAAATTATAGATTAAAGCCGACAAATATAAAAATTTCTATGAAATTACACCCTCTGAATATGACAAACAGACAAATATATGACAAATATGACTGCCGGTTTTAATATTTTTAATATACTTAACGTTGTCTTCCTCAATGTCCTTGAAGTATAAATTAATTTACTTTTCACCCGTATATTTTCATATGTTAAATGTATATACGGATAGATATGATCCCTAAGGTTTTTAATTAATTTTTTGTTCATACATACAATCTCACTAAATTTATATTTTTTATTCCCGGACATGTTTTTTTCTGTTTTCTTTTTGAATTTGTAGGTCTGATGAATTGGATCGTATTTACGATTACAATGGAATAAATTATGACCATGGAATATTAGTGTTTAAGTCTTTTTATTATATATATATATATATATATATATATATATATATATATATATATATATATATATATATATATATTTAAAGGAATGAACTCTTAAAACTTCATGAATTTATATTTATTTCATTAGGGTTGCTTTTTCGACGGTAATGAAATATATATAACGTCATTAAATTTTAAGTGTTTGTGCATTTTCATAATAATTATTGCTCTGTCTCTGACATAGAGCTCTCCCTGGATGTATATACTTTTGGAAATATCCATACTGATCACTAATATCATCACTAATATATATATATATATATATATATATATATATATATATATGTATATATATATATGTATACATATATATATATATATATATATATATATATATATATATATATATATATATATATATATATATATATACCCAAGTGTGGGATTGGTATATACGGAGTAAATTCCAATAACCAACAATTATTATTCTTTAAAGAGTGCTCAATAGAGACTAGAGCAGATATAATTATTTATTTAAATATTATAATATATATGCTATAAAATCACTACAAAAATAGCCATTTCGTGAGTGTTGAAACAAAATGGCTATTTTTGTAGTGACTTTATAACATATTTATGTTATAATATTTAAATAAATATTTACATATATATATATATATATATATATATATATATATATATATATATATATATATATATAATGTGTTCGTGTGTGATTGATCTCTATCATCAATACCCAGTAATTTAATTTAAAAATTAACCCTTGAGTCTCGCGGTTAATTTTCGAACACCAGTGTGTACGTCCATATTTTTAAACATGTAGGCCTATTAATTTCACTTGAACCTATAAAATGCTCAAGAGCCTGTCGAAGTAGAGGGTTACTGTTTAAGAAGCATAGTTTAAGGTTATATGTGTGGTATTTAACGGTTAACCTTAGACATGAACAGGTTATGGTGGTACAGGTCAGAAAAGTATACTCTTGGCAGTAGGTTCCGCAATGCAGCAATTGTTTATGGGAAGAAACTGCGCGAATGGTACCTACATCACACTAATGGAATACAATGGCGATGTTTATGTTAATGGTTCTGTAAAATAATCCCTTTACAAAAAATTTCCCCACTCTATTTCTAATGGTGAAAAAAAAAATTGAATGATGTAGAAAAAAGAACGCTACATTTGTGACTTACGGTGGCCGTTAATTCTTAACTATAACTCAAAACTTCAATACTAACATAAAACAGTATTTGATTATAACCGCAAATAAATACTTAGCAAGAACAAAGAAGTAAAAGTCAACCAAAGATAATTGACCATTTCAGTGAATACCGTGTTACTAGCGCGGCTCAGCTTTACGTCCCGTAAATCCTAATTCAAAACCCAAATCATCGACGCACAATAATTCACACTAATTCGACTGGATAGTTCCACACAATAATCACTACAGTCAATAGCCTGACACAGCTATTTATACATCTGGTGGAAGATATATTGATCTACAATGATTTTCTATGACGACTATCCATTTTCAATAAAACTAAAATGTCAGTGCAGGCTAACACTGAGTACGCTAACGCAAAAGTCCCGCATGTGGCCCACGTGACTACCAGTATGACTCGTGGGGTGTAAAAAGTGTAAATATGTCCAGAATGTCGCACTCGAACCTCAATGTTGGTAGTTACTCTTTTTGTTCCGATATCACAGATACCGATATTACATTCTGGCAATGACAGCCTAATTTTGAATAACGCGATACGCATATTTATTTTTAAATCGAAAAAACATCAAATTTCATATTGCTTGAAAAAAAATTAACTTTTGTTAGGTGCCATAATAGCTTCGCAAATCAAAACAGCATCTGGATGAAAAAAAATCAATTCAGAAAGGAAATTTGTTGCTCAAAAGAATGAATTGCAAATAAACAAAGATATAACAAGAGTAGAAAAAAAAATTCGCCATTACGCTATTGACAAAATCAGTCTAGAAGCGATTATAATATGTTCCCAAGTTTATAACAAGAATGATATGTTATAATATGTTTATAACGTGTTCATACACGATTATAACATGTTCCCAAGTCGAGAAAACACAACGATTCAAAATACAGTGTAACCCGGATATAAGAGAGTTGTCGGGACCGGATAAGTCTCTTATATCTGGGTTTCTTTTATATCCGGGTTTGGTCTATTTTATATACATTAACACAGGCTCTAATTTGGGACCAGACAAAATCTCTCTTATATCCGGGTTTCTCTTATATCAGGGTCTCTTATGTACCGGTTACACTGTATCAAGTTTCTCATTAACAGAAAAAAAGTGAGTGCTAGAAATGTTTAATCTAGGGGATTAGTCAGATTTTACAAAGAAGTGGAACTCGCACCCTTTCGAAAAGCACATATTCAAATATCTATTTTAGTGAAATTAGGCATCAGTCTATTATTTTAAACAAGTTTATAGAACATAATAGTCATATCTTAAGTTTGACAATCCCTTTTCTGAATTGCGAATGCTATTTCCCAGAACTAACTGCTGCAGATGTGCGGAAAATCCAAAATCAATATAATTGCAGGGTACCCCTTGTGTCTCAATAAAATGTATCGCTCATGTGTGACGTCAACTTTTTATACTCACTGAAGAATTGTTCGAGTCTGTAATTATTAGTAATATTTTAGTGAATATCTGTTAAACAGTTAAAGATATCTGACATTGGATCCACAGAGAACAAGTTATATTAACACAACACGTCGAGCAAATCTAGTTTGAACGTGTTATATTTTATAATGAATGTTTTTTTTGGGGGGGCCTTTCTCCTGCTTTTCTCGTTTATAGCTTGATTTGGTATCGTCATTGCCGTGTTGATCAACTTTAAAATATTTTGCCATATCTCCCCTAGATAAACTCTCAGAAAATCGCAAAACACGATAAATTGAGGCTAATATCAATAAGCAGCAATGTTTTCATATTTGCCTTAATAGAATGTCTTAATAAAATCTTTCTTAGTCTGGCTTCCGGCAGTCTCGCCATGGAATTAGCATCAGTGCTTTGGAATTCGATTTGAGGCTATTGGGCATTCAATAAGCAAAGTATCTTCTTATCTTTTGCAATGTTTATGGTGCAGTTTTTTGCACACTGCATCTCAAAAATAATAGGGAAAATATATAAGAAATGTCCAAAACATAAAAAAATATTTCAGGAATGAAATAGATCTTCGCAGCATTTCCCAGGATATATCAAAGATTGATTATCAGTTTGGACAGGGATCATCACACAAATACCATTCGACAACAGTAGCAGTGAGTAACACCTAATCTGACTTTAAAAGAATAATAATCTCACGCTAAGCAAACGTTTACTGTATCCTAACACACAAGGCGTTAATGAAAACTTATAAAATTTTATGGAGGAAAGAGGTAAGTATAAGAACAGGTTTCAAGGAGACGGAAGATGTTGATTGATGTTGTATTTGCATTCTGAAGATTGAAGTTGTCAGGAAATCGAGAAAGTTGTTTCATAAGAGAGAAGTGCGAGGATAGTATAGAATAAAATTTAATTTTACAACTAGCAATTTCCACTGAAGTTATGAGACCTATCTGCCTACCTAGTACTGCGCTTAAATTCGTGAAGACGACATACAAAGAAGGGAGCTCATCAGAACAACTGCAAGAAAGCTTATGCAAAGAAAACAGGAAAAGATTTCTGAAGCACGTAATTAGGAAAATCTATCTGAAGAATTTGAGATTTATGAGAAATAGTGAAGCATGATGAATCATTGTCACTTAAATAGCAAGGTTTTCTGAATGGATGGCATGGCATGGTCAAAGGGATGTCCTCATTTTGGAAGTTACTTAGAGAATCAAAAGGTTGGTATTTGTAGATAAAAATGATCGTTCAAATTCTAAAGGAATACGCTACAGTATCGGTTGTGAACTGGGGCAGTAATTGGCTGGTTTACTTTAATGCCTCCAAATCAAAACTGCTCTCTATTAATCACCACAAGGATCTTTCCCTGCATCCCATTAGAATATCTGAAGTTCAACTTCTCGAGAGCTCCTCTCTGCGGCTGCTCGGTCTCACGCTGTCTGCTGACTTGAGATGGAATAAATACATTGAGTCAATTGCATCATCCACCGCAAGGAAAGTTGGCTCCCTGTGCCGGGCCACAAAATTTTTCTCCTCGGAATCGATCCTCCAAATTTACAAATCAACCATCCGCCCTTGCATGGAGTTTTGCTGCCATATATGGTCTGGAGCCCCTTCTGTTTGCCCCGGGGTTTATGATAAGATCCAGAGACGGGTATGCAATGTAATTGGCCCTGATCTGGCTCCTCGTCTGCAGTCTCTCTCTTTCTCGCAGACGCGCCGTCGCCTCTCTTTGTCTCTTTTACAAATACTTCCAAATGCTGAAAAGCTTAAATAATAATAATAATAATAATAATAATAATAATAATAATAATGACGACAACAACAACAACAAAGACGTAAATGTAATACTGAAGTTCTACAATAAATGATCAGCAGGTGTTAATTATTTTCGGGATAAACACACCTGTTCCTTTACTTCTGACTAAACAAAATAATACATAACGTTTCAGATCTTATTAAACTATGGATTACTAAGTGACATCTGATAAAGTCATTAAATGTATCAGGGGCATGGCGTGTTTTGCTTTGAAGTTCAGAACTTTTTTTTTAAGCTTTTCACCCCAGGCAAGGCTGGAAGCCACTAGCACGCAAGGGGTTACAGAGGATTTGGAGCGAGAGCAAATAGGAGTGTTAGTGAAAAGGATGTGGAGAAGGATAGAGGATAGATCAAGGCAACTGGAGATGTCGATTGACGTTACACTTGAATAGTTGGAGATCATAGTCATCAGGGAAACAGGAATGAGGAAGAGAGTTCAATAAACGTGAGGTGCGAGATATGAAGCTATTGGAATAGAAGAGACGTCTACATTTAACAGTCTCAACAGTGAAAGGGTGGGAACGGGATGCCAGCCTCGTATGACGCTTGAATTCATGGAGCCTGGGAACCAGCGATAGCAGTTCATCAGAGCAATAACCATGGAAGTATTTATAAAAGAGACAGAGAGAGGTGACGGTGGGTCCGTGAGAGAGAGACTGCAGACGAGAAGCCAGATCAGGGCCAATTACATTGCATACCCGTCTCTGGCGTCTCGAACAGAAGGGGCTCCAGACCATATATGGCAGCAATACTCCATGCGAGGGATAGATGGTTGATTTGTAAATTTGGAGGATCGATTCTGGGGAGAAGAATTTCCTGACTCGGCACATGGAGCCAACTTTTCTTGCGGTGGATGAAGCAATCAACTCAATGTAATTGTTCCATCTCAGGTTAGCAGACAGCGTGAGAGCGAGCAGCCGCAGAGGGGAGCTCTCGACAAGTTGAGCTTCAGACATTCTAATGGGATGCAAGGAAAGGATCCCTGTAGTGATTAATAGAGAGCAGTTTTGTTTTGGAGGCGTTAAAGTTAACCAGCCAATTCCTGCCCCAGTTCACAACCGATTGAATGTCCTTTTCGAGACGAACAGCAAGGTTAATTTTGTCAGTGGCACTAGATTTGCTTCTGAGGCAGGCGTAAATTGTGGTGTCAATCGCATAGATGCCGACTTGGGAATCAATGGCGTCAGAAAAATCATTTATGAATATAAGGAATAGGGTAGGGCCTAGGATTGTGCCTTGCGGAACACTTGCGTTCGTGGGATAGGAACTGGAGCATAATCCATTGAGAACGATCTTCAATTCACGGTTTGACAGGAATGATTGTATTAGGTCCAACAATCGGCCTGTAATACCATATCCCTGAAGCTTGCGAAGGAGGCCGGCATGCCAAACCCTATCAAACGCCTTGGAGATGTCAATGGCCACATCGCGAGCTTCTCCGTTATTATGGAGAGCTTGGTAGACAAATTCAGTGATGGCCGTAAGCACATCAGCAGTGGATCGGGCATAGCGGAAGAGCAGATCATGTGATGTAAGGTGGTTAACCTCTTCGGTGTTGATAAGGGCTTCGAAGATTTTGCCGAAGAGGGGTAGGAGACTGATAGGACGGTAATTAGAAGGGTCGGATGGCTCGCCATAGTTCTTAAACACAGGAAAACAAGACTTCTTGAGGCAGTAGTTGTATAATTTACAGAGGGCGGGCGCCAATTCAGGCGCGCATTTCTTCAGGACAATGGCTGGTATTCCATCTCCGCCACTAGCCTTGTGGAGGTCTAAATTAGAGATAATGCCGAATACCAATGACGGGGATATGTGTAACCCGCTCAAAAGGGCCTCAGTTCTGAGGGTACACCGGAAGAGTCAAGCGTAGAATTGAGAGAAAATTTCCGCGCAAAGCATTCAGCCTTGTCGGCAGAGGAGGTCAGGACCTCAAACTGGTTGAATAGAGGAGGTATAGAGGGTTTGCAATTGTTCAGAACGCTCTTGCAGAGACGCCAATAATCCTTGGAGCCGAATTTGCGAGATGCAATACGTTCCTTCATCCGAGCAGCGAATAGTGGTTTAGCTTTTCTGAGGACACACTTACACTCGTTACGGGCGGAAGCAAAGAGGCGTCTATTGCAGTCGGACATATCGCTACGAAATAGGTGGAAGAAGTGGTTCTTATGGGCAACTAAAGAATGTGATTCCCCTGAACGTGATGGAAAATATGGCATTAGCGATATAATAGCGAGACACTTGCAAAGATTCGGCTGTAGAAATGTGCTTGGATGGTGGAATAAAATACATCATTCGAACAATTAAGTAAACGCGTTTGAACTGTCTCAAGGCTGGAAGGTGAAATTTGGCAGTTTCCGCCCAGATATCGTAGTAGTACTGACTTTTGATGTGCCCTAGATAATTCAACGGCGAGAGGAGTCACGTTAGCTATTGTGACTCAAAGACTAAATGAGTTAATTCTATTTTTCAGTTAAAAATAGAAAAGAAAGAGAGTAATTCGTTCGAATATGCTTAGAAATTTACTTATTTGCAACCTATGTAAGTTGTACTGAAAGTTATTGTTGTTGTTGTCGTTGTTGTTGTTGTTCTTCTTCTTCGTCTTCTTCGTCTTCTTCTTCTTCTTCTTCTTCTTCTTCTTCTTCTTCTTCTTCGTCGTCGTCGTCGTCGTCGTAATCATGGATCCCGACAATTTCTTGCCCTTCGTAAATTGTGTCTTTTTTAGCTCTCTCTCCAAATCCCTGTTCTGTCAACCATTTGCACAAACTGGTTAGGTAGATTTTTCGCGGTTATAAATTCTCTCTCCCTCTCTCTCTCTCTCTCTCTTGCCTTCAATCTTTTTTGTGTATATCAAATTATGTAAAACCAAATTTCCTCATTATGTGCCGTTAGAATTCCAATTGTGTCTTTCTGATTTGAAGTATAAGCGTTTGTTTTGTGTCCAGTTTTTTTAAAATGTTGTCGTTTCTCACATGTTCAATCCATGGAATTCTTAGCAGAGAACAAGATTTCTGTTGCTTCAAGTTTTTCTTCATTTGTAATGAGATTGCCTAGCATACTTTGCCATATAGTAGAACTGATATTATATAGCATTTCAGTAATATTTTCTTTCTTTCTCATGAAATTTTAGGAATCCTAAAAATATGAAATTGTTATATTTCTTAATATTTTGCTTAGATTTATGACCCATCTATTTGCTATCCCATTATGCCTTCGGATTTCGGTGTCACACTTTCCGTACTTTGTTAAAACGCTCCCCAGTAATTTTTTTTTTACTTGCTTCATTTCTCTAATCTCTAATTCGTAATTCGCATGTTGACGTGTTTAATGTTTATCCCTTTTTATCGTTTTTCTTCGAGAGTTACAGTAGTTTAATTTCTAGTCAAGTTCGGTAGATTAAAATCAGTTTCTATAGGGCAGCGGAAGATGTTTGAATGACGTTTTTCACACTTGTATTTCGTTTAGAGATAAGAAATAAAACTGGTTCAGCGTTTATTTAAATAAATTAAAATAGAAAGCTTTAACTATCCACTTGTGAATCTTGTAGTTGTGGCCGAAATATAGGCTGATTGACGTAGGTTCTGAGACATTTTTATCTGATTAATAAATCTTGTGCAATTTGACTGGAACATTTTGTGTCTAAATTTCCATTTCGATTTCTTGCATAACTGACATAAATCTTGGTTACAAGCGCATATAACAACGCTTGTGTAAGTTTAGGAATGACATGTTCTATCACGTCTATAATGGCGTATTTTATTTTAAGGAAAACGACCAAAAAGCGATTTAAAATAAAGATATACGATGAACTGAATAATTTCTCGATATCTTTATTTTGTAATATATCGGTAGATTTCAGCAACATGCATCTCATTAGAATAATACATTTTGATGATGACTGAATGTCAGTTAGAAACAGAAAACAGCAGTGATCTCGTGACACATAAAGACACTTGAAACAACATAAATGTGGTTCAAAAGAAGGATGATGTGGATAAGACTGACTTGAACATGTGAGCAAGGAAGACGTTTTTCAGAAAATGTAATTAAAAAAGACAAGCCTCCTGGGTAAGACGACAAAATTAGTCCAGCAGCAAGGCCTCTGATCAGGAGGTTTTGAGGAGCGTGGAACCACCTCTTAACTGTTGGTGTTCTCAGGCAGGTCCACTCTGACCTGGGGTGGTAGCACCTGTTAGAGTCTCAGCTATGGGCAAATAGTTAACGATAGTTTTTCGAAAGAAATTATTACCAGCAATACAATTTTGAAGGAAAAATTTTACCAGAAACAGATTTTTGACACAAACAAAATATTACCAGCAATAAAAAAAGAATGTCGGCGTTAATTACCCCATTGAGGTTGATATGCCTTAAAACAAATAAACCAAAATAATCTAAACTAAAGAATACGTATTCTATTCAAACGAATCTATCATTAAAAAAATTGGCGGCATTAAATAACCCATTGAGGTTAATATGCCGTAAAACAAAATAAACCAAACTAAAAAAAGACAATTATACTTAACATGAGAAAGAGTTGAAATTTATATGGTACCTCATGAGGAAAGAGAGTTTAGAAAATTTGAAACTCGCAGGGCATATTAAAGGTGAGAGGGACGAAGGAAAACAGAGCGTAACCTACCTAGAGGGGTCCTGTAAATGGATGACAGAATAGGGTGTAGGAGAGAAAACAAAAAAGACAATATTTACTAAGAACTATAAAAAGACAGGAAATTGTGGAGAGGCATAATCGCCAACACCCTGACGGGTCATGGACGATAGAAGATAAAAAATATTTCTTAAATGAGAGTAAAAGTAGTGCGGCTTATAAGGTTTTACGACTTTAGGTTTTATTGCGGTGACATTGAGAATGTTAAACTTGACCTCGCGTTGGGTACCAATATTTCCGTCAAATTGAATTATTAGACAAACATAACCAAATTATCAACCACTGAAAAGTGTAGTGATTTTTACAAGTCGAAAAGTGTTGAGAGATTTGATAGCTTCAATTTATAAATTAAGTCGATGTTAACTGATATAAGTATTATTTTAAAATGCGCAGGAGGAATTAGAAAGATTGTATAGCGGCCAGCAGGATATAGTTTCTGAAATAAACCAGGCGAAGAGGAAAATGTTACAAATTGATGAAATATTACGCCAAATTATAAATTAATTTCAAAATAAACTCCATAGAAATAAAATAGTAAAAAAAAAAAGATCAATGATAAATATATCGGAGTAACGGTTGAAATCAACATTTGTTTTGTCGGAATTCTCGTTATTTCTAAAAGGCAAAATCCTATTATTATCTAAAACGGTCCTTCGTCAAACGAACTACACTGCAGAAAAAGACTTTCATGCCCAAGATATACCTATTATTTGTATCATGACATTAATTTAATACACATAAAATCCAAAGGAAATTCTGCAACGTTATCGGTCCTGAGGTGGCATCACGGCTTCAGTCATTAACCCACCGCCATAACATAGCTTCCGTGTGGATTTTCTATGAATATATTAATGGTAATTGTTGTAGTGAGCGTTCATCTTTGTTACTTGGGATTTACGAATTTAAACAAAGTACTAAATTGGCAGCTAGTCTCATCATTTTACAGTTTGTATTACTAGAATTCACTAGTAATTTACTATTAACGATAGGTTCTATGCTAACAGTTACATATCTCGACGTTCTCGCTTTCTTTCTTTTTTTTTTTTTTTGAGGAGTAGGGTTCAATGTTACTCTTCCAAAATGTAAATGCAACATTTATCATTGTCTTGTATCTTCTTAATTTCTGGGGTTATATTACGCTTTCTAGTGTTGGACTGCTTCCAATAATATTAGACTACAATGCTATAATTTGATTTTCATAACTAATTCAATTAAATTGAAAAAATATCAAAAAACGGCAGAATTAAAAAATTCTTGTGCAAAGATGTGTATTTCTTCGTAATTACAGTGAATATTTACTCGACGTAGAACTGGAATTAAATAAAAAAAATTGCAAAAACAGGATGTTTTAATTTAATTATTTATTTTTCATTTTGAGTTATTGGTTGATATTTTAAATTAGTTTGATGCATAATTAACACATAGTTCAAAAGCATAAAAGAACATTGCATGCCGTCCACTATTATAAGTGCAACTGTTTCTGTTCACAAGGTGATTGCGTGAATATGCCAATAATTGCTTCTGCATCCAATTCATATTTAGAAGAAGAAAAGAAGAAGAAAAAAAGAAGAAAAGAAAAAAAGAAGAAGAAGAAGAAGAAAATAAAGAAAAAGAAAAAAAGAAGAAAAAAGAAGAAAAAGAAAAAAGAAGAAAAAGAAGAAGAAAAAGAAGAAAAGAAGAAAAAGAAGAAGAAAAAGAAGAAAAAGAAGAAGAAAAAGAAGAAAAAAGAAGAAGAAAAAGAAAAAGAAGAAAAAGAAAAAAGAAAAAGAAAAAAAGAAGAAAAAGAAGAAGAAAAAGAAGAAGATATATGGATATCCACATGTATGATTCTAAATTCTCTTCAGATAGCGAATTTCTTAAATTTGTCTTTGAAAAATGCCCCCCCCCATTGTAATTGAGTAACTAAAAGTGTACATATAACTTTATAAATTTCTTCTTCCTTTTTACTACTAAAAAAGCTGTGTGTTTTCGTTAGTGCATTGTTATTTGATAGAGAGGCCATTCGATCAGGGGCCAACTTGCGATCAGGCAAGCTGACAACCTGGCAAGTCCGCCGCTGTCTCTTTCTACTTAGTAATTTTGATTTTCTATATATATTCACACCCAGTAACCCCTTGCGTGTTAATGGCTGTAGTGTCCTTCTCGGGTTGAAATGAATTTTAAAAAAACAAATGAAATATATCGTCACATAACGCATCAGTGTTAACGAAACACTGCAGGAAACTATGTTAAAATAAATATGTTGAAGATTAGAATATCCTTTTAACATGTCTGATTGTTCACGGAAATAGTCAGATCTGTATCACGGATGCTAATATTCTTATATTTAAAAGCCTATTTTAAACCTTGACTTGTTCTTTTTTGTTTTTGTTTTTTAAATAAATTGACGTCGATTCTTTGAAATGATAGAAAAGTTTGTTTCGACAGCTTTATTCAAATTGAACGCTTGGCTAAAAATTAAATTATAGTTCCTATTTCTTATATGATGTCAAATTCCATTTCACCTTCGTCAGCGTTTGACTTTGTTTTCATGGTAATAAGTAAAGAAGCATATAAATAGATAAATCAATGAAAACGAGAAGGAAATTTGGCAGAATAAAAATGGAGACTTTAGGTCGAGATGACATAGAAAAGATTAAAATCGCTTTCAAAAAAGTTTAAAACGTACACAGAGAAACGAATGCAATTCCTTTAATTAAATAACATTTTGTGTTGAGTCAAGTACGAAGAGATATAGTTCGTGAAATTTGTTACCTCAGCCTGAATTTAGATGAAACTTCTACAAAAATGTCTAGGTTACATTTAAAGCAATACTTTTTATACGGTCACAACGTAACCAATTGGTTGTATGTTTTATCACCAGTTTATCTCGATATTTGGAAATGTTTTCATTCGCATTCTATTTTTCAGTAAAAATAGATTGAAAAGATTAATTCGTGCATATATGCTTAGAAATTTGCTTTTTGCAAACTATGTAAGTTGTACTGAAAGTTGTTGTTGCTGTTGTCGATCTTATTCTTCTTTTTCGTCTTCTTTTTCTTCTTTTCTTCTTCTTCTTCTTCTTCTTTTCTTCTTCTTCTTCTTTTCTTCTTCTTCTTCTTTTCTTCTTCTTCTTCTTTTCTTCTTTTTCTTCTTTTCTTCTTCTTCTTCTTCTTTTCTTCTTCTTCTTTTCTTCTTCTTCTTCTTTTCTTCTTCTTCTTTTCTTCTTCTTCTTCTTTTCTTCTTCTTCTTTTCTTCTTCTTCTTCTTCTTTTCTTCTTCTTCTTCTTTTCTTCTTCTTCTTCTTTTCTTCTTCTTCTTCTTTTCTTCTTATTCTTCTTCTTTTCTTCTTCTTCTTCTTTTCTTCTTCTTCTTCTGGAGAAGAACGTTCGTAATCATGGATCCCGACAATTTCTTGCCCTTCGTAAATTTTGTCTTTTTAGCTATCTCTCCAAATCCCTGTTCTGTCAACCATTTTCACAAACTGATTAGGTTGATTTTGCGCGGTTATAAACTCTCTCTCTCTCTCTCTCTCTCTCTCTCTCTCTCTCTCTCTCTCTCTCTCTCTCTCTCTCTCTCTCTCTCTCTTGCCTTCAATATGTTTTGTGTATATCAAATTTTCTAAACCCAATTTCCTCATAATATGCTCTTAGACTTCCGCTATTTCTTTCGGATTTGAAGTATAAGCGTTTGTTTTGGGTCCAGTTTCTCTAAAACTCATGGAATTCTTAGCAGAGAACAAGATTTCTGCTTAAGTTTTTTCTTCATTTGTAACGGAATTACCCAGCATTCTTTAACATATAGGAGAACTGATATTACATATCATTTCAGTAATGTTTTCTTTGTTTCTAACGAATTATTAGGAATCAGAAAAATATGAAATTGTTATGTTTCTTAATATTTTGCTTAGATTTATGACGCATCTTTTTGCTATCCTATTACGCCTTCGGATTTCAGTGTCACACTTTCCGTACTCTGTTAAAATGCCTCCCAGTATTTTTTGTTTTTTTTTACTTGCTTCATTTCTCTTATCTCTAATTTGTAATTCGCATGTTGAACTGTTTAATGTCTAGCCCTTATCGTTTTTCTTCGAGAGTTCCTCTAGTTTAATTTCCCTGTCAAATATAAAAACATTATTATCCTTATATCTTATGCTGTTAGCATTGTAGCCTCCAATATTGAATGCCCGTAGGACTTTGTGATGCGCTGACTTGTGGAGGTATTCTCCCCTTGCAACTTCTATCCCAAAGACGTAAACTGTCATGTCTATTGCTACTCTTTCGTTTCCTTTCCATGGAATAATATTCGCTTTCTTATTTCCACCAGTTCAAACATTTATAGCTCGGAAACATATTGCTACTTTGACTGAGTCGAAGCACTCTTATTTCTTCCATGGCTTACGGCCGCATCACGCTGAAACATTGGTTCCCCTACGATCATCGAAACATAAGCTACAAATCAATCATTCATCCAAATACTGATTAGCTACACTGGAATATATTTTAGATTTAATGAAATTCTCTGTAATATAAACGTATAGAATATACTATAGGTACAAAGTGTGGGATCAATTTATATATTGATTGGAATATATAATTGAACCCCAATTTATATCCACATTATAATTTCATCAAAATGAATCCACCCTTTCTATCAGCAAATAATGGTTAATCAGTAAGACTTGTATCACTAAATAATTGTTATCTCAAAAAATCTTTAAATCTAAAAAATATTTTCTGGCAAAGAGTTGGCGAGACGTAAAAAACTAACCAATCAATTAGCCAAGCTTTTCTCCATCTACACAACGTAAGAATAAAGTTCCACTTAGAGAGCTTTTTTTCCCTGAATCTACAACTTCCGCGTGGATAATTCGTTGGACTCTACAATCTTAAACTCTTCAATTCAGAGGTCAATGGTTTTCTATCCTACTTATCCACATAATCTTCATTCCCTACCGCTTCCTCTTTCATTCTTGCCACACACCTCATTGATCATAACTGTTTTAACAGTTAATCTCTGCCTTGATTTGTTTCTCGCGCCTTGTATTGGGTAAATTTTAGGGTAAAGAAACTCTTTTATTTAAGAAAACTTGAAAGTTAATTTTTAATTCGGTAAACACAATATAAGTATGCCTTTATAGTTTGCGCCTGACAATCAATATATGTGTGCATTTGTGTGCGTACGAACATGTGTTATCATATAATGTAGTTGCGGAAGTTAGTTACTACGAAGAGGTTTTGTCAAACGCCGCATTTCCGCCGTAGTGGAGCGAAATTTCAATGAGCGCAGATGAAGACATCAACATTGTAAACATTAAATTATCTTCCATCGATTATTGATTAAAAAGTCATTATGAAATATTGTCGTAATAAAAACCTTTATTTCTAATAAAAGCATTTCTTGTTGTAAAATATATAATATTAGTAAGAATAATTTAATAAACAGCAGCTATAATTTTTATAAAATCATTAATTCAATGTTTACGAACATTCTGATTGGATGAAATATTAATGACAAGAATAGAAATTTCAAATCATATTTACTTATACAAAGCTAATTGGTTGAAAATTATCAATGTCTATATTTTATCTCAACTCTTATTGGATACAGCATTGATGGTAATACAGTGTAACCCGGATATAAGAGAGTTGTCGGGACCGGAGACGGAGTCTCTTATATCCGGGTTTCTCTTATATCCGGGTTTGACCTATTATATATACATAAACACAGGCTCTAATTTGGGACCAGAGAAAATCTATCTTATATCCGGGTCTCTTATATCCGGGTTACACTGTATTCCAATTTCAAAGATTTGTTCGATCTAAACAAATGTATGCCTCAGAGATCTTCAGTTTGGGCGAAAAGTTTAAAATTCGTTAAAAGTGTTTATATTGCTTAAAGATGTGTTTATTTTTTAAAATTTGATGTTTGATTGTCATATATCTCTATTAAATGTTTACTAACAGTTAAATCTATCTCAGTTATTGATAAGATACATCAATATCAACAATTAATATTTGTTTTGAATTTTAGCTACGTCTACCCAAATTTGTAGGATAAAGCATTGTTCACTCATTATTATTAATTTTTATCATTATTCACATTCAAATTACCTTTTAAATGTCAGGAAGTAAGTCTAGAGCAATATGTATGCAGTACAGAACCAGATGCTGATGTGATACGAACACAAATCCCCTTAGGCCTATTGAATGAGCAGCTGTTTCAATCTCTGAGTTTCAAAATACCGATTTATTTGCAGATGACTAAACCTAAATTAAAATATTTGTCAATACATGACATTTATCGGGTACACATAATTCTGATTTTAAACACTTATGATGGAGTAAATATATAGCGACTCAGATTGAGGAATCGGTGAGCCGTTTCGAATTCCAGTCGAATCCATTACATTCACTTAAGTGCTAATACCCTTGGGAAAGGTATGAATCCTCTCCTTCTCCACCACTATATAAGGACTGACCGGGTTCTATAGCCTTGGATGCCAACTGGTCTACCGCAGAAAGAAATGGCAACCTAGTGCGTGAAAATATTTGCTTTGTCAGTCATATATCGAAAGATACATTATCGCCTAAGCGTGTATCACGTATGGCACATAACTGATTAAGAAGTTTTTTTTTATTGTTTTTATTACTCAATGGATTATCAACCGTTATTATCAACGGAATAGAAAACATTTATTAAGCGCTACAAAAGACAGGAAATTATGGAGAACTATTATCGTCAGGACCGCGACACAAAAAAGAAGAATGGTTAACTTAGTCAAGTATTTATGTTAATTTTAATTTATTTGCATTTAACTGCAACTTTAAATAGGCAATCATTCTACAGGATTGAATTGCTCGAGTCATGTTTAAATATTTGCTATATTGAATTGAATTTACCTCGAAAAACTAATTTTGATTTCAACAAATGATATTGAGATATTACGATAGAAATGCAGAATCTCGTTTCTTTCCTAGAAGAGAAAAAGAACACACATAAACCGAACATGGAAAAATACATTGCCTGCTTATTTTTCTTTATATATATAGAATTAATTTTCTTATATTTGTACATTTTAAGCGTCTGTAGTTTAAAATGAAATACGTTAGCATTTCGTAGGTATCAATGAGAAATCATCAATTTTATATTAGAAATCGTCATTTCCATTGTATTTTATTAGTAAGAAGGACCATGTATTCAAAACGATTCTGTCGAAGGAAGCTCAGTATCTGTTCATGATAGAAAAATGTTCTGTGTTAAATATAACAGTAAAATGGAAAAATCTCTGAAAAGAAAAATGATTAGCAAACAAACGACAAAGGCTTAGACGACAAAACCTATTTCAAGACAAAGTTGAAATAAGACGATCTCTTCACAGACAACGCTATTTGAGGCCTCACATGATAGGCTGGGACAAATAAGCCAGCATTCTATGAAACGTAGGAGGAAAAGACGTGATTAATTAAACCATTCATTTTACTCAGAAAATAATTTGGTCTATATGCAGATAAATATTTGTATATATTATTAAAAAAAAAAAATATAGGAAGTAATCACCTATATATTTAATAGTCAAATTGATTTACCCACTTCCCATTACCGATGCGAATATATAGATTACTACACAGGGAACGTACAAATAAATACACTGCACACACACACACACACACACACACACACACACACACACACACACACACACATATATATATATATATATATATATATATATATATATATATATATATATATATATATATATATTAAAGAAAAGAAAACTGTTGGTTGGACCAATAGACAACATGGCAAAGGCCCTAAAT
>OZ038480.1:38739085-38756585 GCA_964036315.1 Acanthosepion esculentum | reverse complement strand
GTGAATAAAAAAAATAAAAAAAGTAAACCTGAAAATCCGTGAGAAGGACATTCCTGGATTACTCTTTGAAAGCACAAGCAAGAAATATCGGGTGTAACAGCGAAATTGTTCAAATCATGTAAAAGCAAAATTAAAATTTGAACCGTTGTATCTTAGAAATGATTAAAGATATATTACTGGAATTTTCCGAGGTCTTTTAACGTTATTGGACATAACTTTGAGCAATAGAAACGTATAATTACTCTCCAAGATTAACAAAAGAATCGTGATGAAATCGCTCATAAAGGAACATGACATGTTCATCATTAATTAATCATTGCTAAGGATCGGAAGCCCGTGATGGATTGAAATAAAGTTCAAATATCAAATATATATATATATATATATATATATATATATATATATATATATATATATATATATATATATATAAAAAAGTGAACATATAAGTCAACACTTAGAGGCGACAGCCTGTTTCATGCAACATGCAATCGTCAGGTAATTATATATATATATATATATATATATATATATATATATATATATATATATATATATATATATGTATGTATATATTTTTTTCCAGGATCATTTTCCAACTTATTTAATATGAACTTCTCCCTGCATAACCTTCTAACTTTCTCTCCTGGAGTATGATGTTGCCTCACCGGTCTCACTTACGATTTCATTTTCAAATATTTCTATTGCTCTTTAGACTGTCATAGCTGAAACTCATCTCTCATGTGTGCAAAGTCTTATGGATTGAGTTGGATCTGTTCTATTTGATATATTTGTCTCTAAGTTGAAATAATGATCCCTCTTCCTGTTGTAACATGCTTATCCAGTTTTCATCTCTACTGTTCCCTCTTTCTTTAACGTATTTCCCGTCTTCTTGATAGTTCTTGAATGGACTTTGAAGATGGAAGCCTGAGTAGGAATATTGGTACAATTACTGAAGGTTTTAATGATATTTTTTGTTTCACCATTGCTCATTTAGGAAGACATAGTGGGGGTGACGCAAAACAATTTTAACCTATTCTGAATAACCCAAAGTATTTTTCAATGATTCTTACGAGAAATGTTGTCAAATTGATTAAAGTTCTTATCTGAAAATCTGAAAAGAAGAAACTCAGTTTAGTATAGTTTTATGGGATGGAAATTATGCTGTTACACGATTTGGACAATTTCGCTGTTACACACGGTATATGAAATATATAAAACATCTTTAGACATAATATTAAGGCTCTCCACATATCCGTTTCATGTGAATTCAGAATCGTCTTTCTCTTATGTCGCTTGCTATCCGTGGCTATAGAAATCAGTCTATTGTTGGCTGGTGAGAGAATAAATATATCCATGCCTTTCTTAGTTTGTATTCGGAAAACGATTATGTTTTCTGCGAGAAAACAATTCTGCTCTATTTGAATAGGGCCATGTAATTGATAAAGAAACAAAAATCAAATACAGACATTGTGTGAAAAACGATGAATGAATCAATCATATAGACAGCCATCCACTAAGCTGGTTAAGAAAAACTCTATATAAATATTCACGAAGATGTGGGAAATTGAATCCACAAAAAACTAAGCAAACAAACAGCACAGAGCATCAAAACATTTTTTCTACGTGCCGTGTCTCCTTAAGACGCGGTAAATCATTGCTATCTAACACCTCCAATGTACTCTAGCGCTTAGGAATTTTTTTTTATCCCACCTGCCAATTCCCTTTCCGCTATCCATTCACAAAACTAGGTCGCCTATGCCTAAATCTGTCGGACTTCGATGTCTGCTGCAAGTGCCAAAAGAAGCTATTTTTTTTACTCATGATATCCTCTTTTTGCTTTCATTTAACTTAAAATATTCTTGTCACTTACACTGTCCATGGTATTCTCAGCATCCTCCTGTAAATCGGCGTTTCTTCTGCCACTGTCTTCATGTGTGAGTAATTTGACCAGCCTACACTGCCAAATGAGAATTGTTGTATAGCCGCTTCTTCTGGGATTCTTTTGGTCACTGCGCTAATTTGACTATACGTTGCACCCACCTCGTTCTCGGGTGGTCTTGGTTGACGGTGTCGATTACATAATAATAACGTCGCTTTCTTCTTTCTGTCGTCTTCTCCCGGTTGAGTGACCAAATGTTCTTGGGTCCGGAGCTGAAAAGACATCAACAAAGGGAATTTGAAACATAACTATTATTTTATTCATCATGTCGGCGTGTACATTTCTATCTAGACAAGTCGCTCTCTCGCCTCCAATGGGGAGAATGTTCCCAATCACGAAATAACACATCTACACTCTTCGACGTGCAAAATTTAACACACTGAAATCTCTTTCTACATCCAACATTCCCATGCTAGTTTTTGTTTTAAAATGACTTCCTTTGTTTTCCGGTATCTGACCTCAAAGGTCAAAATGAGGAAGTCAGAGGAGAAATACAATTTCTGCTAGACTATTATTTTGTTTTTATTACTCTGTTTAGTTTTTGGAAGGACTGTTTTGCTTTCCCAATGCTGGTTCGGAATTCGCTGTTACATTTTTCATAGTCAGTTAAAACAATTGACAGATATTAAAATGTCCCTGCTTGTTTGATTTTGATATCAGTTCGTAATTCTTTGTTCACATCCAGGTTTGAACCTCTTGCTGACAACGATATATTCTGAATTCTTATGATTGATGCTGAATTACTTCTTGCTTTCCTACTGACATAAATATGTATTTCATCGATGGAGCCCTCGATAGTGTACGAGCCACGCTAACATATGTAAGAAGATGCTGTGTGGATCGTATCTTGAAATATTTCTTTAAACATAGATTATGACCGATTACTTGTTAAACTACATAACACCAACACACCGTGGCCTGGAATAATAAATCTAAAATGAACTTGCGAATTGAACGAACAAGTGTGAGTAATCATCATTAATAGTAATGGTATATAGCTCATTAAAAATAAATAAAACATAAATATATAATATCATCCGAAAACAATCTTTTGTTTTATACATCAATTTCTTCAGTGTGTTCGATTATTTTACCTCTCTACACAACCCTTTCTCTTGTGGTTTACGGACACACCACATCGAAACACCGAAATCCCTTACAATCACGGAAATGAAGCAACATCAAGCCAGGTCAGGACCTATATGGGTGACCGTTTGGAAATACTGTATGCTTTGACGTGCCAAAATTGTAATCGATAATGGCTCGGAATTGTGAATTGGTGAGCCGAATTACAATTCCCGTTGTGTCTATTATATTCATTTACAAGCCAATATCACCTCTTCCCTCAAGCTATGGGTTAATTAATAGACTTGTATCACTAAACCATTGTTATAACAAAAATCATCTTACAATCTAAAATTAAATATGGCTTTAAATAAACGGCAAATATTTGATAAGCCGAAAAATCAACCTATCAAAAACCTGTCCTTTGAACAGCAGTCTTTGCCCCTTATCGCTCTAGGTCCTTTTTCTAACATCCATCTACACAAGTTTGTTAAGATATTTGATGTTTTCCTCTGCCTGTATTAACTTCAATGTCATTTGAGTGTTATATTTTCCAAGCCTCCTTATCTCACTATATGTCTAATAAAATTCAACAGTCTTTTTCTTTTAGATTCTTTGGTCTTTAAAACATATTTTATTTATCAAATTCTTCTCCATTGTTGAGGATGTCACTAGGATTTTATTACTAAACAAATCTTACTTCCTATCAGAGGAAATATTTCACACTTGATGTCTGTTATAAAGCAAATTATTAAATGTATTTTGATAACAGCGTTCACAATTTTAAACAAGTGGAAATTTTCACAAATAGTATATCCCAAAATAGCGAAGCATCAGTTAATATTTAATAATTTTAAATTATTTATCTCAGTGGAAAGAAAGGAAATATGGATATGAAGATTGTGTAACACTAATGTTCCAGTGAAGGAAGGACTTTCATTCATTGAAAATCATTATCCGAAATTATAGATATTTTCTTTGACCCCAAATAAGGAATACTGGCACTGCTCGCAAATAAACAATTACCTCCAGAAGAAAGATGGTCATTAAACCATTCTTACCTCGCTCAGGTATAATGAGAGAAATATGAACAATCTAGTCAACAATGTTACATTAGATCAAATTCGGAATTTCCATTTAATTCTCATCAATGACAAAATGTCGTTAAGAGAAATTTACTTTCTGATAATGGAACAGGGTTTTGATTGTGAGGATCTCATGTTATTTCGGTGCTAATGAATAAACATTTATGCTAGCCGCTACGTTTAAATCACAGGCATCAGTTCCGTTTAAGACAGTTGAGACGGCGTTCTCGGGTTACGTCATAATTTGATACCGTCTTGAAATTAGTAAATCAATTAAGATAATGATCGCCACAGAACATTTGGGCGATTACGCAAGAAATTTCTGTCTCCAATTGAAATTTCAATAAAGTTATCCGGAGCCAATTGATCGCAATGAACGAAATTATGCATTCTGATATCAATGATTATTATTATTATTATTATTATTATTATTATTATTATTATTATTAACGTTAATTTTTTATTATTACTATTGATATTATTATTTAGATTTAAATTTTTATTATTATTATTATTATTATTATTATTATTATTTAGCTTTGAGTTGTTATTACTATTATTGATATTATTATTTAGCTTCAAATTATTATTATTAATATTATTATTATTATTTTGCATGAAATTTTTATTATTATTATTCATATTATTATTTAGCTTCAAATTATTATTATTATTATTATAATTTTATTATTATTATTATTATTTTGCTTTAAGTTGTTATTATTACTATTGATATTATTATTTAGCATCAAATTATTATTATTATTATTATTCTAATTTAGCTTTACGTGGTTATTATTACTAATGATATTATTATTTAGCTTCAAATTATTATTATTATTACTATTATTATTTAAATTGTTATTATTACTATTGATATTTTTTACATCAAATTAGTAATATTATTATTATTATTATTTAGCTTCCAATTTTTATTATTATTATTATTAATATTATTATTATTATTATTTAGCTTTAAGTTGTTATTACTATTGATATTATTATTTAGCTTCAAATTATTATTATTACTATTATTATTTAGCTTTAAGTTGTTATTATTACTATTGATATTATATTTCTAGCATCAAATTATTAATATTATTATTATTATTATTTTGCTTTAAGTTCTTATTTTTACTATTGATTTTATTATTTAGCTACAAATTATTATTATTATTATTATTATTATTATTATTATTATTATTATCATTTACCTTTATGTTGTTATTATTACTATTGATATTATTATTTAGCTTCCAATTATTATTATTATTATTATTTAGCTTCAAATTATTATTATTACTATTATTATTTAGCTTTAAGTTTTTATTATTACTATTGATATTATATTTTTAGCATCAATTTATTAATATTAATATTATTAATTAGCATTTAGTTCTTATTTTTACAATTGATTTTATTATTTAGCTCCAAATTAATATTATTATTATTATCATTTACCTTTAAGTTGTTATGATTACTATTGATATTATTATTTAGCTTCCAATTATTATTATTATTATTATTATTATTATTATTATTATTATTATTATTATTATTATTATTATTATTATTATCATTATTATTATTATTATTATATATCATTAAGTTGTTATTATTACTATTGATATTAATATTTAGCTTCCAATTATTATTATTATTATTATTATTATTATTATTATTATTATTATTATTATATAGCTTTAAGTTGTTATTATTACTATTGATATTAATATTTAGCTTCCAATTATTATTATTATTATCATTATTATCATTATTATTATTATTATCATTATTATTATCATTTAGCTTTAAGTTGTTATTATTACTATTGATATTATTATTTAGCTTCCAATTATTTTTATTATTATTATATAGTTTTAAGTTGTTATTATTACTATTGATATTATTATTTAGCTTCCAATTATTATTATTATTATTATTATTATTATTATTATTATTATTATTATTATAATTTTATAGTTTTAAGTTTTTATTATTACTATTGATATTATTATTTAGCTTCCAATTATTATTATTATTATTATTATTATTATTATTATTATTATTATTATTATTATTATTATTATTATATAGCTTTAAGTTGTTATTATTACTTTTGATATTATTATTTAGCTTCAAATTAAAATTATTTCTATTATTATTTAGATTCGAATTATTATTATTATTATTATTATTATTATTATTATTATTATTATTATTATTATTATTTAGCTTTAATTTATTATTATTACAATTGATATTTTTATTATTTAGATTCAAATTATTATTGTTATTATTATTATTATTCCACTTATTATTTTCTTTAGTTTCTCTTGTGTATACATTTTCATCTGTGTCCCAACAAGAGACGTAAAGTCAGAAATGTCTTTGTGACATTTTCCGCTGTTCATTTTTGTAATAACAAATACAAAAAATCACGCATTTTGTATAGATAAAAAATCATCCCTTCGTAATGTGTGACCTGTAGGTATGATTACATTCTTTTGTATTTCATTAAGATATATTCTACCAGGAATCCCTTCAATGATTCTATCGAAACCTTTCCCAATCAATCCGAGGTTTCGAACTACATTTGGAATTGTTAATGCCACATTTTGTAAATTTCCACTTGAAGATCTTTGTATTTTGATAGTTTTTTTTTAAAGATGCATTACAATCTGCAGGGTCTGCCATTTCAATAAGTAGGTACATTCTGTTGCTTTGGTCTTTGATCACGATGTCTGGATTATAATTTTTTTCCATCAAATGACCAAGGATATAAATTAATTATTTAAAAATATGAAGAGCCATTAAGTTCTTTGAAATTATTCGTCATTTATTTTGAATGCAGTAGTCTTCACCTCTTCTCTCAATAGCATGTAACTTAAAACATTTCATCAAAACCAGTTGTGGTTAATCGTATACGTAACTATTGCTATATCCCTTTTAAGCGCTTTTCATACGGTTTTGATCGTTGCCTTGGCAAAATACTTCATCCATTAATATGGCTGGAAATGTTTCAGATTTTACAAGTTAACTAAAAACAATGGGTAATCGGTCTTAGTATTTACACAATAGGTTTAGTGGCAACCGACCTAATTACACAAATCATACTAATTTCACAAATAAGATAAGAGATGACTCTTTAAGATAAAAGAATTGGCGAAAGTGTATGCGATAACAATCCGTGGGTGAAAACCAATTGCTTGATAAAATATGAAATATGAGACAAAATAACTGAATGTTGCATCGAAAATATATGAAGTCTTTACAGTCAATTTGCGAGACTGACGATTAGGGGAGATCAGCCGGTTTAAAGATATTTACAAATTTGGGGGATATATAATATCTAATGTGTCTCACAGAGGAAACAAATCATCATGATTTATTAAAAACAGTACAAAAAATAGATATTGGAGCGATTTCTCCTATATTCAAACAAGTATACATAGACCGGACTGCATTAGGAGCAATGAGTTAGATATGGGTTCGGTTCGCACTTGACGCATTAAGTTAGACACGTCTCCGATTCACACTAAACTAAAAAAAAAGGTTGGTTGCTTGATTTTCCTTTGCGGCATATCAACCACTATGGGATATTTAATTCCGAAATCTAAATATTTTCAACCAAATTGCATGCCCTCAACTACAGAAAAAAATGTATTGTTGGTAAATTTGCTATAAATTTATATTACTGGTTAAATAACCAGTAATATGCTAATACTATATTATTTTTATACTTTCATAGTGTTTTGTTTTGGTTTGTGGGTTCACTATTTGCCTTAAGCTCCGGACCCTAACAGGTGCCGCCACCCGGGCCAGAGTCAACATGCGGACAGCAACAATTAAAAGGTGGTTCTACGCTTCGCAAATTCTCCAATGTCTCTATCAGAAAGCTTGCTGCCGGAAAAAATGGATATGTAGACGTGGTTTGCACCTGACTCCTAAAGTTTTAAATTTGTCAAGTTTGAATTAGATTCCACAATATATACGCAGGGCCGATTTATACTAGTCTCAAAAGGCGTGGCATAGGCAGGTTTTGCTTTAGTATTAAAAAGTTATTCATAGGCCTCGTTTGTACTCGAATCAAAAATGTAAACACTGATCCGTTTGGGAAAAAAATCCCTGGTTTGTTCTAGAATCAGAAACATAGATTGCTACGGTTTATAGCCTTTTTTACGCTTTCCATCTGTAATAGGACATATTTTATGTATGGTTTAGCGATTTGTTGAAGAAGCCAACGGGCAGCATTTTTTTAAAGTCTCCTTAGGCAGAAAATTCTTCCGTCTAGCAATACTTATATTTATGCCAGATTAAAACATTTTGTTTTAAGGTTTTTTTTTTAAATTGAAAGTTAGCAGATCTAGGTCATGAATGTTATAAAAAGAACAGATCTATATATTTCAGGTGATATACGTTAGAATTCCAAACCTAACGCTTTATTTAGTCCACGCGCGTAGGTTTTCCTAGTCCCGCTTGCCATACCTTTTCTGGATATCTCAGTCTTTTTTCAGTTAATTTCCTTTTGTAATTCATCTTTGCAAGTTATTGCATACGCCTGCCTTAACCAGGTACTGAACTCACAAAACATTGGGTCAATCACTTTAGGATTACTTCAACCAAGTGAGCCATGTATCCTTGAAGACATATTTCTACGTATTTCTAAACACAGTTAAATCCATGAATAAAATTAGAAAGAATTGGTTGATTTAATTTGTTCTTTTAAGCTAGTATTCTCAAACTTTTATAGTCCACCGTCCATTTACAGATATTTGGGCGGGCTGGTGATGTCAAGCATTAGCTTAGAAGATTTTGCTCCATACTCATATTTCAATTACTGTTAAATTTTGACATATGTCTGTGAATATACGTGCAAAATGATAAACCAATTAATATATAGAATTCTATGACAATCATAATTAAAATAGCTCATTGCATTATTGAAATTAAAGCGCCCCCATGAATATTTAGTGCTGACTTGAAATTTCATAATGCCTCCAGGAGTTTGTAAACGTCCAGGATAGGAAATTAATCAGGGAATAATTATGACGCTTTTATTAAAGAGCTATGAAATATATTGCTTTATGTTCATAGTATTTATAATATCAGTATAGTGTAGTGGATAGCTGAACGGGTTGAGGAGCCGGAGAGTCGAATTCGAATTCCAATCGAGTTCAATACATCCACATTATTAATCCATTTCCCCACCCAGGTATGGGTAAGTAGCAGGACACACTGTGCTGTATCCTTAGATGTCGGCTAGTCTAGGAGACAGAAAACTCTGAATTGTGGGTAAATAGTAGGACAGACTGGGTTCTATAGACTTGGTTCTATAGACTTGGTTAGCGACGAAATTTGAATTGAAAGGTTTGGGCTCCGTCAGGCTATCTTGGCCTAGACACGACATTAATATTACGACAGCAGTGCGTGTTGTGCGCATATGGACGTAATGAACTACGGGACTCGATGATGTTCATCATGAAAGTTAATATTAAGCGTTTCCTTATACGGAAACATCCGCATTTCCTTGACGCAAAGGCCATGAATTACAATCACATTATTAAAATCTCCTTCTATTTAAACATTGTTGTCATTTTTTACCAGCTTCCTTCCTCACTTTTAGTTCGAAGTAGTACGGAACGGCAACATTATTCTTATGCCATTATTGTCATGTTACATGTGCTCTCCATTTCAGTTTCTGTTTTCGAAAGCCCTCAGATGATTTGGTTTTTGATATTTGGTAAAATTGTTAGTGACTGCGTAACGCCAGTCCACGGGCCCTGAAAAATCTTGGCCCTCGCTTAGTCATACAGTCTTCATTCTCTGGGAAGACATTTTTGCTAATTTATTTGAGACTTTGGTGGGATACGGCTGACAGTTTAGATATTCCTGGACCTGTTTTGAGCCATGCCTGACATTCATATGAAAAGTTTGATTGGATGGGATTGTTTACGTTTGCAGAAGAAAAAGTACACAGATAAACAATTTGCTGCTATAGTTCACAGAACTTCCTTCTATTATAAATATCATCGAATCTGTTACTACACAACGAATGCTTCGAACAACATTGTCTCAAACTATGTCTCGTTAATGACTTTCATTATTACTGAGTAAGTATTGCCACTGGTCAGGTAAAGACTAAACCAATTATAGTAATTTTCTTCTGATAGTAAGAGAATGTGTTACACTTGGCAAGGTTTTCTTGAAACAGTCGTTAAATTAATCCGCTGTGTTGAATATTTCAAGTGTATCTTGAATTCTGTGCCGTCATCTGTTATGAACGGAACAAATTGCAACATAGTGTTTACATTCTCAGAGTAAGTAAAATTAGTCTCTTGTTGAAAATGCCACATTTCTCAGTCAGACAATGGGCATATACTTTAGAGGTACTACGAAATGGTGTTGGAAGATTCATGAAGAATAAAAATAGACCCTAAATCAAACAAAGCGGTGTCTTTTCAAAATTCTTCAATAAAACAATACTAGCAAACATATTGAAATATAAACATCATGTACGACTTTTACATTCTATTTCAATATACACTGAGCGAATGCTGACAAGTCTTTGACGCAGTCATGAAAATTCTGCCCTAAAACATAACATTGCAGCTTCACCAAACAGATCATTCTTCCTGCAACAATTTTGCAAGCAGTTTTCTTTTTGAAAATAAGGCCAGAACAAATGTTTGTAAGAAAAGAGGCAAACATATTTGACGGTTGAATTTATTACAACATAATTGGGTGCGATTTATCGAAAGTATTCGATCGTCTTTCTACGACCTTTAATGATTGACGTAGACACAAACACAAATTAAATGTAATATAATTAACGTAAAATATACAGATGGTGGAAATCAATTCCCTCGGGGTATAAAAGTAACTGATCCTTGAGGGTAAACGTGAATTAATTCACCACATTTCAATACAATGGCTACATCATTGTCATAAAGCTATTTATTAAGCGTAGCTTAGATGAGATACAAGACCGGAAGTATATACTATTCACTACCCAGGCGTAATTGATCTAAGGAGACAAACGTAGTAACGATTGCACCACACTGAATTGCCCATACGCCATATTCATATAGTATTAACAAAACGACAGATTGAATTGCTTGCCTTGTGAACATGCAATCACGATATATGTTTTATATTTCATTATAATTTTTTATCATTTTCCAGGAATAGCAGAAAAGACATTGGCAAAAATATGTCACTTTTAGGAATCTTTTTCACAAGCGTAGATAAATTTGAAACTAAGTCACTACAAAAAATATAAAAAAATAAACAGTAATCATTATAGTGGAAGATTTAAGCTACTCCAGTCGTCAAACGAACGATGTTCGTGGTCAGATTGTCAGACAACTAATTTGAATTCAGGACAGACCTAGAACAGCAACCTGTAGATCGCAGTCCAACTCAGTACATCGTGTAATTAAATGTAGACGCGTATAAAGATTTTCTCGGTGGAAATGAATCCAGTTAAAAGTAAAGATACCTTGTTGACATGATACAAACAGAGACAGACCAGACTTTTTGATTCCTGCAGAAGTCTATTTATTTATGAGCGGATATCAGTGTAATCTGTTTGTATGTATGTTAAACACGCACAAAGCTGTCAACAGTGCGCTTTGGAAGCAGGAATCATTTTGTTTTAATGCACACACACAAACACACAAATCTGTATATATATATATATATATATATATATATATATATATATATATATATATATATATATATATGTATGTATGTATGTATGTATGTGTGTGTGTGTGTGTGTGTGTGTGTGTGTGTGTGTGTGTGTGTGTGTGTGTGTATTCAATGTGTTTCTGTTTGTATAATACTAGAGAAAAATAAGAAAACCATTTCCCAAAAGAAAATAGAATTTTAATTCGTCGCTGGAGATATTTGGACTAAGCCGATAAAATTTCACCACCTATGTGTGTACACACACACACACACACGCACACACACGCTCGCGCACACGCACGCTCGCGCACACGCACGCACACATATACATATGCATGTATATATATATATATATATATATATATAAAGACATTTATATATAGTATGTTTAACGTTCTTTTTATAGATACAAGTATTTAAGCAAATGCTCTGTTTTATAATAAACAGTATTAAATAACATTTACCGGCCTGAATGTCCGAGAAATTTTCATAGAAAATTTTCGCTCTCCGACAGGAATCGAACCTGTATCCTATACGGAACCATCATTTCGCGTGATGTGCCTTAACAGTTCCATGAAATAAATAAAATAAAATTTAAATAAATTGTCGGACTATGTCCAATTCAAAAATATATGACGTCATTTGTTTACATTTGATACGCTAGAGCAGATATGAATAGAAGAGATTCATGGAAGATTTAAATTTAAAGATAGTAAAGTCGACCTTGCTAACCAGACGCTTCTCTGTGGCCGAACGGTTAAGGCACATCCCGGTGATGGTCCAAGGTAGAACCAATGAAGAATAACGCGAACACAGGTATGGGATAACACAGATATATTACAAACAGAATATGTACAAAAGAAGTAGAAGTGTTAGTAATAACAATCAGGTTAGGTTAGAGAGAACTATGTTGTCTCGAAGTATCACTATTCCAATGTCTTACAGTAATCGTCTGAACGACTCTGTCTCTGACTGACTGACACTGACTCTGTGTCTAACTGACTGCTTCCGCTTGAGACGCAGTATTTATGAGGTACGGAACAGTCTATTAATATTATGGGTAAGTTCCCATAACATATCTCAAAACAAAAATAAATCTTACAATCTACAAATATATGTAAAATTTACCCCTAGGTAATGTATGAAGCTGTTTCTTCATCTCCCCCGAGGTATTGCTATCATTAGCCTTGATTGCTAACCCGTCTAGGAGAAGAAGCTGAGAAGGATGATTTGGAAAGCTTGTGTCGCATTATACTAATCAGTTCCCTGTATTATCTCCTTCCTAAAATTGTGGTTGGTTCCGCACACGCATTCATCCCGGTTTGTTGGGACATCACATGTGCTTCGATCAAAGCCGCCATTTTGTTTAGGGTAAGATACTCAGAAATTAGATAGATAGATATGTGAGAGAAATAGAGGAAGTAACAAAAAGATTCACTCTACTTATGCCGTCTGCTATTTGAGCTTTTGGGACCATTTACAGTTTAACGGTCATAATAAAATCTTATCTGTTTAATTTTAGAATGCTAGATCACAATTACATTTTATTCGAGATATCTTTTGTAGATTTAAAGAGAAATATCTATAGTATTTAATATTTTAAATCTTAAACAAGAATAAAAACGTACATAAAACGCCAGTTATATGACTAACAAACAGGCTATTATAAAATATATGTATTTACAGATGATGTGACTAAATATTTGTATTATAAGAAAAGAAAATTAATTTGTAACTGCGGCAGGATTTGGGGATTATTTTAGGCCACTTGTTAACTTAACCTTGATACGAAACTAACCATGTCCATGTTTTCATGCTTCATGTCTCAGACGATATAATCAGGCACTGATGGGTACAAAAACAAACAGGAATTCGTTCGGAAATATTTCAAAGAAAGTAATTTACATAAATATAATTAAAGAGCCAATTTTTACGCTTAAGCTTTGTATGGTTATGTAACTACTCGGGTGGTGAATCTTTGAAAGCGGTGCAGTCGCTTTTACGCGGACAGGCTGTTATGCATCTACAACTGAATTCTTACACATGTATAAATGCAAGCATAAAAGAAAATAGCTCAAATATACAATTAGATGATTTGCAAGGCAATCTGATTAAATTTGCAGATATTTTTTACGGACGGTCGGTCTTTGCTAAGTTTTAATTATCTAATGGGTAGACGAGAGAAGAAAAGAGGCATACAACATTCAGCATTAGCCTGCAAAGAAAAGAATCTATTATACATTATCTACTTATGGCTATATTTTTACTTAATCTCTGTGAGCTTCATTTTAAAACAGGAAAAATGTTAGATAAGTTAATTAGTTTGAAACCGATATTAGTATTTTTATTAAATTTATTTTTATAGTTAAAGAAGTAAGCCAAGTCGAGCGGATCCGTCATGTCGAATTACAGAGCGGATTGTGATCGGGGGAGAACAGGAAGAACGAAAACTATCCGAAGATAATTAATAGAAGTAATTTCTTTAAAGATTCATCCGAATGTCTTGCACTCACGGAGAGACAGCACAAGGATTTAAAACTTAATATTTTGAAAGCTGAAATGCGGACGTTCGATGGATACATAACTTTAGATAAAGAGAAGTATATTCGCAATACTTATATGCACACGCCCGTGCACACATGTACACACTTACATACATACATAGACACACAAGCCATACTGTTTGATATTATAGCAAGGTCTTTTTTCTACGATATAACTCGTATCATATTCTTCAACAGATCAATCCTCTTATCCGGACATATATGAATGTCATACATAACACCCAAACAATCCAAAAAGATCTTTAAATTATCAATTATATGCCTTCTCCAATCAAGCCTTCTTTCCGGTCTTTTTAATGCCCGTTCTTTTAATAGTTTTTTCTCCTCATAATCTCTCACATTCAGCAAAACCCTTACAACTTCGTGGGTTTTATAGCGTTGCATTTGAAACATTCGTCCCAGTACAATCACAAAAGTTAAGTAACGTCGAGCCTGGTCGGTCCTTAGATGGGTGACCGCTTGGGAATTCCACGTCTTATAAGTTTGGACGTGCAGTTGGTGTAATGGATAGTGCCAAGGAATTGCAAATTGGGGAGTCGAATTCCAATTTCATTTCTGTTCATTATATTCAGCGTTATATTCAGTTACGCGCAAATACTCCGAGGGACTGTATTAAACAACTTTTTTTATCCAGTTATGGATTAATTAGTAATACTTGTATCACTAAACAATTATTATCCTCCTTCCCACAAATTATTTCAATCGAAAAATATTTTCTGGCTTTAAAAATCCTTCAAATGTTTGACAAGTCATAGAAAACGAATCCCTCCTCAATGTATATATCCATACAGACACACACACACACGCACATTTATATATATATATATATATATATATATATATATATATATATATATATATATATATATATATATATATATATAAAGACACTCATCTCCACTACTGTTTGATATTGTTGACATGGCCTTAATTTTCTAAAATCTAACTCAAGTCATAGTTTTCATCTGATCGATCCTCAGACCGAAAGTTACACATGGATGTCATTCATATGAACTAACCGTTTCAAAAATGTGTAAATTGTCAACGTTATGGCATTCCAGCCAATCGCCAAAGGTTTAAATACAATGTTAATCATTATCTGTCTTCCTGATAATTCTTAATTATTTTTTTGTTCTCTCTCCTTAATAATGTTTTCTTTTTCTCATATTCTCTCAAACGCAGTACCCCTCTTACATTTAGTGGCTTTATTGCCTTGCTTTTGAGACACAGGTTCCCATACGATCTATGAAGTTAAGCAAACTCCTGCCTGGTCCCTACTAAGATGAATGATCGTTTCGAGATACTAGGTGCTGTAAGGTTGAATGTGTGATTGTCTAATAGGGAATTGTTAAGAATTGTTAATCCGTGAGCCGGGTTCGAATTTCATTTGGGTTCGTTATATTCACTCACGCGCAAATTTCCTTGGCAAATTTGTGAAACCAACACTTTTCCCCCAGTTACGGGTTAAATAATAAGATTTGTACCACTAAATTATTATTATCTTCCAAAAAGTTTCTAACAATTTAAAAATATTTGGCGGGGTTTAAACTAACTGGAAAACTAACAACTCAAACAATCATGATGTTTTGTAAGTGTCCAATTCTCCAAGCCCCCATTACTCATTTTGCATCCCAAAAGTTTTCTACGATCTCTTTCTGATTTGTTGGTAAGTGTTGATAAACCGTAGAAAATGAAACAATCAAACAATTATTGCCTTTTTTCGTGGGTGGAGAAATTAATTGAAAAAAAATATACAAACACTTTCTCAAATCAATGATAAAAAATGACTTCGACCCAATGAAGACTGTATATCTTAGCGAGGAGATTCCTTCTTCGAAGCCAGTGGACTACTGCCACAGAATTATCAACAAAGAATTCTCGTAAACAGGAGAAATCTCATCTAAAAAAGAACTAACTTTCATAGCAGCAGACCATGCAATTGACTCAGTATAATCATACTATTTCATGTCAGTAGAAAACGTGAGACCGGGAAAACGAATATGTAAGTGGGCCTTGCTTTGCTGTGAAGCATGTTTTGACTGAGCAGTCCGAAGTATACCCAGTTTAAAGATAGTTACGGCAATATAAGAAGCATGCATATTCAAAAGATGCACAAAGAAGCATTTTCTTCATTAGGACACGAAAATGCCCAAGCATGCAGTTGTTAAATATACTGTTTAAGAAAAAATGGAATGTATACTCAAAAATGTATATCCGCTAGATATAATATTTATAATTATAATAAGTATTTTCTTACGTAAAAAAAAATACTGACTTCACAAACTCAGACCACAGATTCTCTATAAACATGGCCTTGTGTTAGACATGGCCTAGTCCGAATAAATAGAAATAAAGTTAAAACCAATTTAAGAGTACGTTGTCAATCGTTTAACTGTATAAATCAATATACCTCTTTCAGTTTTAGAATTCTAAGTATCTATTAAGGTTACATCAAAAACTTTACAATAACCCATTTTTTATTATTATAATACATATTTCTCTGTGTCTCGTTAAAAGTAACACGGACCCTCAGAAACATGATACCAAATCCTCCATGTTTTGATGTCGGGACGGTGTTCTTTGGATTAAAACCTCACCTTGATATACACAAACAAATGTTTTCTTATTGGTACTTCAGAAAATCATCCGATCATAGCATGCTTTCCTAGAATGTGAAGCTTGTCGAGGTGTCCACGGGCAAGCCGTAAAACAAGATACCAAATTACAATGCTTGAGAAAAGATTTATTTCGGAGTCAGATTCATAAATGGCCTTCGTATTGAACGACTCGAGGAGGATTTCTTCTTAATTTGATCTCAATACTTTCCGTATTATCCCTGAGAGATATAGTTATAATAGTTGGGTTAGTTTCAAGGGTTTTTAGAAGTATACGTTCTCTTCCGGTTAATGCATTTTAGCGTTTTAATGTTTCCTGTCCGTTTAGAATGTGAGAGGTCAAGGCTCTCACAATTACATATTGTTTGTGGCTAAATTTTGTATTTTCGCTATCTCTCCTTTTTCCTGTTCTGTCAAGCCCTCTAGGGAGGCTATGCAATGTTTACCGCTGTATCTTGTGCGTTATACATGTCCTGTGAGTATCAATTACATTACGCACTCTGTTCTCATTCTGGATATCAGTATAAGTCATCT